>CM077564.1:18511209-18897720 GCA_039657345.1 Stephania japonica | reverse complement strand
TTCTAGAATGGTATGGTGTGCAAGGTTTCGATGCTAAAATGAAGGAGATATCAAATATTTTTAGACCTTTAGCTTGAGATTTGAATCAAAATACGATCACGGTGAGATTGTAAGAATCATTTCTCTCAATTTATAGAAAACAAAAATCATGATTTACTTGGTCACAAGTCATCTTTCATGTCCAAGAATAACATAATCAAAAATTCATCTCATTTGGATATGAATTGGAGGAGTTATGCTTTTTCAAAGTTCATCTTTGACAATACTCGTCACGACATTTAAATCACCTATTTGACATAGCATTTTTTGAAGTAAGAAAGAGCTGGAATTTCAAAAATATGGTAGGTTGCAAAAGTTGTTCATCTATGAGTTAGCTTTCATATGGCATTGGAATCACTTAATTTGGAGTTATGATGAGTGAGTTATGTCAAAATTACGAGGCTATATTAAGAAAATCGAGATTTTCAATTTTACAAGAAAAACCCCCGATCTTTGGCAAGAACTTCTCAATTCTGAGGGAAATACACAGCTTAGGGAAATCATTTGGTGTTTCAAAATGAGTTAAAACATCACTAAAAACATCTTTGAAATCAGATTTTATATAAAAAGCCTCAATATTCATAGCCAAGAACATAACAATTGAAGCATAAAAGAGTATAGATGATACCTAAGGTTTTAGCTTTGATGGTTGTCACTTGAGCTTCTTCTTTTGATATGCAAATTTGGCACTGTTATTTACCCTACAATTTCCAGCAAACAAAATCTCTTAACAGCTCTGGAAATTTCTTGCTTGATTTGCATGCAAATGAAGGAAAGTCATTTAAGTGTTTCTTTTATAATGTTGGGTTTTTCATCAAGTTGCACAACCCGCATCTACTATTTGAATCAAGGGTCACTTAAACACTCCTACTCACCTACTTCTTTTCAGCTCAATGACACTTACATCAAGCATGAAACACCCCTCAATACCACTTGTCAAGCATGTATGTTTCCTTTATCATGGTCATCCACCATTTGATTATTTGTCCATCTCTAAAATGATCTAGTGACCATTAATCACTCCCTATTTCCACTAAAATTCCGAGCTTGGCTGACACAAATGCATGACACTAAATTACATGCAGAGTGTGTAGCTAGTACACATCCACTAGGCATATCTAAAGGATGGTTATAATTGCATCATGATGACCATTATTGGACTAAGTGGTTAGTCATTAAAAAAGCTCTAACTACGATCGGGATTTTGATAAAAACAAACAAGAGTGAAAAAATATACTAATGAATATCAAAGTGCATTTCAATTTTTGTTAAAAGGTTGCAAAACATCACGTACGCGGGTATTCAAGCCATACAAGTTCAAGACTACAGCATTCATGAAGGAATGAAGACGAAAAATCAAACTACAAGTTGTAATATTGATGTAAGGTATACAAGTTCATTCACACAAACCAAATGCATTAGATTCATGCCGCCTTATCTAGTTTTTTTTAAACGAATTTTCAAAATGTCAAGTGATTACTTGAAGTTTCAAAATGGAACTTTAACACACGACTTCGGTCTATAAGTTTAAACAATGTTAAACTACGTGTTTATGATCATTGGCATTTTGAAGATCATATTGGAAGTTTTAGAAAAAAGAAAAACTTATTTTTGAAAGGTTTTTTGAGAAAAGAAAGCGCAAAATTTACGAGAAAGATTGTCTCTGCGCGTTATGAAATGCAGAGTTTTTCATTTTCGGGATTTGTAAAAATATCTAGACCACCCAAATAGGCTTAATGATCCATATTAAACATATATAACATGTTATATGAGGGTTGGTTGGGTCCGGACGTGTTAAGGGTTCGCTAACACCCTGGGGAAAAAATAATTATTTTTGAGGTCCCTGCGGTTAGCACGCTAGGTATGAACATTAAGCGCGCTAATTGCATTTCTGACATTTAACTTTTTAAAAAAAGCTGGAAAAAGCACTTTAATTTGAATTCTTGGCCCTTGGATCCCTAGAACGGTCACAAAGCTGATAAGATGGGATGTCTAACACTTTATAAAACCACCAAGAACATTGTTTTGTCTCGCAAGAATAAAAACCACACCCAAAAGCTCAAACTTACAAAAAGGAGAATATTGATTTGTGTGAAGGAGACAAAGAAGATTCTTGAGGCTTTGTTCATTCATTCTAAAATTCAGCACTTTTGAGGCTCCCGGGTGTACAACAACCTCCTCCAAAACGGTTTTCAAGTCACCTTCTTGGGATTGTAAGAAAGCTTCTTGTTACTAGCTTTTTCTTGTGCTTAGATTTCATAACTTTGTTTTATTTGACTTGAAAAATTGTTTGTTGTGTTTTTGAACACACTAATCTTGGATTTTGTTGTTTAAAATTATTTTATTAAACCCTTAGGATTTCATTTGGACAAAAAGTTTGTAGCTTAAACTTGATCTTTTATCAAACTTCTTGTTCTTGGCTTTGAAAGTCGATTTTGCACTAATATTAGATTTTGAAACTTGATTTCATATTTGGGACTTGCAAAAAAATCAGTGACATATTTGCATATTCCATTTAATCCTCATCTTGCATGCATTAGAATTGTTAGAGCTCACAGGAGGCTTGCTAGTGTTTGAATTTTGATACCACTTTACTTTTGTAAAGTGCATTTCATTAGTTTTTCAGCTACTTGTTGTGAGAGTGGATGATTGTAAGACTTAATAGTGGAATCTAAGTGAAGGGAAGACCTAGTTGAGGCTAGGCATAAACCCTAGTTGCGGCTAGGTAGGAAGTCCTAATTGTGATTAGGCATTCTAGGCTTGTATGCTATAGGTTGTAACACTTATTTGAAATATAAGTGGGGGTTTAAAAATCCCTAACCGGGACGGTTAGGTAGTGAATGTAGATCATTAGATCGAGTTGCCACTATAAATCGTGTGTCACTTTCCATCTCTTCTATCCCATTCACTTGCATAGCATAGATATTTATTGATGGTGCATGCATTATCATTGACTGAGTTAAACATAAAGGAGTTTTTAAAAAGGGAAATAACTACTCGGTAACCCAATTCACCCCCCTGCTTGGGTGACCTTCAACTATAGGCCTTAATATTTTGATTTCATTTTTAAATAGAACATAGTGACTAAGTAATAGTTTATTAAATTGATGTGTACTATCATAGGCTTATGTTATATGAAATAAATTAATTAACACCATTTGACTAAACTTAGAATTACCACATGTCTAGCTACCTGCAGGAGCTCCCAGACCTCGCTTACCTGAGGCGCATCCCTGACTTCAGCGTCTCGAGCGCCCTATAGCTACGCATGAACCGAACTTAATTAGTCTACACATATACATATCACTAGGCATACACACTGACAACAAATATATATTATACCTCGACCATATGCCTCGGTAGGTGTATGCACCTCATTGCATGAGGTCCTACATCATGGGTCGATGATCCCGATTTCAGCAAGTTAATCAAGATTAAAAAGTGGGTACCGTGGCTTGACCTTCAATACCTCAAACTCCGAGTCTAGATAATGCAGACTATCACTATCCATCTCGGCTGAAAACATTGGTACAACTCATCGGTCTGTTGTTCTTTAAGAACTACCTAAAGTGAAATAGATGCTGCATCCTCATACGGCCACAAATCTTTGTCACAGTAAATAAGCTTTGGCACATGTCAATGAACTCATCATCTCAAGAATTTGTCTCGAAAAAATGCATGTGTTGGACCAAGTGTTTTGACCATACACTCTACTCAGGATTGCAGTGATGGAAACAAGAAACAACTTATGAAATAGTTCTAACAAGTTATTTTAGTATTTTAGAATATCAAATTTTGTTAGGAACACTTCGAAGTTCAAGTATACTCAATCAAAATGAAGCTTCGTATAAGTTCAAGATTCGGCACATTCAAGAGACACAAGGACCAGAAAGCCTATACTACAAAGTTGTACAAGATTATGTAAGGTATATAGGTCCCTTCTTACAAGCCAAAGAGCTTAGAATCATGCATTTCATGTTTCGGTTTTTAAGAAATTTAAAATCATGAACTTTGTGATTTTTAATTTCGCGAGTTTTAAAATGTTTTAAATCTTGCAAATATGTTTTACAACATGTATATTTGAGGTGCATGAAGCTGTTAGAATTGATTTTGAATGCATAGGTATGTGTAATTTAGATATGGCTTTTTTGGATTGACATTAAAAATATTTGTAGAAAAGCCCCTTATGTTTTCATGAAACCGGGATTTTAGATTTTGGGGTTTATAAGATCATCCGAGATGTCTAGAACACATTTTATGGACCCTACTAAACATGTAAAAAGTGATTTCGAGAGGTTAAATAGAGTCACTGAGGAGTGTTAGGAGGTCGTTTTGAAAAACTAGCAAGTTAATTATTTTGAGGCCCTGCACCCACGCGTTCTTAGACTGGATTACCCGGCGCATTGTGCGATAGCTTCGGGCAGAATTTTTTTACTGGGCTTCAGTATGTTGTGTTGGATTCGACAACTTTTTTAAAAATTTGATCTTGTAACTGACCCCAAAATCCATCGACATTGCACTCTGGCGTACAACCAGGAGCCTACAACGTTGACTCGGCTAAATCATCTGGCTTGTGTTCCACAACCACTCAAAACTCAACCAACCATACATATAAGGTAATAATGTACAACAAAAAGTCTTAAAACATCATAAAGTACAGCGAAAACAAGTTTAATAATTTCAAAACCTAATGTAGAAACCATACCAAAATGTAATCTCTATACATATTAAGTGATGGCAATGCTTTATAATATCAAAATAGTCAACTTCCAAGTCATATACAAGTCAAGTCTATCTCTCAAACACCCCAAAACCCTAACATAAAACAATATAAATATAAAGAAAACGTACGAGTAGGAGCGAAGATCGTAGTCAATCAATGTAGTCCTCAAGCTTGCACACTTTCCTACTGCTCGTACCGAGGATATGTACCCAATGACCATCACAAAAAGTAGTTGGCATGAGTCGAGTGAGAATTCCCAAGGGAAGATTCCACCAAGTAAACCTACAAAAAGTAAAGAAACTAAGCTGGAATCAAAATACTTATAAATAAACATGCGGAACAAAAGAATACAAACAAGCGCGCAGAAGATCATCGCATGCATAAATATAGTAGTGAAGCAAGAGATGCGTGCACAATTAAAGTCGAGACCAAGCCATACTTCGGGCTATCACTGCTTTAGAGCACGTCCCGTGAGGATACCTTGAACGAGGTGACCACAGGTTCACTTTGGTGGTAGAGCATAGATCCACGATGCACATACATGTCTATCATACCGGGTAGCATATTCACCGAGCGCATGCCTAAACATTATGCATATGAGCTTAGTGGACACATATGCCCCGTAACGATAAAGCACCGAGGTGGGGAATCATCTATACCATAAAGACACCCAAGTAGGAATAAACTTAACTATAGTAAAGACACTAGGTAATAGTACTCGATTTTACCATAAAGCAATAAGGAGAATAGAGTAATAAATAAACATGAATGAATTCAAATAAATCAAGCATTAAGATGCATCTTAAAAGTGAATTTCAATTGAGATACTACACACCTGAAACCGCACTTTAATACCGTCCCTAATCCAATCAAAGCTCCTTGATACGTATACAATTACCGTCATCTCAGTCAGGCCCTAAAACCATAATTCCCCGAGTCAACCACACATATTACGAAAACCTTGTATCCCGAGGAACAATACCCAAATCATCGATAAAACCATATACTATAAATAGACTATATAAGTCACCTTTAGGACAAACCCTAATTTGTGAATTTTTATTTAAAGTTTTAGTTTTAAAATTGCCCTTTAACCATGTATGAGGACGCCACCAAGTTTCAAGCCTTCATAACGTGCTTGATGTTATGGACATCTTTGTCCACGTTATCTCTTTCCAACTTTGCATTTCCAAAGCGTCATTTTCCCAGGAATTTCCATATTTCGCCTACGCATGACGCTTGTGAAGTGGCGCCATGGGCATCCTAAGCTCCATGGTGCGCCCGACGCGTCTTAGAGCGAGAGAGTTTTCTTAAGTTTTCAACCCTCGGCTCGAAATCGCCTGAAATGCTGCACTTGCTCTAACAACTCATTAAACACTCCATAAAGCCCAGCTTGAAACCAAAACCCCTCGAGCAACACACGTCAAATGTAAATCGCGAGTTTTTGACCAAAAACCCTAAAAAATTCCTTGAAAAGTATAACACCCGCAAAATTAACAGCAAATTCATGCACTCACAAGCTTCCAAACCATCATTCAAAACTATAGCAACACTTTGTTGCTTTTAATGTATTTAAACCCGCGGCGAAACCATACGTCGAAATCCCGAGAAAAAATACCTGCAAATCGTGAGAAAGAGATGGGGATCGAGAAGAACTAACCTTGTTATCAGATTCCTTTCTGGCTTCTTGAGCTCCAATTTGTCACACAAATCTCACCAAACTACTCACCCACACCAAATGTTTGGATTTCTCTATGAGGAGAGAGAAAAGTTGGTGAAAAAAGAAGAACACATGATATATATACATGTGGAAATGTCACTCTCCACTCACCAAACACAATCTCAAAGCATAATGGATGGCCTAGATGTGGTCAGAAAGAGGGTCCACACATGTGACAAAGTTGACCTGCTGACTGGAATCCATTACACCTTGCCCTCCTAGCTACAACCCGGCATTTTTTCTTGGCGTTAATACCGACTCTCTTGAACATCGAACTATCTCATTTCTTTGCACATTTACGATTCCATTCGCTCCAACATCATTTATTACTAAATTATTAAATGAATTTTATCATTTATTATGTTTGTTTAGAACCCAATCCTAATGTACTAAACATTTGTCACCCGAGGTATCCTCGTCACACAGTTATATAAAGTAGAATACCGTCAATGCCTGACTCACTTTATTTTCCTCAAATGAGAACTATACTAATAGCACATATTGCGAAGCAATTTAACTAAATTGAACATATACATCGCAATTACACAACAAAAAAGCACACCAAGAAACGCAATTTGTATGTACCTAATCGATCATATAAGTGCCGAGTCCTCGGCCCCCACGTGGAGGTCCTACGAACCTCCACGTTGGCATCCGCGTACGCAATGACGTCATCGCAATAACAGCTATTATTAATTGGAATTCGTTACAATTTCTTCCCAACTAATTTGAAATTTCGTCCGAAATTTGAGATTAACTAAGTACTCCTTTGGTAAAAAGGCGAGGATATCTCTGTCGCATAGTAGACGGGCTCGAGCTCCCGAATCGGAGTCCTCGATCTTTTTGTGATCTTTGTATATGTATGCTAATACTTTCGGGATCTCCTGACTTACTGCGAGTCTATATCCTGTGATCTATAATCTCCACTTGTTTTGCTCCTCGCCAAGAAACATCGGGATGAACCTCAATACAATCGATATCAACCATCGGCCTCGGTGGGACCTAGCCGGCCTCGAGCATTGATACATGAAACCACTTGGATGCACCCAGCTAACTACGATTAAGCAACGCTCCAACTTTGTACAGCCACGCCACTAAAGCGACGTGTTGCCATAACCCTAAATGGTCCAATATATCTCGATGTTAGTTTTCCCCTTAATCCCAAACCTCTTATGACTTTTCAGGAGACCAAAACCTTGAGAGTTTTACGCGAAGTGCATTCACAACATAACTTCCAGGCAGAAGGAGCCACCTGCTCCAATGGCACTTAACTTTTGCTACATCTTGAGTTACTTTGCACACCGTCTTCAATCTAATCTTTGAGATATTCTCTGTGTGGTCAATAACAACTTGAGACCCAATCGGTTGCCACATCCAGAGGTGTTGCCAAATAAAAGGCTGGTGACACTGAGGAGTCTACCAGCTGAAGCTCTCTCGAAATGGCGGCGGACCAATACTCGCTTGATAGGCTGTTGTTGTACGCATGAGCTGCTACACAATGGCATATACTCTTCCTACAGAACCTGACCAAAGCCCCCTTAAAATACATGCCACAGAGCATGTCCTATAATATATGAATTAATCCTATCCCCGTAATAAATCTATTTGAGGATGGCAAATGCTGACCCAGAGTCCTAGTGCCAAACTACTCACACGCATGCTCTCCTAGAGTTTACGAGATCCATCACGGGATCTTCGTCGGAACCACGTCCGATACTAGGCACTCCATGTAGCCTTTGACGATCTCTCGCAACTCAAAGATAGCACTTTCAGTGAGAAATGAACAACTTCACTCGAGATAGGGATTAAATGTGCGGACTTCGTCCAACATGTTAATCACAACCCAAACGACATCGTGATGCTTCAGCATTCTCGATGACGGTAATCCATTGATAGAAATCCAAGCCAGTGATGTGCTTTCCGATTTCCATTGTAGGAATGGGCGTGGCTGCAACAATCCGAGTTTAAATCTCTTCGTGGCTCGGCCTTGACACCAGCTGACGATACTATGACAAAGCCTGCTACACCTCTCAACACCCGTTAGCGCTTCATCCCACGACCAGCTAAAACAAACGTCACGAAATCATGATACATCTTGGTCACAGCTTTAGGATGAGGCTGTATCTCATCAGCGAATGGTGTGTGTCCTCAAGAATGCTATCGCGTAGTTCACACCTGCGAAGACATCTGACAACTGCCCCTGTAATGTCTCAAGCACTAAATCGAACCACCGAGACCAATCTGTTGCAATCCGGATCTTGAGCAGGCAGTGCAGCGAGCAAAATGTAATGCATCGAAGCTATTTGCGCACTTCGGCAACCCATTACTCTTTAACGACGCGACGGGAACACGCACTCCAGTAACGAGATATGAGCATCTACACAAAAGCATCGAGACAAACACTGACACCATCAGCGGCCTTCGACAATCGCATACTCATGTGTACATCTGCATGTGCTTACGAACTTGACTCTTAACATTGCGGCGACTCAATGCATCAACAACAACATTCGTAACTTCCTAGGATGGTACCAAATCGTGAAGTCGTAGTCCTTCGATAGCTCGAGCTATCATCCTGCATCGCATATTCGAGATCCACTTTTGAGTGAATAAATACCTCGAAGCTCACAGGTGATACGCAAACGAACACGAACCACTTTCCATATAGATAGTGCCTCTCTGAAAGCCTTTAGTGCGAATACGACCACCGCAAGCTCAGTCGGTGTCTTGGATAAATTCCCTAACAATGGGGTTTAAATCATCTCGATAAGTATGCAACTAGGTGTCCATCACACGCCATGCATGCCATCCCAACCCAATACCGAAAGCATCAGTGTAAATCGAGAAGCCTTTCCCCACCTCGGGTCAAAGTTAAGTCTAACCTTTGGCGCATAAGTCCAACTTCATATCTTCAACTCCCCAAAATGCTTCCCCAGAAGCTCACTTAGACCACTTTCCCGAACACAGACATGTTCTGCTTAGTCAACCTTCCAGTCATTGAGGCAGCCATAAATTAAAGAAAATCTACTTTCCAAACCGCCGAGTAATGGCCCACTTGAGACCGAGAAACTCTGATGTCATGAAACAGACTCGGGATGGCATCCTCAATCAATAATAGCTCAGAATCTTGTCACCATCCAGCGAGATATCCCATGAACTACTAATAACATGTCCAGGGAAACTTTCTTCACTCGACCAAAAATAACACTTGTTGAACTTGGCATTACAATTTGGTAGCTCCACTTAGTGTCCTCAAAAACATTTATGAGGTGTCTCTGTGCTCCACACGCAGTCACACGCTCCATATATCAAGATATCTTCGATAGAGACAGATATTACATACTAAGATTCAAAATGGCCATCGGGGCTTCGGTTGCATCAAATCCATAAAAATAGATCGTACCAGCATTAGTTTACCCCCAAAATGGCATGACTTGTGAACTCAAACTGTAATCCATAGCGCGTGCTAAAGGCGTCGTCTTCTCGAGTCATCCACTCTCCTGGAAGATCCTTACTTCATTGCATAACCGGAACAGGCAGCCAGAATCAGTCTTCGAAGAAGCTTGGCTCTCGCTCAATTGATCAAATAAATCATCGATCTAGGAGGAGCTGGGTAACGATTTGGAAGGTCGTCACACTGATTCGACTTCTTGTAGTCTATACACATCCTGCATGAGAGCTCTTCCTTCTGTTAAGATTGCTGCATAGGGTGGATCAGAGCCGCCCTGCGAAACAACTCCTCCAAGCTTGGGACCTCAACTCCTCATGCTCGGATCTGAGACATCCTATAAGGTCGACTATAAATCGGGTTAAGTCCCGGAATCCAACTACAATAATGGACACTCAGCTGCCATACTAGGAGGTAGTAAACTTGCGAAAATCAGTGGGGGAAAACCTCGGAAACTGCCACTCCATCGTTGAACATCCTCGACTCTAACAGCACTAATCTCAGTTTGAAACCTTCACTGCTACTACCATAAATGCCTCCATCTCTGTTTGTTACCTGACCGCCCTCGAAGTAATTGGTAAAAATTTGTCTACTATCAAACAAAAGTAAACACTGAAGGTCCCATCCATATCAAACTATAATAGTCTTCACGGCTTGAATAGTCTAAATATGTGCATAGGTATGCTATGACCAGTGATCCACTTTTAGGCCAATAAAGCATCCGAACTCTAGATACTCTAAAAACTCTTAGAGTCCATTTGCAGTAGCGATGTCCTTGCGACCTCTACTATACAATCTGTGGCCATCATTTGTCCAGGTTAAGAGTAAATCTTATCTCCAGCAGTCGTATTGAGGGAAAAAATGAGGATGCCCCAAGTCTACGGCCTGTGTCACCCCAGCATGTCCTACCATGCGAAATCCACACTTAATAAAAGAAAAAAGTACTACCAAAATCAAACATAACATGCATAGGAATTCCACAAATAAACAACCATACCTAATACAAATTGGCCGAAAGAGGTCGAGCCTGGATCTGGATGTCTGACATGCACGTCGGAGTGCAACAGCATGAACCCTCTACATCGGGTGATGCATGCTGGCTGTGGTGGTGCTTTTGCCATCGGACAATCTGCATGCATATGCCCAACCCCGATGACATGTCCGAAACACCATCGCCTCTCACTGTAGCCCAGGCCAGTCCAGTGTCCACTTTACCCGATTACACAGAGCCCTAATCACGGCCACGACCTCTCTATCCTCACCACCACGACACTCCCTCAAGTCCACACAGCATGCATTATCGTGGGCTGCTCTCATGGGGTGTAGAATGCGGTAACTTATGCACCACACTGCCTATCATCACCCTCTTTGTTGCTCTGGGCGCCTATCTCGACGACTGCGATCCTGTCAGGTTTCTCTAGTAAAGCCCTCTTTGGTCACTGTCTCTACTGTTATCAGACTGTAGTCAGCTGTATCTCTGGATGCTCTAAATCAGGGCCAAGAGAACCATGTCTGCGACCTATCATATATGGCTGTAAGAGTCTAAGACTCCACTTTCAGCTATATGTGACACCACCAATTTCTCTCTAAGTCTAATCCCTTGATGAAATAGTAAATGCGAAGTCTAACTGGTGTTCGCTACATCAGCAAACGCCCATACAACATAAGGTACCTGACAACCCTCTCCATGTACTTGTAATCTTGACAGCACATTTGGTACCGATCTCAGTGCAAGAGAACTCCTCTTTTTGAGTCTCAATTGCTTTTACCTCAGTAGAGGATATACTCGTCAAGGAATAAACTGTCAAAAGCTACGCTTTAGATCCTACGGCTGCTAGTCTGTGTACACTGTGTATGTCGATCACTGAACCCATGCTTGCACGACCTGCTCCAAACTAATGTATCATGAAATTTGTGCGAGATCATCCTCTGGCACCTCCCCATTCAATTGGTGAAGCATGCTAGGTGCCGTCATCAAGGCCCAATGCCCGACAATCTCTGGATCACTTGACTCTAGTAAAAAGTAGGGATGACCTCATGAAATCCTTCATGCCATTCTTCGCCGTCTTTGACATCCTACTCACAGCGATCAGAATCCACTACTCTTGCTCACATAAATAGTTGGTGTCATTGCCCCATGGTGATGTGCATGCTGTAGGCGCTAAAGCTGTTTAGGTAGTAGGAGCGAGTCAAAGTAGTAGTTGGCGCAGCATGTAGGTACTCTACAAGTCTCAGTATATACTTTCGATAATTTTCCACCAAATGCTTTGCCTGATGCATAGTCCTAGCGACTTTACGATAATGCTACTAGAGACATCCTCCTTAGTGGGGTCACTGAGTCTCTACTGTAGCCTCTTTTTGAGTAATCGGCGGAGTAGTAGTAGGAATTACGTACGTCCATCGTACATGCTGCCATGATCCAACGTTCATCATATTAGAGCTTAATATATACACGTATAATATGTATTAAACAATCAGAAATATACACGTATATAATTTCCTGAATCTTACACCTGCATTACTTCCCAGTAAGGCTTTAGTCATTCCTCTTGTGAAACTTCCACATCTAAGATTTATTCATTAAGTTTTGTGCTCTTTTATTAATTTTATCTTTCCAGGGGTTCATCGACCTCGCTACGATACCAAAATGTAACAACCCCCAAATCCATCGGGTACAGCTACTGACGTGCCTCGCCGTGAGCCCCTTGGCATTGCCGGCTCATCATGCATGTGTGTTCCAGACCGCTTTCCAAACTCAACCAACTATCATATAAGGTAATAATGTATAACAAAAAGTCTTAAAACATCATAAAGTACGTGAAAACAAGTTTTAATAATTTCAAAACCTATTGTGGAAACCATACCCAAATGTAATCCGTATACATATCAAGTGTGAGTCCTCATAATATCAAAATGTCAACTTCCAAGTCATATACAAGTCAAGTCTATCTCTCACATACCCAAAACCCAACATAAAAACGATCTAAAATCATAAACAAACTTACTAGAGTAGGGGCAAAATCACGAGTCAATCAATGTAGTCCTCGAAGCTTACCGCTTCCCATTTGTTCGTACTAGGATCGCACGGTTAAGCCATCACAAAGAATGGCGGATGAGCGAGTCCAAAGTGAGTATTCCTAAGGAAATTCACCAAGTAAAATACAAAAGTACAGGCTGAATTCTTGGAATCAAAATACTATAAATAAACATGCGGAGACAAAGAATACGAGAGCATAGTTGTGGAAGATTAACGCATGCATAAATATAGTAGTAAAACAAAGTACTGCACAATCAAGTCTGAGACCAAGCCATACTTTGGGCTATACGCCAAGCACGACCCATGAGGGATACCTCGAGCAGGTGCCTTACCAGACCCTATAGTTAGTCGAGCGTAGATCCACGACGCACCCAGCGCATGCCTATCATACCCAGGAGTAGCATATTCATCGATGCATGCCTAGACATATGCTATGGCTTGGTGGACCATTTATGCCCCTTAACTTGATTAAACACCGAGGTAGGGAATGATCTCACTTTGTAAAGACACCAGAGTAGGAACCAGTAAACTCAACTACCATAAAAACACCAGGTAATAGAGCTCGGCTCACAAGTAAAGCAATAAGGAAATAGAGTAATAAATGAACAGGGAATGAATTCTAATAAATAAATCAAGCAATAAGTACTAAAGTGAATTTCAGTTGGGATACTTCACACCTCAAAAGCGCACTCTAATATCATCCCTAATCCAAATCACACTCCTCCAATACATTGTGTACAATTACCCGTCCAATCCGACCTAAAAACCATAATTCCCCAATCAACCACGCATATTCCCCTAAACCTTGTATCCTGAATACAACACCCAAATCATCAATAAAACCATCATATTTATACTATAAATGGACTATATAAGTACCTAGTAAAAACTACTAATTTGTGAATTTTTATTTAAAGTTTTAGTTTTAAAGCGCCCAGAGCCTTGGCCGAGAGACACCCGCCAAGTTCAAGCCTTCACGAGGCGTCACGTTATCTCTTTCCACGGTGTGCTCCCCGAAGGCGTCATTTTCCCATTTTCCATATTTTTCCTGCTTGAAGAGGCGCGGTGGTGCAAGGCAGAGCTTATGAACCCCACGGTGCGCTGACGACGTCTTCGGCGAGAGAGGGTTTCTCAAGTTTCGAACCCCCTCGGCTAATCTGATCGTGATTTGCACTGCGCTCCAACAACTCATTAAACAACTCCATAAATCCCATGAAACCAAAGCCTGCTTAACAACACACGTTCGAAATGTAAATCCAGGAGTTTTTCGACCAACTAAAAAATTCCTTGAAAAGTATACTCACTTTCCCCACAACATTAACATCAAATTCATGACTACAACCTCCAAACCATCATTCAAAACCATAGCAACACTTTGTTGCACTGATTATGTTCAAACCCACACAGAAACCATAGTTGAAATCTAGAAAAAAAAAGAAATACCCCGGAGAATTGTAGAGAGAAAGAGATGTGGATCGAAGAGACTAACCTTGTTATCGATTCATTTTAGCTTCTTGCCCAGGCTCCAATTTGTCACACTAAATCTCCACTAAACCCTCACCACAGTCTGCCGGATTTTTGGATTTCTGCTACGAGGAGAGAGAAAAGTTGGTGGAGAAATGAAAACACATGATATATACATGGAATTGTCATCTCCACTTACACCCCAATCTCAGAAGCATAATGGATGATATAGATGTGGTCAAAGGGTCCATTCATGTGACAAAGTTGACCTCCAACTCTGATCCATTTACGTTGCCCTCCTAGCTCTCTGACCATTCGTTCTCGACGTTCTAATGCTGCAGCTTAGAACGGCGAACTTTCTCATGTTTCGCACAACGACTCCATTCGCTCCAACATCATTTATTATAAATTATTTAATAAATTTTATCATTTATTATGTATGTTTTAGAACCCCCAACCTAATGTACTAAACATTTTGTCACTTTCGATTATCATGTCTACCCAGTTATACGCGGCAAGCCACCAGGCATTATACCCGAACTTACTGCGTCAAGTAGACAATATAAACACACATATAAGCTAGAGTGCAATTTATAACTAAAATCTGAACATACTTTACAAATCGCAATTACACAAAAAAAAAGCACATAAAATGGTACTGTATACCTAATCCGAGTCGTGCTGTTCTGTCCTACATTATGGGACCACGAAAGGCGTCATTATGGCATCCACGTTTGCAATGATGTCATCAAATAACAACTGCTTATTAATTGGATGCCATTTCCCATGATTTACACCTTCCATTTTGAATTTGGGGATCATTTAGGACCCCTTGGATCACTAGCAACGATCATATGGGCATATAAGTGGTTTGACCAAGTGCCAAAACCACCAAGAACACAAAAATACACCACACTTGCTCACATACTTTCTCCAAAATCCCAAGTTTACTCCAAAATTTGTCAATTTTGTTCACACTCACTTGAGACTTTTGAGGGCTTGCATTTGGAACTTGAAGTTGGTGTTTTAAAGCCTCTGCAACTAGTGCTTCAAATCTGATTTTCGGAGAGTATATATTTGGGTTGTAAGGTTTCTTGATTTCTTGCTACTTTTTGAGCTTAATCTATATCATTTGGCTAGTGTTTTGGTGTTTGGAAATCATTTGTTGTGTTCTTGAGTAACTTATCTGGGTTTGACATCTATATTTGATCTCTTTAAACCTTAAGAATCATTGTTTGGACAAGTTTTTGGTCCATATCTACAGATTCTGCACATACCCCTACTTATTCATGTATTTTTGAAACCACATATACTTCATCGATATCGTCTTGTCGGTTTTCTTGACTAAATATTGCATATACTTGCCTAATTTTATTTGCATATTAGTCGGTGTTCATACTTGCATGCATATGAGTGTTTTGGCTCTAGGTGGCTTGTAAGTTGTTGGACTTATTATTGCTTTACTTTGTAAGGCACACATTTCATTGTATTCAACTTGATTGTATAATATTGATTGTAAGACTTAGTGGGATTGAAGTTAAGGGAAGGCCCTAGTTGAGGCTAATACGTCCCTCAAAATCCATAAGTGGAAACTAGGTGGGAAGTCTAATTTATATTTTAGACATTCTAGGTTTGTATGTTTAGGTTGTAACACTTATTGATAATATAAGTGGGGGTTTGAAATTGCTAAGCGAGGAGGTTAGGAAGTGGATGTATGAATCGTTCGGGATCGAACCACTACAAATCAGATGTGTACTCATATCCATCTGCTTCTACCCACTTTCTTTGTATCATAACATATATATTTCTTTTGTTGGTGTTTGCATTTTCATTGATTAACTTTGCTTAAATTTTTAAAAAGGTGATAGACCTCTCTGATTCCACCCCAATTCACTCCCCTCTTGGGTGTGGTTTCAATTGGTATCGAGAGCAGGTCTATTGCTCAAAGTGTTACTAACATACTTTCGAGTGTTTAGCTTGTAAAGATGCAAACATTAGATTCCACTCGCCTTAGGGAGAGGCAACTTCGTCTATCTGGGCCTCCCTACTTTGATGGGACCCATTATGCTTCATTGGAAAGTGAGAATAAAGTTTTATGTATGAGTACAAAGGAGTAGAAACATGTGGGAGGTCTATTGTTGAAGGTTACACTCCACTAACAAAGTCGAAAAAAGACTACCAACTCCCAGAGGAGACAAGACTTGAGCTTTTCAATGATCAAGCGAATGAGTGTATGTAAAACGGCTAAGGGAAGTATGGGAGAAACTTGAAGTACATTATGAGGGGTACTATTCAAGTAAAGAGAGAGCAGTTGAGAATTCTTGAGGAGCATTATGAAACATTTCGAGTTGAACCTGGAAATGTAAAACATTGCTACCTCCATCACTGAAAACTACTAAGATTTTTAATGAGATAAAGAACCTTGGCAAACATTATGATCAAGAGAACTCGGTGTACAAGTTCCTTAGAGGTTTACCTAAGGAATGAGATGCAAATATATATGCTATCCAATTGGCACAAAATCTTAGATATTATACATTTGATGCCTTGTATGGAGAGCTAGCTGTCCATGAATTCAATGAAGACTTAAGGAACGCGAGCTAGATTGGAAGCATTTAAGTGAGGAGCACAAAGAGACTTAAGAAAAGAGATTGCTTTGAAGAGCTGTAAAATAGTTCTCCGGTTGCATCGATGGAGATCATTGAAAATAGAGAAATCTAGTGACGAAAATGATCTTGAGGAGAAAAGTAGCTATGCTTTCAAGAAAGCTGCAACAAGAGTCATGTACAAAGCGAGACAGAGTATGAAGAAGTTTAAGAGTGGAAGCAAGGGAGAGAGAAGTCAAAGTGAGGCCATATGCTTTGGAGTGTGGCAAACGAGCCCATATCAAAAGATGAAATGCCACAGGGTCAAGAAGGTGTTGGACAAGAAGAGAAAGGAAAGAAGAAACTTTCAAAGGTGACTTGGGATGATTCATCATCAATCGAGTTACGAATCCCAAATCGGAGATATGAGAAAGCAATACTTTGTCTTATGGCACAAAATAAAGAGGTAAATTCTAACAATTTTAGGCTTTGATGTGTATTGACGATTTGGATGATGTTCCTAATATTTGATGAGATTAGGAAAAAGTTTGGAAAAAGAGGTACAAAAAGACCAAAGCAAACTTAATAGAGGAGGCTTCTAACCATAGCAATTAGTTGAAAATAGAGTTCACAAAATGATACCATTAATAATCTCCAAAGTGACTTTAATGGAAGTCCTAAAGGAGAGATGCTTTAGTCAAGGAAGTAGAGGACTTGACTAGCACTGGTGCATTAGTTCACCAACGGTAGAGAGATGTTTGACATGATGTCTGGGAGCACTGACGACGTGCAGCTTTCAAACAAAGAGGCATAGGCTATGGAGCCAACATTGTTGAGTTATAAGAAATTGCTTTAGATGGTGATTCGTTAGATACTCAAAATGCAATAGGTCTCATGTGGTTGGGAAATGTGTCTTACAAAAGGCCAAAGTGGGTAGATTAGCATGGGTAGTTAAAAATGTTTATGACTTACTAACTTATATCGGATCCAAAGGTGTTTTGGGTACTAAAATCTAGCGTGTCTCGCATTGTATAGAGATGCGAGGAAGAGCACCTGTATGGTCACTTGGAGAAGTGGGTGCTCAAGACACAAGACGAGATGCACATCAATTCATTGAATTAAAGTACATTTGGAGACCAACAATAAAAAGGAAAGGTTATTAGCCTTGGAACAGATCGGTAACAATTCACTTTCCATTTCTAATGTTTATCTTATTGATGGTTTGAAACATAATTTGTTTAGTGTTAGTCAATTATGTGACAAGGATTTGTATGTCATGTTTGAATCATCAAAATACATTGTTAAGAATGAGAAGCATGAAACTGTTGTTTATTGCATATAGAGATAAAAATGTTTATGTCATTAACTTTGATAAGATGCATATGCAAAATGTTTCATGTTTGAGTGCATAAAGTGAATGTGATGCATGGTTGTGGCAGCATGGAATTAGGACATTCTAGCATGAAAAACTTGTCCAAATTGACCAAGCATGATCTCGTCAGGGACTACCCAAATGTACTTTTAAGAAAGACAAGGAATGTGAACCTTGTATCCTTGGTAAACAAGTGAAATAGTCATTTAAAACGAAAGTAACAAGTGATGTGACTTGAGCCTTGGAACTTATCCATATGGATTTGTTTAGACCACGCTTCCCAAACACAAAGTATATGTGGTAAATCATATTGTTTTGTCATTGTTGTGATTTTATTAGGTATACATGGGTGTATTTTCTAGCTCATAAGCATGAAGTGTATGATATGTTTGTAAAATTTTGTGCTTTGGTTGAAAATGAAAAGGGATACAAGATTACTATCATTAAAAGTGATAGAGGTGGTGAGTTTGTAAATAGGAATTTGGAGGAGTTTTGCGCTAACAAGGGTACACACATCAACTATCCTTTAACGGGACACCACCAAACAAAATGGAGTTATTGAAAGAAAGAATAGAACACTCAAGAAATGTGTAGGACCAAGCTAAATGAGTATAACATAGCTAAGCACTTTTGGGTTGAAGCAATTAACACGGCATGCTATGTTACAAATAGAATAAATGTCTGAAAGCAAATTAAAAGACTCCTTATGAGCTATGGAAAGGCTGAGAAGCCCAACATAGGTTACTTTAAGGTGTTTGGTTGCACATGTTATTTCCTAAATGATAAGGATCATTTGGACAAAAATTTGACCTAAAGTCAAATGTATGCACATTCTTAGGATATTCAATGCATAGTAAAGCATATAGAGTGTTCAATAGATCATCTAAGACCATAGAAGAGTCCAATTCATGTTAAGTTTGATGAGATGGATCCCCATGTGAGAGTTGACATATAACTTAGAACAAATGAGATTGGACGATGAAGATGAAGTTATTAAATCTTAAGATTCCAATGCTCATAAAAAGGAAGTTAGAGAGGAACCCCGAATCTAGTGTACCTAAGAACTCTAGACTTCTTATAGAACACTCATCTCAACATATCCTAGGCAACCCAAGCAAGGGCATAACCACTAGGTCTTCACTAAATCGTTATAAAGGGCATATAGAGCTTTTGTATCACAATTCGAGCCCACTTAAGATAGATGAAGCCTTAGGTGATGAGTTTTGGGTCATGGCTATGCAAGAAAAAGTTATGACACTTTGTAAGGGAACAAGGTGTGGACCCTAGTCCTAGACCTAAGAACCATACAATCATAGGAACCAAATAGGTCTTTAGGAATAAAAAGAATGAGATGGGAGAGATAGTGCGAAACAAGGCTAGGTTGGTTGCACAAGGCTACAATCAAGAAGAAGGAATAGATCTATGAAGAAGTCTTTGCACTATGGCAAGACTAGAAGTAATTCGAATGTTGCTTGCTTATACTTGCTACAATGGTTTTCTTCTATACCAAATGGATGTAAAAAGTGTATTTTTTAAATGGCTTTATCAATGAGGAGATATATGTAGAACAACCACTAGGTTTTGAAGACCATGATTCTCCAAACCATGTTTATAGGCTTTAAAAAGCTTTGTATGGGCTTAGACAAGCTCCTAGAGCACGATATGATAGGTTGAGTGCATTCCTTCTTAACAAAGGGTTTAGAAAGGAACATTAGATCCTACCTTATTCATTTTGGTCAAAAATAATGATATGCTACTTGTTGAAATCTATGTGGATGATATCATCTTTAGGTTATCAAATAAGCACTTGTGTGATGAATTTTCATTTTTGATGACACATGAGTTTGAAATGCGTATGATTGGTGAACTAACATACTTCTTAGGTTTGCAAATCAAGGAATCTAAGCATGACATTTTCTTCAATTAAGTGAAGTATATGAGGGACATGCTAAGAAATTCAAGTTTGAAAATTTGAAAGCATGTGACACTCATAGTAGTTCAAGCTGTCAAAATGGACAAGGACACATTAGGAAAGTCTATCGATCATAAGCTTTACGAGAGGAATGATAGGAAGCCTACTCTACTTAACCGCTAGTAGAGGCTAGGATATCATGTTTAGCATTTGTCTATGTGCTAGATATCAATCCGAATCAAAAGAGTCGCATTTAAAGTGTGTCAAGCATATTTAGATACTTGAGTGGCATACGAGACTTAGGGATATGGTTCAACAAAGTTCCTAACTTTGAACTTAGAAGTTTTGTTGATTACGATTATGCGGGAAGCCTAGTAGATAGAAAAAGCATATCGTGGTTTAGCCACTTGCTAGGAAATTTATTGATTTCATGGTTTAGCAAGAAGCAAAATTCGGTTACCTTGTTTATCGCGAGAAATTTGAATATGTGGCAGCCGGGAGTGTATGTAACTCAAGTACTATACATGAAGCAACAACTCAAGATTATCAAATCCATGTTGGTTATGCCAAAATCTTTGTGATAATACAAGTGTAATCAATATTTCAAGAATCGGTGTTGCATTTGCGCACGAAGCATATTAAAATTAGACATCAATTTCTTCGTGATCATGTGCAAAAAGGGCATTAAGCGATTCATGTGTCCACGGAGAACGCGAACTTACGAAATTTTACCAAACCATTACCTAGGGACCAATTTTAAAATTATCGAGAATCGGGCATGATTAGTGAGTACGAACTTTAAGGAATGTCCTAGATGCTTGTCTATATTGTTTAACACGGATCTTGAGGTGTTTATGGGATATATGTCGCATGTGAGGAGCCAAAGCTGATTTTTAGAAAATCGGTTCAGAGTGCTATCTATAGCGCGATAGAGCGGATGACGAGGCACGTAACGATCTGCAACGTGCCACGGTTACGAGATAGAACCAGAACACCAATGACAGCTAGAAAAATTAGCTAGCGTATTTGACGATTCGTGAATCTATTTTTAAACACCCGGTTTCATTTTCTATCTCTTCAGAACCTCACCAAAGCTTATGATCTTCAACCACACAGAAACCAATCTCTCCAAACTCGATTTTTTGCCCTCTTTTGGCTTGATTCTTGCACTTCTAAGCCTAGAAAACATCATTTTCACTTTGTTTCACCACTTTTCAGATTTACTTTTTGTCAAAAATCCTCAATTTTAGAGGAGCATACCAAGTGTTCGACGAAATGTCTCAACGACCTTACGCATCATCACGATTGGCCTCAGGATCAACTTGTTGGCTTCCTATTACTCGCCAATCGGTCTAGAGTTGATCGAGCATGCCATCGGCTCGTCCTCATCATCTGGACGATGAATCTCTCGAGAGCACTTTCAATGCAGAAGTACGGTCAAATAGCCGCAATTCGATCGACACTTTGGCTCTGGTACTTCGATTCTTCGCATCACGAGGGATGTACTTGAGCACATCATGACGACGCATCCACATCTTCTACACTTGAGGCGAATTCAGAGCTAAGTCGACGGACGCCCGTCGTCAAGGCGAGCCTCGTCGACATCAAGATTCTTCGAGAAGAAGTGGCGCGCCTTCTGGTTAGTGAGCTATTGGAGACGATGGGATGGACGCACTTTTGTCGTGAGCATAGGGCTAAATATTATCCATCTCTTGTTTGGTATTCTACTCAACATGAAAACGACAAATGATTAGACTATCGCGTCACTAGTTGGGGGTCGGTAAGTCGTAATCACTCCCGGAGAATCTCTTGGTGCCACTTTTGGTCTATCGGTTCTTGATCCATTCAGATTGTCCTTTGTATACCTTGGAAAGTTCACTCTTGGCCTTTCAAGAAATTGGTAGTGTTGAACTCATTTAGACGTGCGGCACCACTTGAAGTTTATCCTATCGGTACACCAGACATGACCTTCAAGCTACTACGTGTCTTCTCCATAAAGAAGCTGCACAAGGTCATTTTGCAGGAGTGGGAGCAAAATTATGTCTCTCGGCTTGACATGCTTATACTCGAGCGGCTCATACGACACATTTCGATTAACTTGCTGCATATCCTTATTAGGCGTCATGACTTCATCTCCGATCCATAGCTCGACATCTCCCTTTAGCGCATCCTTGACTCATTTCTTTGAGGAGGCGGGGAGTCGATCTTGCCTTTGGAAGCGGTGAACACATGTCTTAGGGATGGAGATAGTGGGTGCTACTACATTAATCACGATGAAGTAACATTACATTCGGATAGTGAAGAGTTGGATACGTGAGGAGGAAATTACGAGATGGGAGGCATTATGGCGGGTACGATTCTTCGCATGATTCGGACTTGGATGTTGACTTTGACAAGCGCGGCCCCATCTGAATCTTAGCTATATATCGGCACGGTGCTCGATGATGAGCATGAGGCTTCGAGAGATGATGAGGTTGAGCGGGGAGCTTCGAGCATAGCATGACTCATTCGAGGCCCCACTACAATAGCTAGCTCCTCCGCCATTGTATGCTTATCGAGCCGTACGATATGCCTCCGTATGCGCCATACATTGATTTACGATTCGATCGTTTTGAGGAGTATATGACTACGCATTTCTTTACCATCAAAACTCTCTCGCACATTAGAGCTTTTGCCTCTGCAGCAGGATCGTGTGCCCCCACCATGACCAGGGAGGATGGCCCATCTCGTTCATCTCGTCGTTGTGCTCGTCGTGTTTCTTCTCGATAGGATGCTAAGGATCATCTAGTTAGGGGAAGTGTTAGGATTTACGGTTTAGTGAGAGTTCCTTTTTTTAGTTTTATTTAAACTCTCTTTACTTTAGCATGTGCCACATCATGTCATTATGCTTACTTTGCGTACTTCCATTGCATGATATGACTTTTGTGTATCTCTAAGTTATTTCTTATGAATGAATGCCATTTCTATTTGCCTTTTTCCCTTCACTTATGGTTATATGTGTTAACTGAATAATTGTGTTTTGGGGAGCAAATGTTTTAAATTGCATCGTTGTCCTTATTCATGTATGCATATTGATAGGGGGAGATTTTTATCCACTTTTTGATGTTATCAAACGGGGGAGAAATATTGCTTTGAACTTGCAATTATGAATTTGACAGGCACGTTAATATTTATCTTTTTGTTTTCAAGTTCACATTGTTTGTTATCATAAAAAAGGGGGAGATTGTTGGACCAAGTGTCTTTGATATACACTCCACCCGAGATTTTGATGGCAACAAACAACGTGAAATAGTTCTAACAAGTTTGTTTAGTATTTCAGAATATCAAACCTTATTAGGAACATTAAGTTCAAGTCTACTCGTCAAAATGAAGCCAGATAAGTTTAAGATTCGGCACATTTGGACACAAGGACTGGAAAGCCTATACTACTAGTTGTACAAGTCATGTAAGGTATATAGGTCCTTTCTTACTAGCCAAAGAGCTTAGAATCATGCATTTTATGTTTTTTGATTTTTAAGGAACTTAAAATCATGAACTTTGTAATTTTCAATTTCACGGGTTTTAAAATGTTTTAAATCTTACAAACATGTTTTACAACATGTATTTGAGATGTATGAACTGTTAGAATTGATTTTGAATGCCTTGATATGTGTTTAGATGACTTTTGAATTGACATTAAAAATATTTGTAGAGAAGCCCCTATGTTTTCATGAAATCGGGATTTTGATTTTGGGGTTTATGAAATCATCCCAGGGATGTCTAAACACATTTTATGGGCCCTACTAAACATGTACAAAGTGATTTGAGAGGTTTAGTAGAGTCATAGAAGTGTTAGGAGGTCATTTTGAAAAAATCAACAAGTTAATTATTTTTAGAATTTTGACGGCAATGACTTGGAAGTTCGCGGCGTAGCGGTTCACATTGTGTCGGTAAATGGGCAAAATTTTTCTAACTACTTACCTTAGCAACGCTAGACACCTACCAACGCAATTGTGTAGGATTCGACATTTTTTAAAGCTTTGATCTACACCTTCTATTTGAATTTGGGAATCATTTAGGACCCATGGATCACTAGCAACAATCATATGGGTATATAAGTGGTTTGACCAAGTGCCAAAACCACCAAAAACACAAAATTCACCACACTTGCTCACATACTCTCAAAAACCAAGTTTACTCCAAAATTTGTCAATTTTGTTCACATACCTCACTTTAGAACTTTTGAGGGCTTGCATTTGGAACTTGAAGTTGGTGTTAAAGCCTACAACTAGTGCTCTAAATATGATTTCTCGAGTATATACTTAGGTTGTAAGGTTTCTTAATTTCTATACTTTTTGAGCTTAATCTATATCATTTGGCTAGTGTTTTTGTTTGGAAATCATTTGTTGTGTTCTTGAGCAACTTATCTTGCGTTTGACATTTATATTTGATCTCTTTAAACCTAATAATCATTTGAACAAGTTTTTGGTCTTTATCTTGATTTTCACATACTACTTGTTCTTATGTTTTTGAAACCGCATATACTTCATCGATATCGTCTTGTCAGTTTTCTTGACTAAATATTAAATATACTAGCTGATTTTATTTGCATATTAGTCGATGTTCATACTTGCATGCATATGAGTGTTTTGGCTCTAGGTGGCTTGTAAGTTGTTAGACTTATTACATACCTTACTTTGTAAGGCACAGTTCATTGTATTCATCAACTTGATTGTGTAATATTGATTGTAAGACTTAGTGGGATCTAAGTCAAGGGAAGACCTAGTTGAGGCTAAGCAAAAGCCCTAGTGGAAACTAGGTAGGAAGTCCTAATTTGTATTTAGGCATTCTAGGCTTTTTGCTTAGGTTGTAACACTTATTTATAATATAAGTGGGTTGTTTGAAAATCCTAATCGATGAGGTTAGGTAGTGGATGTAGATTGTTGGGATCGATCCATTATAAATCTTGTGTCTCATATCCATCTCTTCTACCACGTTCTTCGTAGCATAGCATATATATTTATTGTTGGTGTTTGCATTATCATTGATTCTTGCTTAAATTTTTAAAAAGGTGATAACCACTCGGTTCACCCAATTTACGCCCCTCTTGGGTGTGGTGTCAACATACTCGAGAGTCATGTGTACATAACTACCTCGAGCATGAGATCCTCTCTGCTCAAAGCATTAGCAACCACGTTGGCCTTCCTAGGATGATACTCGAGAGAAAAGTCATAATCCTTCAGGTATTCTAACCAACATCTCAGTATCAGATTCAACTCCTTTTGAGAAATTAAGTACTTCAAGCTCTTGTGATCAGTGAATAGATCAAACCTCACATCATACAAGTAATGTCTCAAAATCTTCAACGTAAACACCACAACAGCTAACTCTAAATCATGCGTCGAATAATTCTTCTCATGAACCTTAAGCTGTCAAGATGTTTACGCAATCACATTGCCTTCCTACATCAAAACACTACCTAGCCCAACCTTCGACGCATCAGTGTAAACCACCAAGTCCTTCCCTGTCTTAGGTAATGCAAGTACTAGCACAGTCGTCAGCTTCTCCTTCAGAGTAGAGTATGTTTACAACTCTCATCCCAGTCAAACTTCATATTCTTCTAAGTCAGTCTAGTCATCGGTGTAGCAATCTTAGAAAAATCCTGCACAAAATAGTGATAGTACCTAGCTAATCCCAGAAAACTATGGATCTTTGTCACTGTAGTCAGAGTAGGCTAGTCAATTACTGCTCTAATCATTGCGAGATCAACAGAAACACCGCTAGCTCCAACAATATAACCCAAAAATCGATCCTTTGAAGCCAAAACTCAAACTTGCGAACTTGGCATACAGCCGTAGTCCCTCAAAGTTTTGTAAAACTATCCGAGAAGATGTCTTTCGTGATCCTCACAGAAGTCTTGGAGTAGATAATGTTGGGTTTTTTGGGGTTCAAATACGCAAGCGTGATGGAGAATTCAAAACAATTTTTGAAAACCCCAATAAGATCGCAAATAAGTTCCATTAAACAAGATCTACAAAAATAAACCATACCTTGATTTATGGTTTTCTTCTTTGATTGTTCAATCTTCAAGACGTTCAAAGCGCACGTCCTCTATCGAAATCCACACATGAGCGGTGACCACAATTTGGAGTGCTAGCCCCAAAAGAGATTGAAAATGTTTTCTTTCTCTCCTAAAATCCGGAGAGAATACGAAAATTGGAAAACGAAATTCTTATTACATTTTAGGTATCACCCTTTATTTATATGTGTGGATAAGCTCTCACTTAAAATCCTATTAAGTAATACAACTATTGTATTTATGATGTTTAAGTAAATTCGAAATACAACTATTGTATTTACGTTGTTTAAACAAATTACACATATACCCCTATTAATAAGTTATCATATAAAGAATCATAAGGGCTTATATATTATGAATCTTATCTTATAAAATTTAATACTCTGAAATTGCAAGACCATTCTTTGTGTGCCCAATAGGTTCATGCGACGTTGGTAGTGAACCAAACCATTTTGGTACAAAATTCATAAGCGATCTCTAGCAAGGCATTATGACTACCCAAGTAGCATGAATATCAAAATTGATACAACCTAATGAATAACGTATATCATATCCTTTGTCGTGCGATATCCTTTGATTAAATATAAGGCATGGAAAGTTACCTTCAATATTCAATTGTACTAGTCTCAATCTTTAGATAGATTGAAAACATCTAAGCGACATTGATCATATCAATTCACTTGGACTTGACCATTTAACAATCCAACACATCGAGGATCTGTGATATCTCTCTTTTTACAAAGAGTGACAAATTCTTTCTTGATTACACACCTTTACATATTGCTCACATGATAACCAATCACAATCTTTATAATTGTCCTTAAAGACAACATTTAATTATGTCAAATTACCATACTCATAATATTGAAGTCTATGGTAATCTCAAGTCGAAGGACTAAATGATATACCTATTAAGAGTAACACCTATGACTTAATCCATGTGGTGTTCTCATAGCGGATCGGTCTAGTAACTTGTTCCTTAACAAGTACTCAAAATCTCGATTCATATCCATATACGTAAGATCATCACATGATCATCAATCAAGACTCACGCTAGTCTTAATTCATTATAGGTCCCAATATAATGACCGACTAGGGAAATTTAGGATATTTCAACAAATACCCATGGATCTTATTATAAGGTAAACATGCAATCACTTATAATAAAACAACAAATGAAAAACCTCTATTTTATTAACTAAAAACTATAAGATAAACAATGTTTGTAGATTGACCTAGGGCACATGCCCCAACAGATAAGGATATCATTAATAAACACAATCACAAATCTATGTAGATAAGTCTTCGATACTACTATGCATGAGATCCATAAAAACATACACGACACATTAGTCAAACCAAAAGGCATGACCGTAATCTGAAAATGGTCGTATCTCGTACTAAATGCAGTTTTCTCCCTGTCTTCAGCCCAAATTTTGAGCTGGTGATAACCTGACCTCAGGTCTATCTTCGAAAACCACTGTGCTCCCATCAAACAAATCATCTATACTGAGGAAACAAATACTTATTTTTCAGCATTGCCCGGTTCAATGCATAGTCAATGTATAACCTTAAGTTGCCATTTTTCTTCTTCACAAACAACACCGATTACCCCACAATGACATGCTAGGATTAATGAATCCCAACTCTAGCAACTTATCCAGCGAGTCTGAGCTTCTCCAACTCTCGAGGTGTCATCCTATACGTCGATATATAAATGGGTTTAGTATCAGGTACTAAGTCTATGATGAAGTCTATCTCTCTCAGTGGTGGTAGTCCTGGTAGATCCTCAGGAAAAACGTCTGTGAATTGACACACTACTGGTACATCTCTTATACTGACCTCCAATCTCTCAGCAATACTTATGACTCTCGCAAATGTCTCAATCTCACTACTAGTAGCCTCCCTGCCCTTGGTGATCTTTAATAAAGCAGTTGTACCCTGAAATCTGATATCTGTACCATCTGTTAACAAAATCGTAATAACCTTCCCATAACAATCAATATGTGCATGATAAGCTCCTAACCAGTCCATGCCTAACAACCCATCATACTCTAGGAACTCTAATACTCTCAAATCGCAGGCAAGTTGCGACCTCATAACTCTAGAACAATCAACACATAACAAGTTCGAATATATCTTGTCCCCGACCTTGTGCTAAGGGTCAAAGTGCTTCTAAGCCTAATGGGTCTCAACCTATTGCATTTACCATCGTCTAGAAATAAATGAGCTTGTAGAACTGAATCAAACATGATATACATTAAGTACTACAAATCAAAAACATACTCTCAGCGAGGTTCTGAGAAGCTCACTGATGCAGCTCGGCATCAACCTGGGACTTTTCCTTTGTTGTTGGTGATGCTATGGCCTGAGCTCTCGTCAATAATGGACATTGAAGTTGAAGATGACCAATTTGATTGCACTTGAAGCAAGTACATGTCTCTTGCGATCCAAATGATATCGACCTTATGTCGACCACATGACCCCCACGTCCTTATGGAGGTCTACGAGTTTGACAGGAGCTACGAGTTTATGCACGTATAGATCTTTGTGTTTGTGTTTGGAGTGCCGTTCACCTCCTCTACCCGGTATCCTACTCTTAGAGTACTACCTCTGCTCTTGATGTGCAAATCAAGTAGCTTTGTGGTGATCGACCAGTAAAACTTCTACGCGAAGCGGGTTCGACAGTAGTCATACGTGTTGGTCGTGGTGGTGGTGCAACATAACTTCTGCTCTTGGCTCTACTGTCCTTGAAACCCTACCTATACCTCCTCCTCTTCCTATTTGTCGGCCTTAGGAACGTGTCTCTTGTCTAACAGGTCTAATCTCCTCTAGATGTGTGCGTAGATAACCCTCCTTAGCCAAGCTCTACTCATATGCTTACTGCAGTGTCTCGGGTTCTATGGAGACTATGACACCTCCAATCTCAAGCAATAAACCCTCAGTAATGTCCTGCCAACATCTCTGTTTATTGAACCCCCAGCATATGGTAGCAATTGTAGATACCGTCCCATATATGTCATGATAGACTCATCAGTGAACTGTCTGATAGTAGATAACTCATTCCTCTTCGCCCTCAGAACTGTAGGAGGAAAGTACTTCAGATTGAACTGGGTTTTGAACTCTATCTAGTCCTTAGGCACCCCTCTGGTAGATACTATAGTAGTCCACCAGTTATCAGCCTCCCCTAACAACATCGACGATGAAATGCAAGCTCGCATGTGCTCCTTCTGTGGCAATAATGTTGTGGACCTTCTCGTGGCTCTTCAGAAACATCTCAGCTGCCACCAGATCTCTACCTCCAAAGAACTCCGTCAAGTTATGCCTCTTGAACTCCCTGTTTTTTGCCTAGCCTCCACTGTAACCCTAATGCCTCTCTCTTCTTCTAGAGCAGGCATTATATTAATCTGAGCAAGAGGTAATGCGAGTGCGCACTCGACTATACCCGAGTGGTAACACAACTTGTCTTACGTATCATTTGCAATCGTCGTAAAAACTTGATAAATGTAGCAACATTGGAGTATCCATCTCCACAGGTAGAAGGTACTCCCGATATAGATGGTGGCGATGGTGTAGCCGCAGCTTGGTGTCCTCAATATCCTCGGGATCTCCCTCAAATCGATCTGAGACGCAACTCTCCGTGTCAAGGCTTGAAAATCCTCAACAACGATAACTCGAGGACTAGCGGCCCCCAGTTATCATCACTAGGCTCTGTCTAACCCCAGTCATGTAATCCCGACAGCAAAAGCGAATTCTGAATCAATCAATAGCTACTGATATAGTATAATACAACACATCAGATATAACATATAGGATCAAGTTTTACTTTTCCCAAACTTACCTCACTCCCCAACTAAGCCACAATTCAGGATCATAGGGTTCCACTCTATATTCCAACTGTTTCCTAATTTTCACTGATTTGTATCATATGTTGGTTATAAGGTTAATCAAGAGTCAGGTACTAAAACCTTGTGCTCTGATACCAACTGTAACTGCCCCAGGTTCCCTATAAAACTAGGTCTCGTCCGACCTAGATCTACGTGGACTCCCCAATCCTCACTTGCGAATTCAACGCATCCTAGTTAGCCTTAAATCCTCATATTCATCATTAACGTATCATTTATTAATGTGAGTTATAGGATTATATCATTATCAATAAATTCACAACGAAAATCAACTAATAACTCGATGGCGAAAATCGGGAAAAACACAACCTATCATGTGGAAACCCTAGGAAATGGATAAATGCATGCATATCACGGTGACTAAACGATGCGATAATACATGATATCCCTAATCACTCAATCTAAAGTATATCCTAATGTTTTACAAAAGCATAAGTACAATAATCACAAACAAAAAGAACAAGACCTCTTGTGTGAGTAAAGGAAACAAGCTACTCAGATAGTCCTCGGAGAAATCACCTAGCATCATTGCTTTCCACTTACTTGTCTCGTTTCTATCTACACCCACCGTCCCAAACTAGATGGTGAGTACGTGAAAAATTGACAGTATAATCAGAAGAACATAAACAGTAATTCATGAATAACCAAATAAGCAGTCTAAGTATCATGCGGTATTGAAAGACAGAAAATAACACACATTGCATGATAAATAGACTGGCAAGTATAGCAACAAAATTTAAGTGTCTATCGAGTCAAGAGAGGCCCATAAATGGTCAATTACCACAACAACATCCACATCCACATCAATATCCACAACAATCCAGTACTCTAGGTGAAACGTTGATCCTCACATAACTCTCTAACTTGTTCAATTTGAATTCTCAAAACCTAACAATCATTTAACCAAAATTTGGTTCAATTAAAGTCATTATGTGACCCTAGATAGTCTCCCAAAGTTTCTTTAAAGTTTTGAAAATTATTTAAAAATCATTTGTTTTTACTATTCCAGACATCATGGTGACGCCGCCGGGGTATAAGTCCCATGGCGTCACATAAAGCATGGATTTTTTTTTGTCCTTTGGTTTTGGAGCGCGGTGATTCTCCAATTCGATTCTGGATTGCATGTTGATTCTCCAATTCGATTCTGGATTGCACGTCGTGAGCATAAATAATCCACAGCGTCCCTCGTGACGCGAGTCCTAAACTCATTTTTTGGGATTTTTTGGAACCTTGGCTCGCGTTGCCGCATTCTGAGCCTATCCCAAACTCTTAAGGACGTCCAAAACAACACCAAACCAGTTCTCTTTGTGTGAAACCCTGAAAAATACCGCAATTCAAAAATCACTGTAAAATCTTCAAAAATTTCCAAATATTCTCATAAGTTTCAAATACTCAAACCCATTTACAAAACACCAATAAATCTAACAATTGATCACCAATTTAATCACTGAAACTCGTTTACAACATTTCTCGAAAATCTTGTCAGAAATCATCATGACGAAAATCCACAAAATTAACATCGAAACATAGGCAAACACAAGAGGAGTTGAGATCTTACCTTTTGGCGTGATTAGTCAATCCTTGATGCTTAGTACCAAGCTCGAAAACACCAAAACCCTCATTTTCCTTCCGTTCTCTCGTAGATCAAAATGAAATTGGAAATAGGAGATAGAAAAGGTGGTGGATATTTATACTTCTTTTTCATCAATCCACATGCATAAATCTCAAGGCACATCTTATGTCTCTCAATAATTCCATCCAACAACTATGACCCATTTGCATAACTCCAATCGGTGGCTTCAACTTCACAATCAAGCCATTTCTCTCTCACAACTCGCGTTCTCGTTTTGTACACTTTACGACTACAGCTCGTCGTGCGTTCCTGGACACAATAACACACTCGCATATTTATTAATTATTTATTATTTTCTGATAATTCATTAATTATCATTTTTCGGTGTTTAACTACCGTGTATTATACCCTAAAATTCTCATTTTTCCTAGGCAAATCTTGCACACAAATATGTGGAAATAAACAAAAAAAAATCAGGCACTAGGGCATACATGGTTCATATTCGACTATAAATAATAGTACAAACATCATGAGAAAAATAAAATATACCTCAATGTCGACTCCCGAGACTTGAGTAATATAACAAGTCACGACTGTTAGGTCACGGTCTTGAAACACGACACGTGTCACTAATTAAATCTGAAGGTCGTTACAAGCTGAGTTTCCATTATTGATGACTTTAATTCATGGGCTTGAGACCCATCCCCCTTGATGTTTTATTCACCAAGTCCCTTAACAATCATTTTGTAAATGGATCTACCAAGTTTTTACTAGATTTCACATAGTCAATTGTGATAACTCCATTTGTTATCAATTCTCTGACACAATTGTCTCTGTAACGGTCCAAATTTAATTTATCATTAATAATGATGTGGTTGCAGAAGTAGCTGATAACTCAGATGCTCGTAAGACTCGCAGATAGGCCAGGGTGCCCCAGAGTTTGGTAAATAGTGATTTTTGTGTTGTTGTGCATATAATTTACGATGTTCATAGTTATTAGGGTTATTAGCATCACAATGTGTGAATTTTATTTTATTATTGACGTGCGAGAGAGTGTGACGGGTATTCACCCCCGATTATCGTACAAACATTTGGTACCGGAAGGCGAATGATGAGTACACTAGGTTTAGTAGTCATACCCATTTAAAATGATAAAATACAATTAATAATTAATAATTAACATCGTATATGCATTCGTGGTGCGAGAGTACGCGAGAGACGCGAATGTACGTGCGATAGTCGGGTATTGGAACACATGAGGGTTAGTTGTTTTGATTGAGCAAGGATAAGTTAAGGAGAGGGTGTCACCCACCTAAGCCACTTAAGTTGGACCATTTGAATTCCTATGGACCTTAGATGATGTTTCAAGATATGTGTACACATTAGATGAAAATTGGAGTATAAATGGGGGTGTTTGACCCCATTCTCACCACCTTTTCTCTCTCTTCTCTTTTATGAACAAAAATTAGACTTGGGACTAGGGTTTTCTGGATTTCAAGAGATCATTTGGAGGCTCAAACGAAGTGCAATCGATGATCTAAGGTTAGATTATCGATCATCTTTCTGTTTCCTATGTTTTGGGTATAAAAGTTTGGTTTTGACGTAGGTTCCGGGTTTGGATTTCGACTACACCGGTTTTGGCAATGTTGCTATGGGTTTTGTGGTGGTTTTGGGGCAATTGTGGAGGTTTTGTTTGAGTTGTTGTTGAAGTTGTGGTTTTATAAGAAAAAGTATGGTTTTCATCGGTTTTGTCGGGGTTTTAGTTTCAAATGAACTCCATCGAGGGCTTATAGTAGTATATGATTTCTATGAGGTTATGTGAGATGTTGGGATGGGTTCGGACCGCGGTGACAAGCCGAGGGAGCTCGGAAACCCCATTGGGTGTCACTAGTTCGGTTCTTGCTAGGGGCACCGTGGGAAGAAACTCCCATGGCGTTGCCGCGAGCCCAAGGCCAAAGAGCCACCACACCCACGATTTATATAACGTCGTGGGGTGGTGTTTGTGGCATGCGATATGGGCCACGGCATCGAGAATGTCGTGAGGCACGCCATGAGACCTTTACTCACAACGGCGCCACCTTCCTCGTCTAAGACGGAAAAATAAATAAAAATTTTTAAAAGAATTTTCTAAAATCATTTTTTTTGTTTTGAAGAGAAGAGACTGAAATGAGTTTAATTGGGATTTCATTAGAGGATTATTATCAATTAAATGAGAATTTAAATTGGTAGAAATGGACTCAATTAGGAAGAAAATTGGGATATTCGGTTATGGGGAATTAATAGTATTTTCAATTATCAGATTTTTGATTGGCTGATTGGGGATTGGACACGAATTTGGAGGCTTGATGAGACAATATTGGATTAGTTGGAGTGCGAATTGAGGTGTGTAGTATCCCAACTGAAATTACTTGACTATTTACTTATTTTGGCTTTTGAATTCAAATTCTGTCTTTCTATATTCTATTCTTGGTTTTGGTTTAAATGGACGGATGTTGAGGCTCTCCCTTCGTGCCATTTCTGTGTGTATGCCCACTAGGCCATAACACGTATGTCAGGGATCTTGGTGAATAGTTCGACACGAGAATCTCGTCAGGGCACGAGTAGGTGCGTCATAGGTTCTTTGCCGACCACCTAGCGGATCCAGATACTGGTCTTGCTTAAGTGGGACTCGCTGGCAGTATTATGTGGAAGAGTCCTAAGTATGCCACTAGTCTAGCCCTAGGCTCTAGGAACACACTTTGAGCTTTCGCTATTAGTTATCCATGCGATGATCACAGTTGCCTGTATTTATTTTCGCATGTTTATTTAATAGATTTATTTAAATTTCAGTATTGCTCACTTAATTTCTTTGGAAATACTTACTCTAGCTCATCATCTACCTTTTGAATTGTCTTGAGTGCAAATTTGAGTACGAGTTGTGGTAAGGGCAAGCTTCAGTAGGTGATTTAGAGACGTTGAGCCCGACTTGTACATTTATATTATATGTACTTTGTTTTCATTTTAGGGATTTGGGATTGTAAGCACTTCAGGACCTGTATTTGTGATATTTTGAGACCTTTTAGGTATACTTCTTGATATATAATTATCACATGTGTTTTCCACACTAAGTTTATGATACATTACATGAATTCGATGTTTGTTATTTGAGTTAACATGTTTTTAAGACTTCTGCTAATATTTTTGTGGTTTGAAAATTATCTTAACATATGACTTGAGTTTTAAACAATTTAAACAGTAAATTGTGGCATATTGAGGTTAATAATGATTAAATGTTATATTTTATTTCATGTGGGGCATAGTTGGGCTGGTAAGCCAGGTTGTGGGTCCGCATTGGCCCCTGTAGTGGTTCATTTGGAAAATGGGCCGTTACATTTTGGTATCAGAGCCTAGGTTTAGGGAAACCTAGGGCTCAAATTTATGGTATAATTTGAGGATAAACCTGATGAATAAACTTTAGATGTGGAAACCTAAAGGAATTGCCTAGAATCCTAGTTTAGAAGCGATCTGAGATGGGTAGAAATCAGGGATATATGTGTTATGTTTTTGTCTGTATATTACATACGATACACGTATACTTGCACGGAGGTTGACTAGACGCACGTTATTTAATGTAGATATCGATGGACAGGCAACCTTCGGATACTACTAACTGAGAGTCGGGGATAACGGTGATACGATTAGGCGGACTTTGTTTGGAGTCATTAGGCGCGGTAATGGACGATAGTCTTGGCTGCACCTATGATGACTACTTAGGAAGTTGTGGCTCCTACTACAATGGAGACTCAGGGGTAGGCTGTAGTATCAGAGACAATGATTGGGAGGTAGCTATTAGCTTATGAGAGGCTACATTAGTTGCTACAGTTGAGAAGATTGATCGGTTGAGGTTGTCGAGTTTTTGTTTGAGATCTTTGTTGCGATATGGTGGACCACCTACAGAGCGACTCATCCTGTGACGGCCCCAAATTCTGAGGCCGCCCCGTAGTCAGCTACTTCCATGCCTCGGCACCTGAAGCCTCTTCCCACGTCACTCATACTCATCATTTGTCTGACACCTTGTGTTTCTTAACAATTTATCCAATAGGCTACATATAGTTTTAAATTAAACAGCTAAAATCAATTAAACTAATCAACCTTTATACTGAAATTAAAGTGAAAGTTTTTATATTACTAAAAGAACATATAAGGTTTACTTATTCAACCTATAGTGGAAATCCCGGAAGTACTGTGCATATAGGCAATCAACTATAATAGTATATATATACAAGTACAGGTGTGAAATATAGTCTCCCAACCCCAAAAGATAATATAAAATATCAAAAGTATAACTATCAACAAATGTACCAGCAGGCCTCAGCGTAGGTAAGTCAGATGTAATCGCCAAGAATCCCCTTACCCCTGCTAATACTAGGATCTGCGCTCAGCCATCACAAAAGGCAGATGACGAGCCCAATAAGTAAAATCCCAAGGAAAACCACTGTGCATATTAATTTAAGAATGTAAATTACAAAGCCAATAAATAGTGTTAAATAAACATGCGGAAAGAAGGAGAAATGCAAACAACTGCTCAAGGCTCATCGCATGAATATAAACACACAGATATACAAATAGGTGTGAACACAGCTATTAAAGAGTGTACTTAGGACCAGGAGCCCTGGTCGTGGCCCACACCATCAACCCTACGACTGTGTCCTACCGGCTTAGCCCTAGTGGGTTACATCGAACACGCGAACTGGTATTCAACTCAGTTATAATCCATCGAGGCCGAGAACACGCGCTACATACTTAGCAAGCGACCACAACAACCCTCGGATATTAACCGTCCCAGTGAGAATAGACTCACAGATTATCAAGAATTACAGCTCAAATGAATAAACAAATAGTAAATGAAGTAGTGGCGTTCAGTTAGGTTTTACACACCTCAAACAACGCTCAATAATTCTGAAAACACCCCACGGTCCAACCCCGACTAGTCCCCGACTCCAATTACTGTTCCGTGACTCCTGAGATCTAATCCCAGGGTTTATTGATTATTTAAGTGGGTTTGTAATCAATTAGGCTCGATTTCATGTTTTCAAAATTCAGAGGTCTGGTATTAGCGCGCTAGGCTGGATGATTAGCGTGCTGTTCGATTTTCGTGCACTGTTCATGCACGAAGATCATCATCTTCCCCAGTGTGCCTAGTGCGCTAGTGTTCATCACTTAGCGCGCTAATTGCACTCTGTCCAGAATTTTCAGAAACGGATTCTGAGCTTAATTGGTTCCTAACACCTCACAAACACCATATAATCCATACATGCACTCTAACAATATCAAATCCCTCTTCAAAACACCGATTAAACAAGTTTTTCATTCAAAACAATGGATCAAAGTGTGTGTGTCAAAATCTGAAATCACCACATTGGTCACCAATCCTCGCAAATCTGAGTAAAACCAATATATTTTATCAACTAATCCTCAATAACAACAAATCAAACAAAAACAGTGATGAGTTCATCCAAAATTTGTATGAACCTCACATACCCAAACACATCAAGTTTCCACAAAAAAATAAGAGAATTTGTGAGTGGATTACCTTAAATTTTGTTGTTTAACTCCCAAATCCAGTCTCTAAACACTCCTTTACTTTCCTAACAAGGATTTCTCTCCCAGAAATCTGAAATTTTGGTTGGAATGTGCTTTGGTTTGCATGTCTCACGATCAAGTGGTATTTATATGTTTTGTTCTAATCTAGCGTTCTCATGTATCTCGAGGTTGATCGAACGGTCCTTGTCAAGCCTGTGTCACTCAACTCTTGGACACCTTATCATGACACTAGTTGCCTTGTTTTGATTTGTTGTTAATCTCGAGGACAATCCTAGGTGTCTTGATTTATTCGGTTCAACTATAGGACTTTATCAATTTCATTTGATTTAACCTATATAACCTATCAACAAATTCCATAAAATACTAAGCGAGGTCACACTAATTTCTTGACTACCGGCTCCCCGTGCCACTGCGTCCGAGTGCGCTTATGAAGCGGTCCCACACTTAGTGTACCTAGTTGATTTACTTAGCTTTACCTAAGGTTATATTTAAATCTCATTATATTTAGTCCTTAACCATAGTCATGCTATATTGATTTAGTCTAATCTAACCCCAACGCCCGGCCTCACAGCTACCGAACCCTCGCGTTGGCGTGTTCCACAAAACGGAACCCCAGCATTCAACCTCGCCCGACAAGTAATTATAGATACATGCCTGTGATGAATAATACATCATAATAATAAAAATATTAATATATCATAGAACTCAAGAAAACAGCAGTACACAGTCAGTACCCTAGGTTCGGTCATGCCTAGCCTATCCGCGATGTCCACATGTCGTCCGAGCTGGCGTCCTAATATGGAATTAATTAAATAACGGTGTTATAATTATAACGGACCGTTACACATCCTATTATGGCAACTTGGGCGGACTTCCAAGTACTATTCATGGACAAGTATATACCCATGGAGGTCAGGATTAAACTAAGAGAGGAGTTCTTATTGTTGGTTCAGGGCGAGATGTCTGTTATAGAGTACATGGAGAGGTACATTTTGTCGTACTCCATGGATTTGGCAGGGACCAATCGGTTGCAGATATATTATTTTTCCAGAGGCTTGGATGAGAGGATTGCGACCGTAGTGGTATACAGTGGAGCTAGTACACTAATAGAGGTATACGACAGGTCTCTCTCACACGAGACATACCTGGTTCAGAGGGCAAGTCAATTAGCGGTTCAGGCAGCGATACGGAGTCAGTTGGCAACAGAATCAGCCAGCACAGAGTTCTTGGTCTGATCAAAGGACGAAGAGACAGAGGAGAGATCGGGGGCGATAGCGATGGGGCCGAGAGACCTCGTTGGGGTAATTAGTAGTCGATCATGGTCGTAGAGGCCATGACGAGAGATCGTCGTGATGACCAGAGATAGGCACGATGATTGCCGAGCTACATATTCTATGGCTTCTACAACGGTTAATCACCCTAGACAACAACAAAGGCAAGATAGAGTGCGAGAGGCCAGTCGGACAGAGTCGGGAGGACTTCTGGTAAATCATAGACCATGAGTATTATTAATGCGGTCAGGTGGGACATCTTGTTGCAGAGTGTACCAGACCAGCACCATTACCACCATAAATTGGGTAGGCCAGAGATAGGGCCAACACTGCAAGTTTTGTGGTCGCACAATGGGACAGAGAGGCGACCAGACAGCATATAGAGGGTACGTAATCTGTTTGTTATATTTCCATGTATGTTATGTTTGATTCAGGCAGCACATTGTTATTTATTTATGGACGAATGGTAGGAGAGTTATGGTTAACTCCATAGACCTTAGATATACATCTTATCCTCAGCACAACAGTTGGGGATAAGATTTACCCTAACCAGATTTGTCAGGATTGTGTTATCGAGATTGGGGAAATCGGCTGGCGATTTGAGGGTATTGGAGCACCTGGAGTTCGACGCAATGTTCGGTATGGATTGTTTATCTTATCACGCACAGATCGTCTGTTTCAGCAAGACTGTGACGTTTTACATCAACGAGATTCCAGAGTTTTCATTTGTTGGAGTTGTGACTGCATTACCTATCACTCGAGGCAGACTAACAACGTTGTAGGAGATGGAGGTGTACGCGGCTATGGTTGAGCCAGTGCTTAGGACGATGATTAGGGTTGAGGATGTCCCTGTTGTTTGCGAGTTTGCAGACGTATTTCTTGAGGATTTGCCAGAATTGCCACCACTGAGAGGTGTTGAGTTTTGATGAATTGGTGTATGTGCCCTATTTTTGTGAATATTTACTATGTGTTAATGCGACAAAGTCACCAAGAATGATCAATTAATACTAATTGTTGTTATTTGTAGGTTTTTAAGGTATTTGATTAAAAAGAATAAAATAGGGCCTTACCGAGTATTTTTAGTGGTCTACAATGTAAAGCGTGCTTGCACGTATTTTGAGACAGCCGGATGTGACCCACATTAGTATACGGCGATGCTTGAATGGTTTGCATGAAGAGTTGAAAATTTAAAGTTGAACAAAATGAAGGAAAATAGGCTAAGGCGTGGAGTCCATGTTGGGGTGGTTCAACAACTATAGGATTATTCCTCGAGACGCGTATGTACTGCAAATTCTAGTTAATGGGAGCAGGCAAGAGACGCAAGTCCGCAACACACGTAGGAAACATGAAGTTCCAGCAACCGTGCACCTTGCCACAGAGGTCCGTGCCGTACCACCTCCCACAAGTGGGGTTATTAAAAAGTAAGGTTGGTTTACTTTAAAATTTATTAAATAGGGTAATTTTTTTAAAATTACAAAACTAATGTATATAGTCTTTTGTAAAGGCGTTATTGAGTGTGTGACGTGGATACGTGTACACGTGGCATCCACATCACCTCCGCCATTACACAAATAGCGCCTTTAGAAAATGCACTATTCGTGTACACGTATCCATGTCACCTCCGCATTACACGAATAACGCCTTTACAAAAGGCGCTATTTGTGTAATTTGATACCATGCCTAATAACGCCTTTACTAAAGGAGCAATACATTATTTTTATAATAAAAAAAAAATCAATTATACTTTACGAATTTAAAACTATATATATGGTACGGATGTAATTTTTTCCCCACAAGTTCGCACTACTCGTCGTATCTGATTCTCCCTACTCATTCACAAGCTCCACACGTCGTTTCACCAATCCTTGAGCTTCAAAAGTTGCCATCTCACCAGCCCGGGCTCAACAGCTCTCTCTCTCTCCCACTCTTTGGCTGCCACCTCACTAAACAGCCCTACACAGACTCTCACCAATTCTTTTCCACGTGTTCACATTCGGGACCACCTCCCATTCATGTGCGTTTCGTTTCTCCTATCTCGTGCGAATCCACTGTCGAGCTCTCCTTGGATGCACCTCAAACAACGTACCCAGCTCCTTTCCATGTTCAGCAGCCCCAGATTCATCTCGAGTGGCGTATCCTCCCATCAACCCTCAAGAAAACGTGTTCCAGCAAGGCACACTTGGAATTTTGCCTAGAAATAGGGTTTTGACCCTATTTTGATCAATCTTCTCACACCAATAAAATACAGCCCCCACACCCATTATATGGAGACTCTCTCTCTCTCTCCCTCTCTCTAATATCAGACTCCTCTCTCACCATCCTTTTCATCAAGAACATCTTCTTTATCAAGTACACCACATTTTGTATACTTAAGGGCTATTTTTGCCCCAAGCTCGCCTTCGGATGACGCTCGGGGACTTTAGTTTAGTTGTATTTTCATGCTTTTTTAGTGTAGCATAGAGTGGAAGAGATTGATAGATTCGACAAAAGATGAGATCAGATTCGTCATGACCTTGGTGTCGAAAACCATTGAATTTGATCTTTTCATGAACTCCTTCTCTTTATTATTTTAGTTTATATATTTTTTAGACTTGATGTGCTTATTTGAATGTTTTGTGTTGATAAATCATGTTTAGTTACATTACTTATTTGTTTATGTTACAAATTGCCTAATCTACTCTAGTGTTTAGTGCAACTATGCCTGTGGATTCGATAAACCGCGACACAAACACTAGTTTGTACCACTATTACTACTGCGAAGCCCTACACTTAGGACTTGCCATCAAGTTTATCATTGAGCTACAATAGGTCGTTTAGGATATCAACATCGAGTAGGAGAAGTTGAGGACCCAATTAGAGGAGTTGCTTTCTGAAGGGTTTCATTCACACTAGCATGTCACCTTGGGGAGCTCCGAGTTCTTTTGTGAAGAAGAAGGACGGCTCGATGCGTATGTGTGTGGACTACGAAAGTTGAATCAAGTGACGATTCGGAATCATTACCCACTTCCTAGGATTGATGACTTGTTCGATTAGCGATATAAGCCAAATTCTTCTCGAATATTGAACTCAGATCAGGTTATCATCAGTTGAGGATTCAAAAGGGGTTATATTGAGAAGGTCGCCTTCAGTACGAGATACGGGTTGTACGAGTTTACAATCATGCCATTTGGGTGACTAGCTTATATAGAAGATCTTCATGGATTTGATGCATAGGGTGTTGAGGCCATTCTTAGATCGATACATTATCATATTCATCGATGACATCACGATTTACAATAGGACTCGTATGGAGCACTAGAGGCATTTCAGGGAGGTGTTGGCAACGCTGAGAGAGCACAGACTTTACGCCAAGTTCAACAAGTGTGCATTCTTGCTGAGTGAGGTGAAGTTTTTGGGGCATGTCAACAACGATCAGGGCATTTCAATAGATGGTGACAAGATCCGGACTATCATTGATTGGAGGAAACTTGAGTACGTATTTGATATCTCGAGTTTCCTAGGTTTGGCGGGATATTACGGGTGCTTAGTACGGGATTTTTGATGATTACGAGTAGATGACGAGGTTGAGCGAGAAAGATGTCGAGATTTGGTAGTCACGGGAGTTTAGGATGCTTTTGGGAGCTGAAGAGACGTTGACTTCTACACCGGTTTGGCATTACACAGTAATAGGTAAGGGTTTCTCGGTTACAACGATCACGTCGAGCCTTTGGGTTAGGTTGTGTGTTGATGCGGGATGGATAGCCAATGACCTATCTATCTTGGCGATTGAGACCCCATGGGGGAACTATCTAGTGCACGACTTGGAGCTTAAAGCGGTCATGTTTGCACTAAAGACCTAAAGGCATTACTTGTATGGTTAGAGGTTCATGTTATTTACTGACCACCAGAGTTTGCGTTATCTACTCACTCAAAGGGAGTTGAACATGAGACAACGAGAGATGGATTGGTTACTAAAGGACTACGACTTCACTATTGAGTATCATCCCGGTAAGACGAATGTGGTAACTGATGCGTCGAGCAGGAGCGACATCGAGAGCCAGACGATATTGCAGCTTATGACACATGAGCACGAGTCATTTGAGGAAGCGTCAGTGTTGTGTGTAACAGAGGCTATTGTTGAGCTACAAATTTGTTCTCAGATGTGAGTTCCCACGGTGTCTCTCAAACGGGTTGTTGAGTTGCAGATAGCTAATGGCCGATATTTGCGGATCAGTGGACTGGTTCAGGATCCAGGGTGCATAAAGTGGTCTGAGGGTTTAGATGGGTGCTTAAGACACAGTGGTCGTTTATGGATATTGTTGGTATCGGAGCTCAGGACAACATTCTCGAGGACGTACACCGGTCGTGATATACAGTTCATCCTGGATGGACAAAGATGTATCACGATATACAACGATTGTTTTGGTGGCCAAGGATGAAGGCTGACGTGGAGAGATACGTCCGGAGTTGTCATATTTGCCAACAAGTGAAGGCGAAGCACAGGAGACCAGTTGGGTTGCAACAGCCGCTGCACATTCCTTAGTGGAAGTAGGAAACGTGACCATGAACTTTGTCATTGGCCTACCGCAGATTATAAGGAGACACAACACAGTTTGGGTAATTATCGACAAGTTGACGAAGTCGGCACATTTAATGCCGGTCTCCATGAGATATTCGGTTACACAATTGAGCACTATCTTCGAGAGAGATATTGTCAAATTGCACGGTGTACCAGTCTCCATTGTTTCTGACAGAGATCCGAGATTTACTATGAGGCTTTGGGAGTGTAGAACTATTTCATGTTGTTTGTTGCCATCAAAATCTCAGGTGGAGTGTATATCAAAGACACTTGGTCCAACAATCTCCCCCTTTTTTATGATAACAAACAATGTGAACTTAACAACCAAAAGATAAATATTAACGTGCATATCAAATTCATAATTGCAAGTTCAAAGCAATATTTCTCCCCCGTTTGATAACATCAAAAAGTGGGTAAAAATCTCCCCCTATCAATATGCATACATGAATAAGGACAACGATGCAATTTAGAACATTTTCTCCCCTAAACACAATAATTCATTTAACACATATAACCACAAGTAAAGGGAAAAAGGAAAATAGAAATGGCATTCATTTATAAGAAATAACTCAAAGATATACAAAAGTCATATCATGTAATGGAAGTATGCAAAGTAAGCATAATGACATGATGTGGCACATGCGGAAGTAAAGAGAGTTTAGATAAAACTAACAACAAGGAACTCTCACTAACAAAAATCCGAACACTCCCCCTAAATGATCCTAAAACATCCTACGAGAGAAGAAACACGATGAGCATAACGACGAGATGAACAAGATGGGCCATCCTCCCTCGGTTGTGGTAGGGGCACACAATCCTTAAGTTGGCGGAGGTGAAAACTCTTATATGCGAGAGAGCTTTCGATGGTAGTGAAGTGCATAGTCATATACTCCTCAAAACGATCGATTCATAACTCAATGTAGCCGGCATACGGAGGCATATCGTACAGTGCCTGATAAGCATACAATGGCGAAGGAGCTAGCTGTTGTGGGGCCTCGAATGAGTCATGCTGCGCCGGAAGCTCTTGCTCAACCTCATCAACTCCCAGAGCCCCATGCTCATCATCAGGAGCACAGTGTTGATATATGTAGCTAAGATTCAGACAGCTGCGCTCATCAAAGTCAACATCTAGGTCTGAATCATGCGGAGACTCGTACCCGCCATAATGCCTCTCATCTGTAATTTCCTCCTCACGAATCCAACTCTTCGCAATCCAAATGTAACGGTACTTCATCATGAGTAATGTAGCAGCACCCACTGTCTCCATCCCAGAGAGAGGTTCACCGTCCAGTGCAAGATCAACTCCCGCCTCCTCAAAGAAATGAGTTAAGAGACACGTAAAAGGGAGATGTCGAGCGGCGACCAAAGATGAAGTCATGACACCAATGAGGGTATGCAGCAAGCTAATCGGAATGTGTCATATGAACGGCTTGAGTATAAGCATGTCAAGCTGAGAGACATAGTTCTTGCTCCCACTACTCGGTAAAATGACCTTGTGCAGTACTTTATGGAGAAGACACGGTAGTAGCTTGAAGGTCATGTCGGGTGTACTGATAGGATAAGCTTCAAGTGGTGCTACACGTTGGAATGTGTTCAACACTACCAATTTCTCAAAAGGCCAAGAGTGAACATTCCATTGTACAATGACAATCGGATTAAGAACCGGTAGACCAAAAGCAGCACCAAGAGATTCCGGAGTGATTACGACTTACCGACCCCCAACTAGTGTTGTAATAGTCTAATCATTTGTCGTTTTCATGTTAGACTAGAATACTCAAACAAGAGATGGATAATATTTAGCCCTATGTCGACAAAAGTGCGTCCATCTCATCGTCTCCAATAGCCCGCGAACTGAAAAGTGTGCCTTGTCGAAGAATTCGATGTCGACGAGGCTCGGTTTGACGATGGTGGCATCCGTCGACTTAGCTTGAACCGACTCAAGTGTAGAAGATGTGGATGTGTCGTCATGATCTGGTCAAATACGTCCCTTGTGATGCAGAGAATCGACAGGTGCGGTAGCCAAAGTGTCGACCGAATTGCGGCTATTTGACCGAGTACCCCATTGAGTGTTCGAGAGATTCATGGTCCAGGATGATGAGGATGAGCCGGTGGCATGCTCGGTCAACTCTAGGACTGATTGGCGAGTAGTAGGATGCGAGAAGTTGATCCAAGGCCAATCGTGATGATGCGCATCATTGAGACATTTTGTCGAACATTTGGTATGCGCTATAAAATTGAGGATTTTTGACAAAAAGTAACGGATTAAAAGGGTGAAATGAAATGAAAATGGTGTTTTTTAGGCTTAGAGAATCAAGCCAAAAGAGGGCCAAAAATCGAGTTTGGAGATATTGGGTTTTGGGTGGTTGAAGGCAGTAAGCTTTGGTGAGGTTACGGAAGAGAGAAAATGAAGCTGGGTGTTTAAAAAAAGCAGATTCACGAGCGCCTAGCGCCTTTGGCTAATTTGTCTAGCGCGATGGGTGTTGGGTTCTATCTCAAAACCGTGGCACTACACGGTGCGTTATGCTTTCTGCCTAGCGTCTTTGGAGCCAGGACTGACCCGATTTTCTAAAAATCGGTTTTGGCTTGGGATTGGCTCCTCACATGCGACATATATCCCATAAATACCTCAAGATCCATGTCAAATAATATAGACAGTACTTAGGACATTCCCTAAAGGTCGGACTCACTAATCATGTCTGATTCTCGCCTAATCTTTGAAAATTGGTCCCTAGGTAATGGTTTGGTAAAAATGTCTGCAAGTTCGTCTTACGTGGACACATGAATCTGTTTAACACCCCCTTTTTGCACATGATCACGAAGAAAATGATGTCTAATTTCAATATGCTTCTTGCGCGAATACAACACCGAATTCTTGGAAATATTGATTGCACTTGTATTATCACAAAAAATTTCGGCACAACCAACATGGATTTAATAATCCTGGAGTTGTTGCTTCATGTATAGTACTTGAGCACAACAACTCTCGACTGCCACATATTCAGCCTCGGCGGTGGACAATGCAACCAAATTTTGCTTCTTGCTAAACCATGAAATCAATGAATTTCCTAGCAAGTGGCAAAATCACGATATGTTTTTTCTATTTACTAGGCTTCCCGCATAATCTGAATCAACAAAGCTTCTAAGTTCAAAGTTAGGAACTTTGTTGAACCATAGTCTTAATTCTTGTGTGCCACTCAAGTATCTAAATATGCGCTTGACACACTTTAAATGCGTCTCTTTTGGTTTGGATTAAAATCTAGTACATAAACAAACGCTAAACATGATATCCGATCTACTAGCGGTCAAATAGAGTAGGCTTCCTATCATTCCTTAGTAAAGCTTATGATCGATAGACTTTCCTAATGTGTCCTTGTCCATTTTGACGGTTGAACTACTAGGAGTGTCACATGCCTTCAAATTTTCAAACTTGAATTTCTTAAGCATGTCCCTCACATACTTCACTTAATTGATGAAACTGTCATGCTTAGATTGCTTAATTTGCAAACCTAAGAAGCATGTTAGTTCACCCATCATACTCATTTCAAACTCACGTGTCATCAAAAATGAAAATTCATCACACAAGTGCTTATTTGATGACCCAAAGATGATATCATCCACATAGATTTGAACAAGTAGCATATCATTATTTTTGACCAAAATGAATAAGGTAAGATCTAATGTTCCTTTCTTAAACCCTTTGTTAAGAAGGAATGTACTCAACCTATCATACCATGCTCTAGGAGCTTGTCTAAGCCCATACAAAACTTTTTGAAGCCTATAAACATGATTTGGAGAATCATGGTCTTCAAAACCAGTGGTTGTTCTACATATGCCTCCTCATTAATAAAGCCATTTAAAAATACACTTTTTACATCCATTTAGTATAGAAGAAAACCATTGTAGCAAGCATTAGCAAGCATAAGCAAGCAATATTCGAATTGCTTCTAGTCTTGCTACCGGTGCAAAGGCTTCTTCATAGACTATTCCTTCTTTTTTATTGTAGCCTTGTGCAACCAACCTAGCCTTATTTCGCACTATCTCTCCCTTCTCATTCTTTTTATTCCTAAAGACCTATTTGGTTCCTATGATTGTATGGTTCTTAGGTCTAGGGACTAGGGTCCACACCTTGTTTCTTACAAAGTGTTCTAACTCTTCTTGCATAGTCATGACCTAAAACTCATCACCTAAGGCTTCATCTATCTTAGTAGGCTTGGATTAAGATACAAAAGCTATATGCCCTTCATCACGATTTAGTGAAGACCTAGTGATCATGCCCTTGCTTGGGTTGCCTAGGATATGTTAAGATGAGTGTCCTATAAGAAGTCTAGAGTTCTTAGGTACACTAGATTTGAGTTCCTCTCTAACTTCCTTTTTATGAGCATTGGAATCTTGAGATTTAATAACTTCATCTTCATCGTCCAATCTCATTTGTTCTAAGGTATATGTCAACTTCACATGGGGATTCATCTCATCAAACTTAACATGAATGGACTCTTCTATGGTTTTAGAAGATCTATTGAACACTCTATATGCTTTACTACGCATGGAATATCCTAATAATGTGCATATATTTGACTTTGGGTCAAATTTGTCCAAATGATCCTATCATTTAGGACATAACATGTGCATCAAACACCTTAAAGTAACTTATGTTGGGCTTTCGGCCTTTTCATAACTCATAAGGAGTCTTTTTCACTTGCTTTCGGACATTTACCCTATTTGTAACATAGCATGTCGTGTTAATTGCTTCGGTCAAAAGTGCTTAGCTATGTTATACTCATTTAGCTTGGTCTTACACATTTCTTGGAGTGTCCTACACTTTCTTTCAACAACTCCATTTTGTTGTGGTATCCTATGAGAGGATAGTTGATGTGTGTACCCTTGTTTAGCACAAAACTCCTCCAAATTTCTATTTACAAACATACCACCTCTATCACTTCTAATGATAGTAATCTTGTATCCCTTTTCATTCTCAACCAAAGCACAAAATTTTACAAACATATCATACACTTCATGCTTATGAGCTAGAAAATACACCCATGTATACCTAGTAAAATTATCAACAATGACAAAGCAATATGATTTACCCCCTATACTTTGTGTTTGGGTGGAGTGCGAACAAATTCATATGGATAAGTTCCAAGGCTCAAGTCACATCACTTGTTACTTTCGTTTTAAATGACGATTTCACTTGTTTACCAAGGATACAAGGTTCACATTCCTTGTCTTTCTTAAAAGTACATTTGGGTAGGCCCTTGTGAGAGATCATGCTTGGTCAATTTGGACAAGTTTTTCATGCTAGAATGTCATAATCTACAGTGCCACAACCATGCATCACATTCACTTTGTGCACTCAAACATGAAACATTTTACATATGCATCTTATCAAAGTTAATGACATAAACATTTTTATCTCTATATGCAATAAACAGAGGGGGTTCGAAAACTTGAGATTTGTGTCACAAATTAGAGCTCAAGAAGCTAAGAGGAATCGATAACAAGGTTAGTTCTTCGGTCCCCATCTCTTTCTCTACGATTATTTTCTGGGATTTCGACGGCAGTTTCGGGTGTGGGTTTGAACACATCAGTGCGACAAGGTGTTGCTATGGTTTTGAATTATGGTTTGGAGGTTGTAGTCATGAATTTTACATTAATGTTATGGGTGTTATGCTTTTCAAGGAACTTTTAGGGTTTTTGGTCAAAAAACTCGGGATTTACATTTTGGACGTATGTTGTTGAGGGGTTTTGGTTTCATGGGCTTTATGGAGTGTTTAATGAGTTGTTGGGGCGAGCGCGGATTGTGGCGATGAGTTAAGGGGGTTCGAAAACTTGAGAAAACCCTCTCTGTCGAAGACACTGTCAGGCTTGCGGTGGGGTTCAGAAGCCCATGGCACCACTCGCGGCATCTTGGGCAGAGGCAAAATACGGAAAATGGGAAAATGATGCTTTGGAGACGTCGTGGAAAAGAGATAACGTGATGGCATGTCCACGGTGTCAAGACGTCGTGATGGCTTGAACTTGGCGGTGTTTGGGGCAGTTTTAAAACTAAAACTTTAAATAAAAATTCACAAATTGGGATTTTTCCTAGGTAAAGTCTATTTAAAGTATAAATATGATAGTTTTATCAATGATTTGGGTGTTGTACCGAGGATACAAGGTTTGGGAATATGTGTGGTTGACTGGGGAATTATGGTTTTAGGTCGGATTGACAGGTAATTGTACACATTGGAGGAATATGATTGGATTAGGGATGATAATGGAGTGCGGTTTGAGGTGTGTAGTATCCCAACTGAAATTCACTTTAGTACTTACTGCTTGATTTATTTGAATTCATTCATGTTCATTTATTACCCTATTTCCTTATTGCTTTACGGTGGCTGGGTACTATTACCTGGTGTCTTTACGGTAGTTTAGTTTACTCCTACCTGGTGTCTTTACGATGTAGATCACTCCCCACCTGGTGTTTAATCGTTGCGGGGCATAGGGTCCACTAAGCCATAGCATATGTCTAGGCATGCGTCGGTGAATATGCTACCCGAGTATGATAGGCATGTGAGGGTGCGCTGTGGATCTACGTCGGCCACCTAGAGGGTGCAGGGTCACCAGTTCGAGGTATCCTCACGGGTCGTGCTTGGCGGATAGCCCAAAGTATGGCTTGGTCTGACTTTGATTGTGCACGCACTTTGCTTCACTACTATATTTATGCATCCGATGATCTTCTACAGTTGTCTGTATTCTTTTGTTCCGCATCTTTATTTATAGTATTTTGATTCCAGCAGCTTTACTTTTGTATTTACTTAGTGAATTTCCTTGGGAATACTCACTCTGGACTCGTCATCTGCCTTTTTGTAATGGCTTGAGTGCAGATCCTGGTACGAGCAGAGGGAAGGGCAAGCTTGAGGACTACATTGATTGACTACGATTTGCCCTACTCGTACGTTTGTTTATATTTTATCGTTTTATGTTGGGTTTTGGGTATGTGAGAGATAAACTTGACTTGTATATGACTTGGAAGTTAACATTTTGATATTATGAGGATCACACTTGATATGTATACGGATTACATTTTGGTATGGTTTCTACATTAGGTTTTGAAATTATTAAACTTGCTTCTGATGTACTTTATGATGTTTTAAGACTTTTGATGTACATTATTACCTTATATGATGGTTGGTTGAGTTTTGAGTGGTCGTAGAACACAGTCAGATGATGATCTGGCAATGTTGTGGGCCCGCGGTGCACGCCGTAGCAGCTGATGAATTTGGGGCTGTTACAGTTTGGTATCAAAGCGAGGTCGATGAACCTCAGGAAATGGAAATTAATAAAAGAGCATAAAACTTAATGAATAAATCTTAGATGTGGAAACTGTTGGGTTTTGGGGTTCATGCGCAGCGGAGAGTTCAAAACAATTTTGAGAAAAACCCTAACAGGATCCGAATCTGATTTCATTATAACACGTTTAGACTATGAAAACTTAATCATACCTCAGTCGCAATGTACCTTTCTAAAGCTTAATCATACATCTAACTGACATTGATCAATATCAATTCACTTAGACTAGGCCTTTTAACAGTCTAACACATCGAGGGATCCATTGGATATCTCTCTTTATATGAGAGGGACAAATTCTATCTCGATTACACAACTTCACCACATTATTCACACAGTAACCAATCACAATATTTATAATCATCCGGTTAAAGACAATGTTTGATTGCGTCAAATCACTGTATTCCTAATGTTGAAGTCTCACAGTAATCTCAAGTCGGAGGGATGAAAAATATACCTATCATGAGAAACAACTATGACTTAATCCATGTGATGTTCTCATAGCGGGTCGATCCAGTACTTTGTTCCCTAACAAGTACTCATGATCTTGATTCGTATTCCTATACATATGATCATCGTATGATCATCAATCAAGACTCACACTAGTCTTAATTCATTATAGTTCCCAGTATAATAATCGACTAGGGACATTTAGGATATTTCCATGGATCTTATTATAATGTAAACATGCAAATCAATTATAATAAACAGCAAATGAAATCCTCTATTTTATTAACTAAAATGAATTCATAAAGACTGTTAATGGATTGACCTAGGGCATATTTCCCAACATCTCCCACTTGCTCTAGGGTTAATCATTCATGCATCTAATGCCTAATGATCTAACATGACCATCATGTTTCACTTGTGGAAGAGCCTTTGTCAATGGATCCGCAACGTTGTCTTCAGTAGGTACTCTACAAATCTTTACGTCTCCCCTCTCAATAATTTCTCTGATGAGATGAAAACGCTTGAGTATATGTTTGGATCTGTGGTGTGATCTAGGTTTCTTGGCCTGTGCTATTGCCCCGTTATTGTCATAATACAAATAAGCAGGGTTAGCAATACTTGGACGACACCTAGTTGAAATGAACTTTTGATCCAAAGCGCCTCCTTCTTTGCATCGGACGCCTGCAATATACTCGAACTTTCATTGTAGAATGCTGCCACGATCTCTTGCTTGAACTTTTCCACTTCTTTGCACCCCGTTCAAAGTAAACACATATCAGATTTGCGATCTAAAATCATCTATATTAGTTTGAAAACTTGCATCTGTGTAACCATTTACAAGTAGATCATTTTCAAAACCTCCATAGACCAAGAACACTTCCTTTGTCCTTCTTAAGTACTTAAGGATGTTCTTTACTGCTATCCAGTGACTCTCACCTGGATCTGATTGATATCTGCTTGTAGTGCTCAAAGCATATGATAGATCAGGCCGAGTGCATAGCATGGCGTACATGATAGATCCAATAGCAGATGCATATGGAATCTTATTCATATGGTCTCGCTCATCATTTGTTCTAGGACATTGATTCTTGCTGAGACTTATGCCATGAGCCATTGGCAACAATCCTCTTTTAGAGTCTTGCAAACTGAACCTATTCAGTACCTTGTCTATGTAAGCACTCTGACTTAGACCGATTAGCCTCTTAGATCTATCCCTATAGATCCTTATCCCTAGGATATAGGCCGCATCTCCTAAGTCTTTCATTGAGAAACACTTCCCTAACCAAGACTTGACACTCTGCAATGTTGGGATGTCATTTCCAATGAGTAATATATCATCAACATACAGTACCAGAAAAACAACTACACTCCCACTGACCTTCTTGTATACACAAGGCTCATCTTCGTTCTTAATAAAACCAAAATCCATGATTGCTTCATCAAAATGAAGATTCCAACTCTGAGAAGCTTGCTTTAATCCATAAATGGATCTTTGAAGCTTGCATACCTTCCTAGAATTCTCAGGATGTACAAAACCTTCAGGTTGTGTCATATACACGTCCTCAAGCAGCTTTCCATTAAGAAATGTTATTTTTACATCCATTTGCCATATCTCATAGTCATAATATGCAGCAATGGCAATTAAAATTCTTATGGATTTAAGCATGGCTACTGGCGAAAAATTTTCATCATAATCAACACCTTGAGTCTGCCTGAAACCTTTTGCTACAAGTTTTGCTTTGAAAGTATGCACTTTGCCATCCATGTCAGTTTTCTTCTTGAAAACCCATTTACATCCAATGGTCTTACCACCTTCAGGTAAATCAACCAAGTTTCAAACTTGGTTATCATACATGGATTGCATCTCAGAGTTCATGGCACTTAGCCATTTATCTGAGTCTGATCCAGACATAGCCTCCTGATAAGTGGTGGGCTCATTTTGATCTATAAGCAACACATCACGGTTATCAGTAATGAGAAATCTGAATCTCTCTGGCTCATGTCTTACCCTACCAGATTTACGTGGGTCCAGTGTCACTTGTAAAGATTCAACTGGTTTAGAACGTTATTGAACTTCCAGTGGCGGTTCAGTGTTTATTTGTGATTCTTGAACTTCTTCAAGATTTATTATCTCCCACTAGTGTCTTTTGAAATAAACTGTTTTTCCATAAAGGCACCATACCGAGCAACAAACACTTTGTTCTCAGTGGGATTATAAAAATAATATCCTTTTGTTTCCTTAGGATACCCCACAAATAAACACTTATCAGATTTAGGTACTAGTTTTTCTGAGACTTGTCGCTTTACGTAAGCCTCACAACCCCAAATCTTAAGAAAAGACAAACTAGGTCTCTTACCGTACCATATCTCATATGGTGTTTTATCAACAAACTTTAGAAGGAACTCGATTTAGAGTGAAAGGCTGCGGTTTGTAATGCATAACCCCAAAAGAATAATGGAAGATCCGCATGACTCATCATAGATCGAACCATATCTAATAAGGTTCGATTTCTCCTTTCAGAAACTCCATTCCATTGTGGAGTTGTTGTGGAGTTAATTGTGAGACAATCCCACAATTTCTAAGATGATCATCAAATTCTTGGCTCAAATATTCACCACCTCGATCTGATTGAAGTGCTTTAATAGTTTTACTAAGTTGATTATGCACTTCATTTTGAAATGTTTGAAACATTTCAAATGATTCAGCTTTATGTTTCATAAGATATATATAACCATATCTGCTGAAATCATCAGTAAATGTAATGAAGTACTAGTAACCTCCTCTAGCCATTGTGTTTATAGAACCGCATACATCAGTATGTATTAGACCCAATAAATCACTTGCCCTTTCACTGTGTCTAGTAAAGGGAATTTTAGTCATCTTTCCTAGTAAACAAGATACGCACGTTTCATATGATTCCAAATCAAATGAATCTAGAAGTCCATCTTTATGGAGCTTCGTTATGCGTTTCTCATTTATGTGGCCAAGACGACAATGCCAAAGATAGGTTTGATTCAAATCATTTGACTTGGATCTCTTTATATTTATGTTAAAGACTGGAGTATCTGTGGACTTTTTCATGCTTAGAATGTAAAGACCATCACACAAATCAGCATTTGCATAAAAAATGCCTTTACGAGAAATTGAACATCTATTATTCGCAATAATAAAATCAAAACCATCCATATCCAAACATGAAACATAAATGATGTTTTACGCTCAAAGCAGAGCACATAATAACAATTATTTAAAGTTAAAATAAGTCCACTAGATAAAACTAAGTCATATGATCCAACGACTAGAGGCGTGACAACTCTTGCTCCATTCCCTACGAAGGATGACTTCTCCTTTCTTCAACTTTCTACTTGGTGAGTCCACTGCACATTTATACAAATGTGAGATCCACATCCGGTATCCAATACCCAGGAATCACTAGTAGATAAATTAATTTCAATAACATAAATACACGAGGTGGTAGTCGCACTACCCTTTTTCTTCTTTAGATCTTCCAGGATAGAGTTTGCAATTTACGAACCAATGTCCTGGTGCATGGAAGAAATGACAATTTCCTTCCTTTTCCTTTTAGTGCTTTGAAGTAGGAACAGGCTGGGGCTTGACTTGTTCCACAGGCTTTGCGATAGTTACAGCAGCAGCCTTGGCAACTTTAGCCTTGCCTTTGCCTTTCTTCTTCATTCCCTTTCCCTTTTGGACCATGAGCACATTACTAGAGGGTTTCTTGATATTTTGTTCAGCGATTTTGAGCATCAAATGCAACTCTAAAATTGATTTCTCCATATTATTCATATTGTAGTTCATCACAAATTGTGAGTAACTCTCTCAGTAATGAATTTAAGATCAAATCCGTAGCCAACTCTTGGCTTATGGGAAATCCAAGCCTATCAAGTTGGTCAACATAGCCCTTCATCTTGAACATGAGGACTAAGCGACGCACCCTCGGTCATTTTACAAGAATGCGGGTTCTTGGTTGTCTCGAACCTTTCTTGCCTAGCTTACTGTTGGAACATTTCCTTCAGCGTTACGGCCATGTCGTAGGCTTCTATTAGTTCCATGTCCTTCTGAAGTTCAGGAACTATAGTTGCCAACATAATGCATGCAACATCAGTAGAATCGTTGACATGTTTATTATGCGCATCCTTCACAGCTTTCGTAGCATTGGCTGGTGGGTCCTCAGGGATCGAAGCATCCAAGACATACAACTTGCGTTCATGCTTGAGAATGACTCTCAAGTTTCTGAACCAATCAAGAAAGTTCGTCCCAGATAGCTTATCCTTCTCAAGGATAGATCGCAGTGACAGGGGATTATTGTTACTTGAAGAGGCCATTGATCTACAACAAAGATTATGTTGGGTTTAGAGGTTCATGCGCAGCGGAGATTACAAAACAATTTTGAAAAAAAAACCTCAATAGGATCCGAATCTGATTCCATTAAAACATGTTTAAACTATGAAAACTTAATCATACCTCAGTCGCAATACCTCTCTGAAGGTTAATCGATCTCTAAAGTGCGCCAATAATGACGAACGCCTTCTACTAGCTGTCCAGCACACGAACGGCAGCGAGAGATTCAAAGTGCTAGCTTCGAGAGAATACCAAACTTTTTGTTTCTCTCCAAAACGATCCAAAGGATACCAAAAACTCTAAGTCGTTTCTTAAAACGAAAATAGAGTTTCGGCCCTTTTAAAATCTTTCGTACTTATATTCTAACTCAAAGCGTCTATTTATACAACCCTTGTATATAGACGGTTAAGTAAATTACACATATACCCCTACTTAAAGAAGTATAAGTGTAATACACTACAAGGACGTTTCTGTCATGAATTTTATCATATAAAATTCATTTTTCTGAACCATCTTAAAATCTCACAAAACCATTCTCAGTGTGCGACCTAATAGGCTCATACAACGTTGGCAGTGTACTAAAACACATTTTGGTATACAAGTCATAAGCGGCCTCTAGCAAGACATTATGACTACCTAAGTTGTACGAATATTAAATCGATATAACCTAATCAATAGTGTATATAACATCCTTTTGTCACACGATATCCTTTTGATCAAACATAAGGCATGGAATTGTCATCCAACATGTTCAATCGTACTAGTCTCGATTTCTAGGTAGACTGAAAACATCTAAGTGCATTGATCAATATCAATTCACTTAGACTAGGCCTTTTAACAATCTAACACATCGAGGGATCCACTGGATATCTCTCTTTATATGAGAGGGATAAATTCTATCTCGATTACATAACTTCACCACATTATTCACACAGTAACCAATCACAACCTTTATAATCATCCGGTTAAAGACAATGTTTGATTGCGTCAAATCATTGTATTCCTAATGTTGAAGTCTCTGGTAATTTCAAGTCAGAGGACTGAAAAGTATACCTATCATGAGAAACAACTATGACTTAATCCATGTGATGTTCTCATAGCGGGTCGATCCAGTACTTTGTTCCCTAACAAGTACTCATGATCTTGATTCGTATTCCTATACGTATGATCATTGTATGATCATCAATCAAGACTCACACTAGTCTTAATTCATTATAGTTCCCAGTATAATAATCGACTAGGGACATTTAGGATATTTCCATGGATCTTATTATAATGTAAATATGCAAATCAATTATAATAAACAGCAAATGAAATCCTCTATTTTATTAACTAAAATGTATTCATAAAGACTGTTAATGGATTGACCTATGGCACATTTCCCAAAAGATTATGCAGAGTTTAATTTTAGTATAGAGGAATAGACTCCCACTAAATTAACAACCCTCCTAAAACATACTGTTTATTTAGGGGACTAAATCCATATTTCACCTAATTCTATGACAGGCTATGGCATGAAACACGAGAACTAGATTATTTAGGTAGGTAACAGTTACCAATTACATCTTATGTAATTTTAGATACTTTTATGAGATACAGAACATCTTATGTCTTAGCATGTTTTTATCTCATCATATGCCTAAAGTCTAAAACTATTTTGATAGCTTTATTAAGTCGGACCAATTTAAACATTTAGGTAACTCTTACCCAACTTATCTCACCAAGATAACACAATACACCCAACTATGGCTGAAACTATATTAGTGCGATCGAGGCCTTGATAAGTGTTTAAAATTGGATGGCACAAGACTTAAAATTTAATAGAGGGATGTTATTAAGTTTTAGTGATTTTTAAGTAAACAATGAAATATCATATATTTTATTGATTTGTAGAACCACTAACCAATTTAGGAAATTTTTATGCTATTCACTAATAGAAGAATTTTCGTGAGCTAGGATTAGTTAGACGGCGGTCCCTCTGTGCCCCGTTTTTTTTTTTTTTTTTAGAAGACAAATCTCAATTCCGAAAATTGAAATTCGCTATAGAAAATTATATTTTCGCTGATTTTACTGTACCAAATTTACCCCTTAGTTTATCCAAAATTAAGTCAATTAAAACGTTTTAATTAACTCGGGCCCACATCTAACTAATCATCTTATCCTAATCCAATTAGGACTTTTGAGACAATATAAGTAACAAACATTCACCCGATTGCCGTCAAAACTTTTCGGTTCTTGAGTGTGCAACAATTGCATCTAGGTTAAATCGGGAGCGGACGCGATCCGGTTATCTAGGATTAGTATTCCCATAGAACTTTATTACTGCGGTTAATGTGTTAAATCTTATGGCGGATATCTAGGGTTATACATTAATTAGGGAAGTAGTTAGTGACGGATGTCCTAGCTATCGAGATTAGGGGAATTAGGAATTTCTGGCGGATGTCGATTTTCTATAGCTAGTCGAGAAGAATTTGAATTAATAATTATTTTGGGAAAGATTAACGACCATGATATGCCATTGAATCTTGATCTTGTCTTGTGGAACCATAGACCTAGGTGTTTTCTTTCATTGATATTATTCTTGCAATCTTGATTCCTGTTATTTTTATTTTAATTGTTTATTTTAAAACTTCTCTCTAAAAATCCCCATTTTAGGTAACTTAGAGTGAAACTCAAGTCCTGTGGATTCGACTCCGTATTTACCACCACTACACCCTTGTGGGATCGATAACTCAATTACGGGTTATATTTGGCACGCACGACACGTGACCAAATTTTGGCGCCGTTGCCGGGGATTTAGTCTTTCATTCTAAGCTTAGGTTTCCTTTCTTTTTCTTTTTCTTTTTTTTCTTAGTTTTATGCTCTCACGACTCACTCGGTCAAAATCGACTGGTTCACTGTTACCTTTCGATCCTGAACCGGAGAGTACATTTCATAGGTTGAATAGGGAGACCCAACTTAGGCAACAACAAGGCCGAAATCCTCCTGAAATGGCTAAAAATTGCCAAATCACTATGGGGCATGCTAATCAAGAGCTTCAAGCTCTTTTGGCACAACAACCCCTCTACATCAACTATCCGGATAATGCGGAGATTTTGAGTTAAGGTCCGGGTTCATTCATCTCTTACCATCCTTTCATGGTGGCGAGAATTGAAGACCCTGTTACTTTTCTGAAGGAGTTTCGGACTAATTGCAAGTCTATGAAACCTCAATGCGGATGAGGATACGGTTAAGCTTAGATCTTTTCCGTTTTGTCGAAAGACAAAGCCAAAGAATGGTTTTTCTACCTTCCGCCTTGCTGCATTAACTCCTGGAATGAGATGACAAATGCATTTTTAAATGAATATTTCCTTGAGGACAGAGTTGCTCAGCTCATCAAGGACATTTGCAGCATCAAAATGAAGTCGGGTGAATCATTTGGTGAATATTGGGATCGCTATAAGCAACTAATTGCTAGTTGCCCGCAGCATGGCCAGTCTGAGAAGGCCATAGCTCGTTTCTTCTATGTTGGCATGTCGCCCATAGAACGACGCATGATTGATAATGCGTGTGGGAGTCACATTCGAGATAAAACTACGGCCCAAATGAAGCAGCGTATGTATGAGGACATCGCTCGGCGATCACGCCTTTATGGAGATCTTGATGACACTTTGCTTACCAACGTCTAACTACGGGAAGTGTCTCAAGTTCTGCGGCGAAAAATTGACCAATGACCTCCATGATGGAGCGTCTCCTCTCCTCTGGTAAAGTGCAAGTCAAGGCTTGTGGCATTTGTACTGCCACAAATCATGCAACTGATGAATGTCCTACTCTCTTTAAGGACAATCAACAGGCCAATGCCATGGGTAATCAGTTCCAAGGACAATCTAGAGTCCCATTTGGGAATACATATAATCACGCAACGGCGAGGAACAACCCAAACTTCAGTTACGGGCCTCAAAATCAGAACTACCAGACCTTTATCCCGCGAAGTCAACTGTTGCCTACACCCTCCAACCATTCCTCTTCACTTCAGGATATGATGAAAGCTCTTACGGCTGAACAGAGGCAACTTACAAGAGATGTTGTCGAATTTAAGGCCGCCACTGAAAAATCCATCAATGCAACCAATTCAACAGTCCAGAACCTTCAAGTTCGAATAGATCAAATTTCACAGCAATTAGGACGCATTGAGGATAATGGTAGGTTACCTTCACAACCTTACCCAAACCACTAACAGCGAGTGCTAACGCAGATTACACTCGAAGTGGTAAAGAGGCTGGAGGGGCCCAAAAAGAATAATGGGTCATCGATGCCAAAGACCAGGCAAATGAGGAAGAGCATGAGTTAGTAGTAAACCGTCTATCCTAAACGAGATGGTAACTACTCAAAAAGAAGCCTCGCCCACAGTTAAGGTCAAACCTCCTTTTCCACAATGACTTATCCTAGACAAGAAAAAGGAGGAAGACAAAGAAATTCTCGAGACCTTTCGACGAGTGGAAATCAATATTCCACTCCTCGATGCTCTGAAGCAAGTCCCTAGGTATGCAAAGTTTCTTAAGGAACTATGCACTAACAAAGGGAAACTAAAAGGCAACGAAAAAGTCCAAATGGGAGAAACCGTCACGGCTATCCTACAAAAGAAGTTGCTTCCTAAATGCAAGGATCCTGGGATGTTCTCAGTGCCTTGTATTATAGGTGATGTAAGCATTCAAAGGGCTATGTGCGATCTTGGAGCTTCCATTAATGTCATGCCATTGTCTATTTATGAGACATTGAATGCAGGCCCATTAGAGGAGACTGGTATTGTCATTCAGTTGGCGAGGCCGTTCGGTTAATCGACCGTAGGTGTTCTTGAGGATGTTCTAGTGCGAGTGAATGAGTTTGTGTTTCTTGCTGATTTCTACGTTGTAGATACGAAGGAGGAACCGTTTCCTAATGTTTCGTCAGTGCTACTTGGACGCCCGTTCTTAAAGACGGCAAAGACGAAGATAGATGTTGATGATGGATCTCTTACCATGGAGTTCGACGGTGAAGTCATCAAGTTTAACATCTATGATGCGATGCGATACCCCAGTGATGTGTCTTTTGTGGTATGTACCATGGGTTTGTGTGGACCCACTCATTGAGCAGGCGTTGCTCACGAGTAACGATGATACGGTGAAAGTAGTGTTAGAGAATAATCTCCACACTACTCATCCACCAGAGTGTCCTGGCCCTCAATACTGATGTCAAGGATGTTGTTTTAGAGTTGGAGTCATTCCAACCACTGCCCCCAAATGTCTGTTATTTGGAGTTGCCCACTACTGACTCTAAACTTTCTCCCTCATTGGTTAAAGCTCCCACACTTGGGCTGAAGCCATTACCTAAGCACTTAAAGTACATGTTTTTAGGTGAGAATGACACACTCCCTGTGATCATCTCAACCAAACTTACACATTTGGAGGAAGAAAGACTCCTACGAGTACTCTGGGAGTTTAAACAGGCTATTGGGTGGACTATAGCGGATATCAAAGGTTTAAGCCCTTCCACTTGCATGCATCATATATATATGGAAGAGGGGTCAAAACCTACGAGAGAAGCCCAGAGGAGGCTCAATCCGCCTATGATGGATGTCGTAAAGAAGGAGATCTTGAAGCTCCTTGATCTTTGGCATGATATACCCTATCTACGATAGTAAATGGGTAAGTCTGTTCGGGTGGTTCCTAAGAAAATAGGAGTCACAGTAGTCACCAATTCACATGGTGAGTTGGTTCCAACCCGCATTCAAAATGGATGGCGAGTTTGCATTGACTACATGAAGTTGAATGCTTCTACCAGGAAGGATCACTTCCCTCTTCTATTCATTGATCAGATGTTGGAGAGATTAGCTGGTCGTTCTCATTATTGTTGTCTTGACGGTTACTCCGGTTTTCACCAGATACCGGTAGCGCCTGAAGACCAAGAAAAGACGACCTTCACTTGTCCGTTTGGCACTTTTGCCTATCGACGCATGCCCTTTGGATTATGCAATGCTCCTGCCACCTTTCAAAGGTGCATGGTGAGTATCTTTTCAGATTTTGTTGAGCATTTCATAGAGGTCTTTATGGATGACTTTCTTGTTTATGGTGATTCATTCGATAGTTGTCTCGTCAATCGACAAAAGTACTCGGCGGGTGCATCGAGAAGAACTTGGTTGAACTATGAAAAGTGTCATTTTATGGTGAATCAAGGTCTTATTTTGGGACACATTGTCTCGACCCGGGGGGTATAGAGGTAGACCAAGCTAAAATCGATGTTATCAAGAAACTTCCCTACCTACGAATGTGCGAGAGATTAGATCTTTCCTTGGACACGCCGGTTTTTACCGTCGTTTCATCAAGGACTTTTCAAAGATTGCACAACCCCTATGTCATCTACTCCAAAGGACACACCTTTTGAGTTTGATAAGACATGTAGGAGTGCATTTGATGCACTCAAAGCCTTACTTACTAGCACACCAGTAATTCAAGCCCCTAATTGGGAGCTTCCATTTGAAATCATGTGTGATGCTAGTAATTATGCAGTGGGTGTTGTCTTAGGTCAGAGAGTCCGGAGAGCTTCACATGTTATTTACTATGCTTCTCGTACTCTAGACGTGGCTCAGATGAACTACACCACTACTGAGAAGGAGCTCCTTGCCGTTATCTTCGCACTAGAGAAGTTTCGGCCTTATCTTACGGGTACTAAGGTTATTATTTACTCTGATCATGCAGCCTTGAAGTACGTGATGAGTAAAAAGGATGCCAAACCTAGGCTCATTCGATGGATACTCCTAGTACAGGAGTTTGACATCACAATTAAAGATAAAAGTGGTGCAAAAATTCTAGTCGCAGACCATCTCAGCAGGATTGAGAATGGTGAACGTCCTACCCCTATAAAGGATGATTTCCCTGATGAGTACATCTATGCTGTCATGGAGGATCTTCCTTGGTATGCCGATTTGGTGAACTATATCACCTTTGGCGAGCTATCTCCTCATCTTTCGAAGGCTCAGAAGAATAAACTTAGGAGCGATGCTAAGTATTATGTGTGGGATGACCCATACTTATGGAAATTTTGCTCCGATCAGGTTATCAGGCGGTGTGTTTCTCAGACTGTGAGTCATTCCATCTTGGCTTTTTGTCACACTTACGCTGCGAGGCCACTTTGGTCCCAGTAGGACAACTAGGAAAGTTCTTGAAAGTGGGTTTTCTTGGCCCACAATTTTTCATGATTCATACATGTTCACCAAGACTTGTCCTAAGCTGTCGAAAACGGTAACCTTAGTCATCGGGACCAAATGCCACTTACTCAGATTCATATTTGTGAGATATTTGATGTATGGGGTATAGACTTCATGGGGCCGTTTCCAGTGTCATTTGGTAATGTTTACATACTTTTGGCAGTGGACTACGTGTCTAAGTGGGTGGAAGCTAAAGCTACCCGCACTAATGATTCTAAAGTGGTTTGTGAATTCCTCAAATCGAAAATTTTTACAACATTTGGTACCCCGCGTGCCCTGATCAGTGATAGAGGCACGCACTTCAGCAACCGTATGGTTGAAAGCCTTCTGAGGAGGTACAATGTCACTCATAAAACGTCTACGGCGTATCATCCCCAAACGAGTGGCCAGGCAAAGGTTTCTAATAGGGAGATCAAATCTATCTTGGAAAAGACAGTGAATCCTACTCGAAAGGATTGGAGTACACGTCTTAATGATGCGGTTTGGGCTTACCGAACGGCGTTTAAAATGCCAATTGGAATGTCCCCCTATCGCCTTGTGTTTGGAAAAGCTTGCCACCTGCCATTCGAGCTCGAGCATAAATCCTACTGGGCTGTGAAACGACAATATGAAGCTCGACGAAGCAGGAAAAGAGAGAAAGCTCACTCTCCAAGAATTGGAGGAAATCAGGAACGACGCATATGAAAATGCGCGAATTTACAAGGAAAAAACCAAAACGTTCCATGATCGCATTCTTTCTAGGAAATCTTTTCGTGTTGGTCAAAAAGTGCTTTTGTTTCAGTCACGTCTTAAGATTTTTGCATGTAAGCTGAGATCGCGGTGGACAGGACCGTATGTGGTGATTGTAGTGTATGATCATGGTGCAGTGGAGATTCAGAGTTTGGAGACTGGTAATGCTTTTAAAGTGAACGGCCACAGGTTGAAGATCTTTCATGAAGACTTCCCGAGTCACAATGTAGAGGGCGTATCACTTGAACAACCAGTCTATACTGATTGACAGACTCAGACCAAGTCGAGCCAAAGACTTTAAACAAAAGCGCTATTGGGAGGCAGCCCAAATTTTGATAAGTATTATTTAGTTTTTATTTTTATTTTTTATTTTTTTTATGCATGAACTTATATCATTTCCTTCTTCTTATCACTATCATGTTCTTTCACCATTTTCGTTTGTTTTTTTGTGTTTAGACCACTTGACTTGTTTTGAACCTTGAGGACAAGGTTCGGAATAAGTTTGGGGGTATTTTAGGGATTGTGGATAGTGTTGGATGGATTTTCTTGCTAAAGACCACAGGTATGATCACTAATTTTTTAAAAATTATGCAGTTGAAGGATGGTAAAGGTGGTGTTATTCTCATTTTCTTTTCCATTTCTTTTCATTGATGCTTCCATCTTCCATTTCACTAGGATATGATACATTTTCATGCATGCATTTAGTATAGTTTTATTAGGAGTAGACATGTGTCTATCTATGTTTGTTCTTGCATTTAGACCTTACATAGTCACATATGTTGCATTTAGAGTTACCGAAACTTTGGTTCATGCCTTTGATTGTGGATGAGTATATTATGGTTGCTTTTTGACTTGAAACTCGGAAAAATTAGGAGAAACATTCAATCAAGCCATAGCTCGGCATTTTTATGATTTCATGATTAGGGACTTAGTATGATGGTTAAACTTTGTGCTAGATACCAAAATGAAGCGGACGGTCAAATTTGTTCAAGTAATAGTGCTTTAATTCTTATTTGATAATCTGCTTAATCATAGTAAAAGTGCGAAGGGCTAACAGGAGTTTTCTTAATATAGAGAGTCCTACAGGATTCCATAGGAAATGGAGAAGGGAATCTTGTGCTGGGAAAAAGTGAGAAAATCGGTCCATAGGAAATGGAGCAGAGACCGTACTACTTGAAAAAAATATTATGGAGAAAAAAGTAGAGTGTATTTATTTAATAAAAAAGGCGAAAGTATATGAAAACTCCTCAAATAAACAAGATTTAGCTCGAGTGCTTTCACTAGATTAAGTGAGATTTTAGACTTGCATGCTTGAATGTATAGACCAAGAAAACTCATGAGTAATTAATGGTCTTTGTTTTGACTACATCTATGTCTTTAAAGTGTGATCTTAACTGTGTTTGAGTTGCGAGTTTTGACATATCATAACTCTGAAATTTCTTGAGTAACTTGTTACTTGGCAACCATGTAAATCAAAGGAACTCCATGAATTTTGAATTGGGTATAGGAATAAGTATAGGTATAGGTATGAGTTTAGTTTTAGGATTAGTTTAGTTAATGCATTAGGAGTTTAATTTAGTATGTGTTGTCAAATATACCTTTGCTTGGGACGTGCAAAGTCTTAAGTTTGGGGGTATTTGATAAGTCGGTATTTATAGGATTTTATTGTCTATTTTAATATAGTTTAGTGTTAAAGTTTATAAAATATATATCTCATTATATTTACTTTTGGTTTTTAGGTGAAACGGAGTGCACGGATGAATTCGGGGCGGAAAAATACTCAAAATAGAGTATTTACTTGCAGTATTCGGACACCGATAGAGTTTGTCTCGAAATATACCCATCAGTGCCACGTGTCAATGTGTGATTCGCCAAAGTGCCACTGTCAGAAGGGGATTCGCCCAGACGCATCACCAAAGCGCTCCACATCATCAAAGCGGCAACGTCAGCGCCAATCCACGCGCGCCACGTCGTCCACTCTGCCGTCTCCTCTCTCCAGCTGGTCGATCTTCCTCGAGATACACAACCACACGAACTCCCAGATCTTCGCAAGAAGTCGCGCGAATTCGCCCGCCACTCTGTACGCCACGTGTCGACGTTTGATTGGTCCAGCTCGTCACCAACTTCCAGCTTCGTCTATTCAGCGAACGCCACGTGTCATTCGACCCCTCTCACGCACGTCACGGCTCCAGTTTCCAGCTAATGAACGTGCGCCACGTCAGCCGCGTCATCACCTCAGCGCCAATCATCTCCAGACACGTCAGCGACGCACAGAATTCAGCCAATAAGCTCCTAATACATGGCAACACCGAAAAAACACCAAAAACCTATTTTCTCTCTCTTCCAGAATCTAATTTCTACTAGTATTACATATTAGGACCTTAGGTATATATAGAACATCTATTATTTATTAGAGGAACTTTTTGGCATTATTTTATTTGGAGTTTTATGAAGAATATGTCTAGCTAATCAAGCCATTGCCTAGGTCGGAGGTGAAGCAAGTCAAGATTATTGATTCATGGCATAACTTGTGAGATCTTTTATTTTATTATTTTATTTTATTTTATTTCTTCTATTTCTTTGTTGTTGATTTTAATGAATATGATTCAAATCTAAGGTATGTATATGGCCATTGCATGCTTTTAGGTGGAAAATCTATAGTTAATTGACTCATTAGTATCCGTAATTGTACTTTTGAGACAATATAAGTAACAAACATTCACCCGATTGCCGTCAAAACCTTTCGTTTCTTGAGTGTGCAACAATTGCATCTAGGTTAAATCGGGAGCGGACGCGATCCAGTTATCTAGGATTAGTATTCCTATAGAACTTTATTAGTGCGGTTAATGTGTTAAATCTTATGGCGGATGTCTAGGGTTATACATTAATTAGGGAAGTAGTTAGTGGCGGATGTCCTAGCTATCGAGATTAGGGGAATTAGGAATTTCTGGCGGATGTCGATTTTCTATAGCTAGTCTAGAAGAATTTGAATTAATAATTATTTTAGGAAAGATTAACGACCATGATATGCCATTGAATCTTGATCTTGTCTTGTGGAACCATAGACCTACGTGTTTTCTTTCATTGATATTATTCTTGCAATCTTGATTCCTGTTATTTTTATTTTAATTGTTTATTTTAAAACTTCTCTCTAAAAATCCCCATTTTAGTTAACTTAGAGTGAAACTTAAGTCTGTGGATTCGACTCGTATTTACCACCACTACACCCTTGTGGGATCGGTAACTCAATTACGGGTTATATTTGGCACGCACGACACGTGACCAATCTCAATCGAACCTAATCATATTAGTTTCGAATTAACATTTAGACTTATACAATTTAAGAAACTTAAATTAATGTAACCTAAATATGCATCTTGAATTACTGAGATTTCATCCATGCATCAATACACAAAAATAAAGATTATACCTAATGGTGTCATGGATCACGAGAATACGAAATTCAATTCATTAAAATTATTCGAACCTAACATGGTTACTTGCATGTATGAAACTGATTTCAATTAAATTACGAATATATGTATCATATACACAAAACATGATAATAAATCTCATAGAAAACTTATATATATCACATATACATCAACTATTAACATGCTTTCAATCATATATCATAAAAAACATACAATGAGTTTAATGGAATCAAACTCGAAGGCTCTGATACCACTGTTGGGTTTTGGGGTTCATGCGCAGCGGAGATTTCAAAACAATTTTGAGAAAAACCCTAACAGGATCCGAATCTGATTCCATTAAAACACGTTTAGACTATGAAAACTTAATCATACCTCAGTCGCAATGTATCTTTCTGAAGGTTAATCGATCTCTAAGACGCTGCCAACAACGAACGCCCTCTATCAGCAGTCCACACACGAACGGCGGCCGAGATTTGAAGTGCTAGCTTCGAGAGAATACCAAACCTTTTTTTCTCTCCAAAACGATCCAGAACATACCAAAAACCTCTAAGTCGTTTCTTAAAACGAAAATAGAGTTTCAGCCTTTTTAAATCTTTCGTATTTGTATTCTAACTCAAAGCATCTATTTATACAACCCTTGTACATAGACGGTTAAGTAAATTACACATATACCCCTACTTAAAGAAGTATAAGTGTAATACACTACAAGGACGTTTCTGTCATGAATTTTATCATATAAAATTCATTTTTTTGAACCATCTTAAAATCTCGTAAAACCATTCTCAGTGTGCGACCCAATAAGCTCATACAACGTTGGCAGTGTACCAAAATACATTTTGGTATACAAGTCATAAGCGGGCTCTAGCAAGACATTATGACTACCCAAGTTGTACGAATATCAAATCGATATAACCTAATCAATAGTGTATATAACATCATTTTGTCACACGATATCCTTTTGATCAAACATAAGGCATGGAATTGTCATCCAACATGTTCAATCGTACTAGTCTCGATTTCTAGGTAGATTGAAAACATCTAAGTGACATTGATCAATATCAATTCGCTTAGACTAGGCCTTTTAACAGTCTAACACATCGAGGATCAAACTGGATATCTTTCTTTATATGAGAGGGACAAATTCTATCTCGATTACACAACTTCACCACATTATTCACACAGTAACCAATCACAACATTTATAATCATTCGGTTAAAGACAACGTTTGATTGCATCAAATCACTGTATTCCTAATGTTGAAGTCTCTGGTAATCTCAAGTCAGAGGACTGAAAAATATACCTATCATGAGAAACAACTATGACTTAATCCATGTGATGTTCTCATAGCGGGTCGGTCCAGTACTTTGTTCCCTAACAAGTACTCATGATCTTGATTCGTATTCCTATATGTATGATCATCGTATGATCATCAATCAAAACTCACACTAGTCTTAATTCATTATAGTTCCCAGTATAATAATCGACTAGGGACATTTAGGATATTTCTATAAATACCCATGGATCTTATTATAATGTAAACATGCAAATCAATTATAATAAACAACAAATGAAATCCTCTATTTTATTAACTAAAATGTATTCATAAAGACTGTTAATGGATTGACCTAGGGCACATTTCCCAATAGAAACCACAAGAGAATGACTAAAGCCTTAGTTGGGAAGTGATGTGAGGTGTGTAGATTCAGGAAATTATATACGTGTATATTTTAATTGTATAATACATATTATACGCGTATATATTGAGTCTAATCTGATGCACGTTGGATTGTGCAGATTACGATGGACGAACAGACTCCTACTACTACTTCGTCGATTACTCAGAAGGAGGTCAGTGAGACCAGTGACCCCACTGAGGAGGTGATGTCTCTACAGGCATTATCGTAGAGTGCGCGACTACATCAGGCACAAATGGTGGAGATTCTCGAGTATATACGAGGCTCGAGAGTACCTACAGTTGTGTCGACTACTACTTTGATTGTTCCTACTACCTAGGCAGCTGTTACCACACCAGCGGCAGGGTCAAAGACATTAGTAGAGAGGGTTGAGCCTGTTGAGGCACCCACGAGAGATGCTGCTTGTGACACCGACTACTCTGAAGCGGCCGGTAGTGGCTTCGGCCCGGGGAGTAGGATGTCAAAGGCGGCGAAGATGGTGAAGGATTTTATGAGGTTCAACCTACTTTCTTTCTTGGAGTCGGTGATCTGAGATTGTTGGGCGTTGGTTGATGACGCACCAACGACTTCACTAATTATTAGAGGTGCCAGAGGTTGATCAGGCACGAATTTCGGGATATTATTTGACATACACAGATACACATCCAGAGCCGTCGACTTGGGTAGAGTTTCGACAGTTATTCCTTGACGAGTATATCCCTACTGAGGTACAATTGAGACTCAGAGAAGAGTTCGTTGCACTGAGACAGGTTACCATGTCAGTATTACAGTACATGGAAATGTTTAGGTACCTTATGTTGTATGCCATGAATGTAGCGAACACCGTTAGACTTCAGATTTAGTATTTCATTAATGGATTGGACGAGAGGATTGGCGGTGTCATTGTAGCGAGTGGAGCTGAGACTTTACAGGCCATATATGATAGGGCTTTAGCTCGCGAGACCTACTTACGTCATAGAGATGAGTTGATGGATAGGTCGGGACATGGTTCTCAGTCTGATCAGAGACCAAAGAGACAAAGGGACAGGCAGAGACAGGACCAGCATGGAGAGACTAGCAGGATTAGGGTCGCCGAGATAGGCGCCCAGAGCAACAGAGAGGTGATGATAGGCAGGTGGTGCATGTTGCTGCATCTGCACCTATGGAGCAGCCGCGATAGCATGCTAGGGACAAAGGATGTCGTAGCAGAGGACAGAGAGGTCAGGGCCGTGATAGGGCTCAGGTACAGGCAGTTACACAGACTACTTAGCAGGAGAGGCGACGGTGTTTTAGATGTGACCAGGTTGGGCATATGCATGCAGACTGTCCGATGGCACAAGCACCACTACAACAGATAGATCAGCCTAGAGAGAGGGTTCATGCTTTGTTGCACACTGCAATTGTACGTCCGAGGCCAGGCACAACCCGTCAGCTTGTTGAGGGTATGTTGTTTATTTGTGGAATTCCTATGCATGTTGTGTTTGATTTTGGTAGTACACTTTCTTTTATTGCGGGACGTATGGTAGAGCAATTAGGGTTATAGGCTGAGACTTTAAATCCTCATCTTGTCCTCGATCGGTACATTGGAGATAAGATTTACCCTAACGAGGATATCTTAGGGATTGTATAGTAGAGGTCGCGGGATATCGATTACCAGTTGACCTAAGAGTTTTAGAGTATCTAGAATTTTATGCTTTATTGGGTATGGATTGGTTGTAAGCATACCGCGCACATATAGACTGTTTCGGTAAGACTGTTATATTTGATATGGAGGGGATTCCAGTGTTTACTTTTGCTGGTAGCAAGACAGCTTTACCGATTACCAGAGGACGGTTGGCAACAGCTCAGGAGATTGAGGCATTTATGGCAGTAGTTGAGCTAGAACCGAGATTAGTGGTTAGAGTTAAGGATGTTCCGGTGGTGTGTGAGTTTCTGAGGTTTTCCCCAATGATTTGCCGGGTTTACCACCTCTTAGGGCGATTGAGTTTATTATTGAATTGATTACGGGGACTCAGTCGATTTATAGTCGATCTTATAGGATGTCTGCATCCGAGCATGAGAAGTTAAGGCCCCAGTTGGAGGAGTTGCTGCAGAAGGGTTTCATTCACCTCAGTATGTCTCCTTGGGGCGCACCAGTCCTTTTTGTTAAGAAGAATGACAGTTCTATGAGGATGTGTATAGACTACAGGAAGCTGAATCAGGTGAGGATCGAAATCGTTACCAACTTCCTAGGATTCATGATTTATTTGATCAATTGGCGGGAGCCAAGTTTTCTCAAAGATCGATTTATGTTCTGGTTATCACCAGCTGAGGATTAAGGAGAGTGATATCGAGAAGATGGCCTTTAGCACGCTCTTTGGATTGTTTGAGTTCATTGTCATGCCATTTGGGGTGACTAATGCGCATGCTATTTTTATGGATCTGATGCACCAAGTTTTGAGGCCATTTTTGGATCGTTATGTGATAGTGTTCATCGAATATATCTTGATATACAGCAGGACTCGTGTGGAGCACGAGAGACACCTCAGAGATGTTTTAAGGACACTAAGGGAGCACAGATTGTACGTTAAGTTCAGCAAGTGTGATTTTTGGCTGAGTGTAGTAAAGTTCCTCTAAAATGTTATCAGTAGTCAGGGGATATATGTTGATGGTGACAAAATTCAAGTGATTATTGATTGGAAGACACCAGAGTCTGCTTCTGGCATCAGGAGTTTCTCGGGTCTTGTGGGTTATTACCGGTGGTTTAAGCAGGATTTCTCTTTGATTGCAGCGCAGATGACGAGGTTAACTAAGAAAGATGTCAGGTTCGAGTGGTCTGAGGAGTGTGAGGAAGTATTTTGGGAGTTGAAGAGGAAGTTGACTTCTGCACCAGTGTTGGCTTTACCTGAGGCAGGGAGAGGCTTCTCGGTTTACACTGATGCTTCTGGTACTGGGTTGGGATGCGTGTTAATGCAGGATGGACACCCAGTTGCATACTTATCGAGGCGATTGAGACCCCACGAGGGGAATTATCCAGTACACGACTTGGAGCTTGCAGTAGTCGTATTTGCGCTAAAGGCTTTGAGGCACTATCTATATGGAGAGCGGTTCGTGTTGTTTACTGAGATCACGAGCTTGAGGTATTTATTCACTCGAGAGGATTTGAATATGAGGCAGAGGCAATGGCTCGAGTTACTGAAGGACTATGACTTCGCTATTGAGTACCATCCTGGGAAGGCGGATGTTGTTGCTGATGCATTAAGCTGGAGCAATGTTGAGAGTCAGACTATCTTTGCGATAGATGATACATAGGTATGGATTGTTGGAGGCGCAACAGTGTTGTGTTTGTTTGATGCTTTTGTTAATGTTCATATCTGATACCAAATGTGTGTTCCTGTTGTGTCATTAGAGAGGGTTACTGAGTGGCAAAGGGCTGACAGACATTTCGCTCGCTTCGATCGCTGGCTCGGGATCGGATTGCCTGATTGATGCAGTGGTTCGAGACGGGTGCTTAAGACACAAGGCGGGTTACGGATACACGAAGTGCAGGAACTACGCAATAGCATTCTTAAGGACGCACACCATTCGCGGTATACAATTCATCTTGGCAGGACCAAGATGTATCGTGATTTGCGACGTTTATTTTGGTGGCTAAGGATGAAGGCTGATGTTGGTGCTTATGTTAGGGCTTGTCATATATGTCAGCAGGTCAAGGCTGAGCATAAGAGGCCATCTGGATTGTTGCAGCCGTTGCCCATTCCACAATGGAAATGGGAGCACATCACGGTAGATTTTGTCAATGGATTGCCGCAGACTGCAAGGCATCACGATGTTATTTGGGTTGTGATTAACGGGTTGACGAAGTCTGCACACTTCATCCCTATCTCAATGAAGTGTTCGTTTCCCAGCTGAGTGTTATCTTTGAGCGAGAGATCCTCAGGCTACATGGAGTGCCAGTATCGATTGTGTTTCACAGAGATCCCAAATTGACTTCGAAACTCTGGGAGAGCATGCAGGAGCAGTTTGGCACAAGACTCCTGTTCAGTACGGTTTTTCATCCTCAAATAGATGGTCAGTCAGAGAGATTAATTCAAATATTAGAGAACATGCTCAGGGCATGTATTTTGCAGTCTGGGGGTTCTTGGGAAGTGTATCTGTCGTTGTGCGAGTTTGCGTACAACAACAGCTATCACGCGAGTATTGGTATGCCACCATTTGAGGCTTTATATGGTAGACCCTGCAGGTCACCAGCTTATTGGGCAGCACTTGAGGATGTGGCAGTGATTAGGCCTGAAGTTGTTGTTGACCACACAGAGAAGATTCGGCAAATTAGATTGAGATTGCAGGCAGCTCAAGATAGGCAGAAGAAGTGTGCTGATAGGTATCTTGAGGGTTTAGAGTTATGATGTGGATGACTTGGTGTATCTGAAGGTTTCACCCTAGAAAGGTCATCAGAGGTTTGGGATCAAGGGGAAACTAGCACCGAGATATATTAGACCATTCAGGGTTATGGCACAGTGGCTTACAGGTTGGAGTTTCCATCAGAGTTAAAGGGGGTGCATCTAGTGTTTCATGTATCTATGTTGAAGTTGGCTAGGTCCGGACCGAGGCCGATGGTTAATATCAAACAGATTGAGGTTCATCCTGATGTTTCTTATGAGGAGCAGCCAGTGGAGATTATGGATCGCAGGATACAGACTCTGCGAAATAAGGAGATCCTGAAGGTATTAGTACGATGGCAACATCACGGGACTGAGGGACTCACCTGAAAGCTCAATTCTACTATGCGACAGATATATCCTCAGCTTTTTACAAGTGAGTACTTAGTTATCTCAAATTTTGGGACAAAATTTCAAATTAGTTGGGAATAATTGTAACGGCCCAATTAATAATAGTCGTTATTTATGATGTCATTGTAGACGTGGATACCAGCGGGGACGTTCGTGGGTCCCACAGCGAGGATGGAGCATGACCGGATTAGGCAAACAGTCCGTTTTGTGTGCTTTTTGTTGTGTAATTGCGATGTATATGTTCAATTTAGTTAAATTGCATTGGAATATGTGTGTTTATATTTTTCATTGACAAGTGAGCTGGTGCGACGGGTATTCGCTACGTATAACGGGTAAATGCGGATACCGAGTGACAAATGTTTAGTACATTAGGTTGGGGTTCTAAACATACATAATAAATGATAAATTCATTAAATAATTTATAATAAGTGATGTTGGAGCGAATGAAGTCGTTGTTATGTGAAAATGAGATAGTTCGATGTTCGGAGCCGGGTATTGGAATGCCAAGAATGAATGGTTGTAGCTAGGAGGGCAAGGTAAATGGATCAAGTTGGAGGTCAACTATGTCACATGAGTGGACCCATTGATGACATCTAGGCCATCCATTATGCTTTGAGATTGGGATGTGAGTGGAGATGACATTTCCATGTATATATATCATGTGTTCTCATTTTCCACCAACTTTTCTCTCTCCACAGAGAAATTCGAAAATCTGGTGTGGGTGAGGGTTTGGTGAGATTTTTGTGACAAATTGGAGCTCGAAAAGCTAAGAGGAGTCGATAATAAGGTTAGTTCTTCGATCCCCATCTCTTTCTCTACGATTCGGGGTATTTTTTACGGGATTTCGACAACGGTTTCGAATGATGGTTTGGAGGTTGTAGTCATGAGTTTGATGTTAATGTTATGGGTGTTATGCTTGTCAAGGAATTTTTAGGGTTTTTGGTCAAAAAACTCGGGATTTACATTTCGGACTTGTGTTGTTGAGGGTTTTAGTTTCATGGGATTTATTGAATGTTTAATGAGTTGTTGGAGTGAGTGCGGATCGCGGCGACGAGAGAGGGGTTCGAAAACTGGAAAAACCTCTCTTGAAGACGTCGTCGGGCGCACCATGGGGTTCGAAGCCCACGACACCACTCACGGCGTCTTGAGCGAGAGGCGAAATATAGAAAATGGGAAAATGACGCTTTGGAGATGCCGTGGAAAGAGATAACGTGACGACATGTCCATGGCGTCAATACGTCGTGAAGGCTTGAACTTAGCGGTGTCTGGGTAGTTTTAAAACTAAAACTTTAAATAAAAATTCACAAATTAAGGTTTGTCCTAGGTACTTATATAGTCTATTTAGAGTATAAATATGATGGTTTTATCGATAATTTGGGTGTTGTACCGACGATACAAGGTTTGGGAATATGTATGGTTGACTGGGGAATTATGGTTTTAGGTCGGATTGACGGGTAATTGTACACATATTGGAGGAGTGTGATTGGATTAGGGACGATATTGGAGTGCGGTTTGAGGTGTGTAGTATCCCAACTGAAATTCATTTTATTGCTTACTGCTTGATTTATTTGAATTCATTCCTATTCATTTATTACACTATTTCCTTATTGCTTTATGATGGCTAAGTACTATTACACTGGTGTCTTTACGGTAGTTGAGTTTATTCCTACCGGTGTCTTTATAGTGTAGATCACTCCCCATCGGTGCTTTATCGTTGCGAGGGCATAGGGTCCATTAAACCATCGCATATGTTTAGGCATGCACCGGTGAAGATGCTACCGGGTATGATAAGCATGTGTGGGTGCGTCGTGGATCTATGCCGGCCACCTAAAGGGTCCAAGGTCATCCGTTCGAGGTATCCTCACAGGTCGTGCCTAGCGAGATAGCATGAAGTATGGCTTGGTCTGACTTTGATTGTGCACGTACTTTGCTTCACTACTTTATTTATGCATGCGATGATCTTCCACAGTTGTCTATATTCTTTTGTTCCGCATGTTTATTTATAATATTTTGATTCTAGCGGCTCTACTTTTGTATTTACTAGGTGAATTTCCTTGGGAATACTCACTCTGGACTCGTCATCTACTTTTTGTGATGGCTTGAGTGCGAGATCTGAACTGAGAGAGGGAATGACAAGCTTAAAGACTACATTGATTGACTACGATTTGCTCTACTCTTACATTTGTTTATTTTTATCGTTTTATGTTGGGTTTTGGGTGTGTGAGAGATAAACTTGACTTGTATATGACTTGGAAGTTGACATTTTGATATTATGAGGATCACACTTGATATGTATACGGATTACATTTTGGTATGGTTTCCACATTATGTTTTGAAATTATTAAACTTGCTTCCGCTGTACTTTATGATGTTTTAAGACATTCATTGTGCATTATTACCTTATATGATGGTTGGTTGAGTTTTGAGTGGTCGTGGAACACAGTCAGATGATGAGTTGGCAATGTTGTAGGCCCGCGGTGCACGCCGTAGCGGCCGATGGATTTGGGGCTGTTACAAGATCAAATCTTTAAAAAAGTTGTCAGAATCCTGCACAGCGCGTTGGGTAGGTGTCTAGCGCGTTGGGCAGAAGTTAAAAAAATTTGCCCGTTAACTGCACAGCACGCTGGCTAGAACGTCCAACGCGCTGAGTGAAGGGGCATAAAAATAATTAACTTGCTAGTTTTTCAAAATGACCTCCTAACACCTCTATGACTCTACTAAACCTCTGAAATCACTTTGTGCATGTTTCGTAGGGTCCATAAAATGTGTCTAGACATTACGGATGATTTCATAAACCCCAAAAATCTAAAATCCTGGTTTCATGAAAAATAAGGGCTTTTCTACAAATATTTTTAATGTCAATCCAAAAGCCATCTAAACACATACCAGTGCATTCAAAATCAATTCTTACAGTTCATACACCTCAAATACATATTGTAAAACATATTTGCAAGATTTAAAACATTTTAAAACCCGAAATTGAAAATCACAAAGTTCATGATTTTAAGTTCTTTAAAAATCGAAAAACATGAAATGCATGATTCTAAGCTTTTTGGCTTGTAAGAAGGGACCTATATACCTTACATGACTCGTACAACTTGTAGTATAGGCTTTCCAGTCCTTGTGTCCTTGTATATGTCGAATCTTGAACTTATCCGGCTTCATTTTGACGAGTAGACTTGAACTTGATGTTCCTAACAAGGTTTGATATTCTGAAATACTAAAATAACTTGTTAGAACTATTTCACGTTGTTTGTTTCCATTAAAATCCTGGGTGGAGTGTATATCAAAGACACTTGGTCCAACACATGCGTTACTCGAGATAGCTGAGATGATGAGTTCATTTGACGTGCCAGCTACTACTAGGACAGAGATTTGTGGTCGAGATGAGGATACGAGACTCTAGGTAGTTCTTGAGGAACAACGGTGATGAGTTGTACCGGTGTTTCGTGAGATGGCGAGATAGTTCGATTATCCAAAGCTGGAGTAGATAGACAGACGCATGTGTGAGTATCGAAGGCGACTGTGGATTCTATTAGTGGCTAATTTACGCACTAAGATACTTCAGGAGGCTCACCGTTCACGTTTTTCTATTCATCCAGGTCGGACTAAGATGTATGATGATATGCGACGTCTCTTCTGGTGATCAGGGATGAAAGTCGATGTTTCGGAGTTTATACGGGCATGTGAGATATGCCAGTGTGTGAAGGCTGAGCATAGGCAACCTGGTGGATTGCTACAACATCTTCCTATTCCATAGTGGAAGTAGGAGCACATTGCGATAGATTTTGTCAGTGGTTTGCCTCGATCTCCTCATGGGCATGATAATATCTGGGTAATTGTGCACAGAATGACGAAATCTGCACATTATATTCCAGTAGCCGCTACACACAAGGTTGATAGATTGAGTATTCTCTGTGAGTGTAAGATAGTCAGATTGCACGGAGTTCTATTGTCGATTGTGTCAGACAGAGGACCGAAGTTCACTTCATTGTTATGGCATAGCATGCAGGCTCAGTTTGGCACCAAACTTGATTTGAGTACAGGGCACCATCCACAGACTGACTGACAGTGCGATAGACTAATTCAAGTGTTAGAGGATATGCTTAGGATGTGTGTACTGGAGTACAGAGGATCTTAGGAATAGTATATTCATCTGTGTGAGTTTGCATACAAAAACAGTTTCCAGGCTAGTATCGGCATGGCACCATTTGAGGCGTTGTATGGCAGACCTTTTAGATCACAATCATGTTGGATGGAACCTGAGGATGTTGTAACACTTGGGCCTGAAATTGTTGTTGATCATACTAAGAATGTACGACGATTCATCAAAGACTGAAAGGTGCTCAGGAGACAAAAAAAGGATTACAACAAGTATCACGATGAGCTATAGTACGATGAGGAGCCTATGTCTATTTGAAGGTTTCGCCTCTGTTTATTAGTCCATTCAGGATTGTGACACGTGTCGTGTTTCAGAATCGTGACCTAGTAGTCGTGACTTGTCATATTACTCAAGTCTCGAGAGTCGACACTGAGGTATATTTCATTTTTCTATGATTTTTGTACTATTACTTATACCCGAATATGAACCCTGTATGTCCTAATGCATGATTTTGTTTTGTTTATTGCCACAGATTTTGTATGTAAGATTTGCCTAGAAAAAATGAGAATTTTAGGGTATAATATGGGTAGTTAAACATTGGAAAATGATAATTACTGAATTATCAAAAAATAATTAATAATTAATAAATATGCGAGTGCGTTGTTGTGTGCGGGAACGCACGACGAGTGAGTCGTGAAGTGTACGGGTCAGAAAGCGAGTTGTGAGCAAGAAATGGCTTGATTGTGAAGTTGAAGTCACCCATTGGAGTTATGCAATTGGGTCATAGTTGTTGGATGGAATTATTGAGAGATACAAGATGTGCCTCGAGATTCGTGTGTGCGAGATTAATGAAAAGGAAGTATAAATATCCACTACCTTTTTTCTCTCCTCTTCCCCATTTCATTTTGATAAATGAGTGAATGGAAGGAACGTGAGGGTTTTGGTGTTTCTAAGCTTGGTACGACGTCGGGGATCGACCAATCACGCGTAAAAAGGTAGGATTTCGACTCCTCTTGTGTTTGCCTACGTTTTGACGTTAATTTTGTGGGTTTCGTCACGATGATGTTGGACGAGATTTTCTGGAAATGTTGTAAATGAGTTTTGGTGATCAATTAGTGATCAATTATTAAGATTTATTAGTGTTTTGTAAATGGATTTGAGTATTTGAAGCTTATGAGATTGTTTTAGAAATTTTGGACATTATTAGAGGGATTTTCGAATCGGGGTATTCGTCAGGGTTTCGACACAAAGTGAACTGGGTTTGGTGTTGTTTTGGACGTCTCTAAGAGTTTAGGATAGACTCAGAACGCGGCGTTGCGGGCCGGGGTTCCGGAAAACCCCAGAAAACGAGTTCAGGGACTTGCGTCTCGAGGGACATCGTGGAGCATTTATGCTCACGACGTCGATCACATCATGCAATCCATAACCGAATTGGAGAATCGACACATTAGATGACGTCGTGGGCAAAAACCCTGACAGTGTCCCCTACGACGTCCAAACCAGTGACTCAAAAATTCACGCTTTTATGTGACGTCGTGGGACTTATACCCTGGCAGCGTCACTCAAGGCGTCTGAAATAATAAAAATAGATGATTTTTAAATAATTTTCAAAACTTTTGGAAAACTTTGGAGGACTATCTAGGGTTACGAAATGACTCTAATTGAACCAAATTTGGGTTAAATGATTGTCAAGTGATAGGTTGGTATTTATAGAATTTAATAGTTTATTTTAATATAGTTTAGTGTGGAAAGTCTTTAAAATATGTCTAATTATATTTAGTTTTGTTTTTAGGTGAAATGGAGTTTACGGTTAAATCCGAGGCTGAAATATACTCAGAATGGAGTATTTACTTGCAGTGATCGAATACCGGAGAATTTATCTCGAACTACGCACTGCCCATGTTGAAAAAGTGGAGTCCAACACGTTGCCATAGGTCCTCTTCCACCAATCAGGTCATGCCACGTCGCCCTCTCACAGCTCGTCAACACAACACGCCGCCACATGTCAAACTCCGATTGGTTAAGCCACACAGCCTTGTCCGCCAATCACAGCGCGCCACGTCCTCGCCCACAGTCCTCTCTCCCAGTCTCGTCGATATGCATCGGGATGCGTATTAGAGCTGTTTCCCACACATTCGCACTAGTTAGCGCAAAATCGTCCGTGCGCTGATCATCTCACAGCCCGCCACGTGTCATGTTCACAACCACCAGCGCATCATAGCTCTCTCCTCTCGGCCAATCACCTTGAAACACGTCAGTTGCGCAAACAATCCAGCCAATCAGAAAGCGCCAAATGTCCTGAACCTGCAGAAAACGACCAAACCAGTCCCAGATCCGAAAATCACTCCAACAACTACGAAAATTACTTTCTCTCACCAAGCAATTTTTATGATTTGTATATAATAGAACTTAGGGGGATTGTTTTTTATTATCTTTTATTCTTTCAGAACTCTCTGCATTATTTTCTTTTGGGTAGACATGTCCGGCTAATCAAAACATTGCCTAGGTCAGAGGTGAAGCAAGTCAGAATTATTGATTTATGGTATTACATGTGAGATCTATTATTTTTATTATTTAATTTTATTTAATTTCTTCTATTTTATTGTTGTTGATTTTCATGAATATGGTTTAAACCTAGGGTATGTATGTGGACAGTGCATGTTTCTAAGTGGAAAATCTATTGTCAATTAATCCAATTGTATCTGTAATTGTATTTTTGGGACAATAAAAGTGACAAACATTCACCCGATTGCTGTCAAAACCTTTCAGTTATTGAATGTGCAACAATTGAATCTAGGTTAAATTAGAAACGGACACGATCCGGTTATCTAGGATTAGTGTTCCCACGGATGTTTATTGTTGCGGTTAGTTTGTTAAACCTTATTAGCGAATGTCTAGGGTTATGCATTAATTAGGGAAGTAGTTAATGGCGGATGTCCTAACTATCAAGATTAGGGGAATTAGGAATTTCTGGCAGATGTCGATTTACTATAACTAATCTAGGAGAATTCAAATTAATTATTTTTTTTTGGAAAGATGGAAGACCATGATATGCCATTGAATCTTGATCCTGTCTTGTGGAACCGTAGACCTAGGTATTTTAATTAATTGTTTGTAAAGCTATTTCTTCTTTTTATTTAATTTCTTAATTATTAGATTAGTTAATTAAGTCATTTTCTCTAAATCCCCATTTTTTCCTTTCTCTTAGAACCTTAGAAAGATTACCAATCTCTGTGGGATCGACCATTTGCCACTATCTACAAATAGTTTGTATAAGAAATAATTTTATTGACGTATTCGACGCGCATCATCAGGCTTTGAGAATTCGAATTGAACAAGTTAGAGAGTTGCGCGAGGATTGGCGTTTTACAGTATTTGAGGTATGTTTCGTACGTTAGTAAGCCAGTAAGAAAGTACACATTAATTCATTTTCTATTACTGATATTTCTATTGAATTGAGTTATTCGTTGGAATTCCATTCTTATATTCCTTGGTTGAGTGTCTTAGCGTGTGTCGTAAAGGTATTCCTGGGTTCATATTAGGTGGGCTAACGTGAACACTTCTGTAGAAGTGTTGTCCACCCACCTAATATTGAATTTCACCCCGAATATTGGATTGTTGTGGATATTGATGTGGATGTGGTTGTGTTAATTAATCACTTATGGGCCTATCTTTACTCGATAGACACTCAAATTTCTTTGTTATACTTGCCAGTCTATTTATCATGCAATTTGTGTTATTTTTTGTCTTTCAATACCGCATGATACTTACTCATCGTCTGGTTATACTTTTAATTTTTCACGTACTCATCGTCTAGTTTGGGACAGTGGGTGCAGATAGAGCTCAAACGAGCAAGGGAAATGAGCCGATGCTAGGTGATTTCCTATGAGGACTTTCGGAGCGGTTCTTTCCTTTACTCACACAGTAGGTCTTGTTCTTTTTGTTTGTGATTATTGTACTTATGCTTTTGTAAAACACTGGGATATACTTTGGGATTGAGTGATTAGGGATATCATATATTATTGTAATGTTTAGCTCTGATCACTAGATATGCATGTATTTATCCATTTCTCAAGGTTTTCACATGATAGGTTGTGTTTTTCCTGATTTTCATTTATTGAGTTATTAGTTGATTATAGTTAATTTTAAACTACGAATTTACTAATAATGATATAATCCTATAACTCACACTATTAAATGATATGTTAATGATGAATATGAGGATTTGAGGCTAACTAGGATGCATTGACTTCTCGAGTGAGGACTCGGTGGTCCACATAGGTTTAGGCTGGGCGAAACCCAGTTTATAGGGAACTGGGGCCGTCACATAGCTCGACGCTTATCATTACATTAAGTCTTGAGTTCAATGTTGTCAAAGTACATTATCAGTATAACTGTGAGCACTATATCATTATAGCTATCTTAGGGTTGTTAGTGCTTTGTACCCGCATGGAAAGGGAGGAGGTTGAGTTAACTTCTTAATAGTTTTCAAGGTGCTTAAATTACGGGGTGCTAGATTGGAGGCTACCTATGTGATGTGAAGTGCGGCCACTTCAAGGAGTTCAAGGGCTTGGCTCTGAAAAACGGTCACGAAAGATATGTGACACAAGGCCAATGTTGAATGTGTCGAGAAATTTATGGCAATTTGTTGGCGTATGTTATATATGTGATTTGTTTATGCTACATATTAAATAGAATCATTGGTTCAAAGTTTATTTACTATGTAATTCTGATATGATGTAATGAACTTTTCACAAATTAGTGGTTCAAATCACAAGATACCATTATTTTATGCATATAATGTTTAAAATGTTCTTGGATCGATGATCTATTTATTTTGAAAATGGCGAGAGGATTGTTAGACATTTTCAAAAGAATTTTTTGTAATTAAGTGGGTAGTTAATAAATCTAATAAATAGGCAGTTATTAAACCCATTCAACAAATTAAAGTGGAGCAGTTACAAATTGACCACTCAATTAAAGTGGAGCGGTTATCATTTGACCACTCAATTGACAACGATCCACTATCCCACTCCTTTCTCTAACTATAAGAAGAGAGGCATGAGAATAAGAAAATGACACACAAAAAACACACCAAAACTTCACAGCACTTGCTCTGGTTCAATTTTTCACTATAATTAGTACAAATCGGGACTTTATAGTATCCTATTAGATTTTTTGCTGGACTCTTGCAAATAGGAGTGCAAAAGTTTCCTTTAGGAAAGTTGCAGTGTTACACGCTTTGAAGTCATTGCATGTTCTCATGGTCTAACAAAAGAAAAGTGCAAAAGGACCTTTTCCCGTTAGTATCATCTAAAGGTATCAAATGATTTTGTGACTTTTTTTTGATAAGAATGATTTTGTCACTTTGTAACTGTTTTCAGAGAATTGGTTTTTCTCTTAAAGATGAACTGCACAAGCTCCTTCCAAAAGTTAATAACAAAAGGGGGTGCCCAGTTCACAATCACTGCCTACTATGTATCCACTAGGACTCCACAACATCTTCACAGAAACAGACAAGTAAAGCCCCTAATTTTCCTAGCAAAGTAACATCAACACATCACTCTACCCTTTGTCTGCCTATTAATTTCCATACTAGAGCTCCACTACAGTTGTTGGATCCAACTCATTTTCTTAAAGTTACAAAGTTCCTTTACTTGGCCTACAAGACATAACTGATTTTATATGCCTTAGTGCATGGATTACATGATTTACAGTGTTAATTTTTCCACCATGGCTTATACTTCCAATTCATCTAATAAGAATTGCGAGACCGAATGTATCGAGATACACAACCAATGGGGTCATTTGAATTCTCTAGCTCAAGCTATGGCTCGCCGAACAAGTTACGAGCGGCAACGGATCAGAGAAACTTACAAGGCTATGTACGGGGAAGATCTTGTCGATCGCTTGCAGAAGATGCTGCTGAACAATTACCATGGAAATCATGAGGTTAGAGTTGCAACTGATGATTAGTACTAATGAGCACTTCAATTAGTTAAATTTATATACTAATGAAACTTAACGCCTATGTCTAGATATGCAATGCTCTGTCGCTTTGGTTGCTCGATCAACATGAACGTGATGCTTTGATGGCGAAGGAAGCATTTGAAAATAGCGAAACAAATTATAAGGCTCTCGTTGAAATTTACACCGGAAGAAAATCAAGTCATCTTCTGCTCATCAAGCAAGTTTATCAGACAAAGTATAGGATGCAGTTGGATCAACATATTCTCAACAGTGAGCTCCCTCACTCCTATCAAAAGGTATATAATTAGGAAACCAATCAGAATGTTTTAGTGTCATGAGAACTAAACAAGAAAGTTCATGACTTTAAAAATTGATTTTTCAGATTCTAATTGCTTTGGCAACATCACACAAGTCGCATCAGAGTGAAGTCAGCCCACACGTAGCTAAATGCGATGCGAGGAGGCTATATGAAACCGGGGAAGGAAGAGGTGGAGCAAGAGGCATTGAAGAAGGTGCAATTCTTGAGATACTAAGCAAGAGAAGCATACAACAGCTAAAACTAACATTTGAAACTTATAAGCACATCTATGGACATAATTATGCCAAGGTAAAACTAATATACGCCGCGACACCTAGATTAGCACATCTTTGGACCTTATTGAAAACCATTTCATTTGTTTCTGCAGTCGCTGAAGAAGGAAAGAAATGGAGAATTCGAGGTTGCCCTACGAGTTGTTATAAAGTGCATGTACGCACCACCTAAATACTATGCAGAGGTACATACATATATGTCAGGACCAATGAAGGTCCTTCTGGCTTTTGATACTGAATTTTGGTTTGCATCCTAAATGTAGCACTATAGTAAGCTTTCTTCTACTAATTATGCTTTTCAGATGTTGCACTCGTGCATTGAAGGAACCACGCTTGACAAGACTGCGTTAGCACGCATAATGGTAAGTAGAGCAGAGATAGACATGGATGAGATCCAAAGGGTCTACAAGAAAAAGTATGCCAAGGACCTAAGAGATGCCATCCGCGAGAACAACTCAACTGGTATCGATTGCAAAGACTTTTTTGTTGCTTTGGCAGGTATTCGCACTCCGTGATTTCTCTTTGTAAATGGATACTGGATCGAAAAAGAAATACTAATGACCGTTCATTACCAAGTGACTTTTGTTCGAAAATTTCTGAACCATTTATATGTTTACCTTGGCTAGGTGTAGTTGATTTATTTTTCAACATCCAACGTGTGCAGAATATTGATCCTTATTTTCAGTGATGACTATACAGCTATACAGATTGGTTATACCATGAACCACTTGGATCTTAAAAACAAATAATCAAGTCAATTTGCAAATTCTCAATTAACTAACTACATGTGATACTAGATACCGCAATGTTGAAGTCATAGGTTCGACTTCTGCTGAAGTCAAAAACCAAAAAAAAAAAAAAAAAAAAAAAGTGTTATTAGATACCGCAATGTTGAAGAGATCATAATGCTTTTCATCAAATGTTATTCGCTCTATAATAAACTATTTTGTGTATCATCAACAGTACAAATATGAAAATCAAGCTTTGCATCAATGATCTCTAAATATTGTACATGATTCAATTACACATGCGTTTAGAGTACAAAAGGCAGATACACTTATAGTCCCTAAAGGAACGATACCAGACTCATTAGTTTCAAGTATACAGAAGGCAGAATCGAAGTATATGCACACCTCAAGGAGCTATTTAACAGCCATGTCCTGAAGTTTTTCAGGAACAAAGCAACTTCTTAAGTAGAAACCAAGTGTCATCATCGATTTCTAGAACGCTAATTAAAATTTACGGAAAACCTTAACATCCCTCATCTTCCACCCGATAATTCAATTGCGTCTTGGTTATAAATTGAATCTTCTCCCCAGTCAAATCTCCTCTGAAATCTCTCGTACTCCTGTCTTCGAGTAATCTCCACCTGCTGCCATTCTTCCCATCTCTCAGCCAGACCCTCTCCTTCCAACATTCGAACCACTACCGACATTGTTGGACGCTCCTCAGGTGATGGTTGGGTGCAGAGTAGAGCAACTTTGATCATCATTTCCACTTCTTGGCTGTTGAAGTTCCCGTTTAGGTTACTATCAACAATGGCGTGTAAACGTTTCTCCCGTTGAAGCTTCTTCACCTGAAAGAAGAAATGGACACAACATAAATATCCAACATTTATCAGAATAGAAGATTTAAAAACAAACTAAGAACTTGAAAGCCAGCCAGGATTTATCTTGTCCTAATTTGGAGTTTGAAATCACACTTAAAGCTCCATACTAGTTGTTGTAGCATCCATTTCGGAATCAAAAGAAAGCCAATTTTCAATGGAAATGACATTCTTGTGAGATAATGACAAGAAACTCTGTATTTGTAAACTTGTGAGGTACTAGCATAAATAAGCATTTGCAATTGACCAGCTTATTACACTATTCTAATTTGAATGCATACTTTCTAAAGTTTAGAAGCATAGGATTAGCTTCTATCATTTTGATGGGACCCGGTGCATCAATATTGGTATCATCGCACCCAGATTAGCTTTTATCATTAATAACTAATGTTCATTGCCATCATCTTCACCGAAACCAATAATCGAGCCATCTCGTAGGGAAATAATGAAAAGGATGAAATTAAATAATTCAAACTGACAAACAATAAAAACAAAACACACGCACATGATGTATGTATTATGAATCCATGATGATGCAATGAGATATATGACGTTAGAAGTTAATGGCTCTTCGACCACTATGCTTACGAATAGAGATCTTCATATGATATCAAGTAATATTAATTTTGTAAGTTAGAAACTATTTCAAAAAAAGGCTACGCGTGATATCCCCTTGGTTTCTCCTGGGTTTTGGGGTCAAGGTGCTCGAGTAACCCCTGTAGGACTAGTCAAACCAAAATAAGGAGGGCCTGAACCTGAAGGCTATGCAAGATAGTCAAATGAATCTACTAGAACAAGGTAAATTATTTGCCAAGTACTTTGAAGAACATTAGTCTTACATGGTCAAGTAAAAGCACATCATCTTCTTCCTCCAACCGTGAGAAATCAATTGCGCGTTGTCCAGTTACAAGTTCCAAAAGCATAATCCCATACCCAAAAACATCTGTCCTCTCTGATGACTTTCCGGTGGATAGATATTCTGGTGCAATATGTCCCATAGTCCCACGAACTTGAGTTGTCACATTAGTCCTTCTAACGTCGACCAACTTGGCCAGGCCAAAATCCCCCACAACAGCTTCAAAATCTTCATCCAGTAAAACATTAGCAGCCTTCACATCACGATGAATGATCTTGGGGTTGCAATGTTCATGAAGATACTCCAAGCCACGAGCTGTTCCAAAAGCCACTCGTTTTCTAGTGGCCCAATCTAAGACTGGCTCCTCAGGCTTAAACTCTGCAGTAACATCATCGATAAACAAAGTTTATAAGATTGTTATGATAAATGGAAATACAGAATATTTATCAGAATGATGCTTGAGATAAATTTATGAAAGGACATCTGAACATCGAAATTAAGCAAACCATAAGATATGCAATTAAAAAGATGCTCCCCATGGAATGTGAGTGTGTGCAAACAGAAATGGAACATGGTTCAAGTTTTGTTTTACAAGTTTAACTATGTAAGATTTCTGAAAGAATAATAATCATTTTATTATCTAAAAGAGAGAAACAAAAAACCAGCAGTAGTCAATAAAATGGACTCAGAAAAATACAACCAAGGCAGGAAGAGTGGAATTCTAAGTACCACAGTTCTGTTTATACATTATGGCGTTGAAAAATGTACCCAGCAAACCAATCAGTCTTCTCATACTGTTTTTCCCTCTTCCTGGGAAAGAACTACAGATACTAGAGAGGCTCACGCTTAACGAACCTAAAAGTTGATAAGCAAAGAGGGGCAGCCTGAAAATACTTCATATGCCTTGGCACGTGCATAGAGATGTCAACAAATTTAAGTGGAAGTGGGGAAATATACAAACAATGTGAAGGATTAAGCCCATCTAGTGCATCAAGTAAATTCTAATCCATCAAAATATTGAATGATTAATCAGGGCTTATGGTTATTAAAAAGTTGGTAATAGTTAGTATAAAGACAAATGCATTAACTAAATAATCTATTGCACCATATCTTATGATTTAAATATGGAAAGAAGTAATAGATCAAAGACTCCCAGCAAACGAAAAAAAATAAAAAATAAAAAATAATAAATAAAAAATACCTCTTAACCGATAGGCAACACTTAAATTCTGCATAAAGGGATAAACCAAAAGTCGTTCTGACGGTGTTGTACAGAATCCAATCAGCCTCAAAAGATTTCTATGTACAGCTACACTTATCAACTCCACTTCACGTAGGAAAGCTTGTTCCCCACCGGGGCTTTCATAGTCAGTTAAACGCTTTACAGCAATTTTAGTGTTGTCCGGTAGCACCCCTTTATATACTTTTCCAAAACCTCCCTGTCCAAGAACATTCTTCTCACTGAAGTTATCTGTAGCCAATTGAAGCTCCCTCCACGCAAATCTTTTTAGCTGCCCAAAAGCAATTCTTCGGTCCACTTCACCTGAAGGTCATCAGAAAGATTTCTGAGTATGCAATTTACTGGAATTTACATTTTGATGGTCAATTAACTTCAATGTGTAATCTAAACAAAGGAACGAGCTAATAGTTGAACATCAAAGCATGTCATGAAGTCAGGGCCAAGACCTTATTCTATGGTTAGATATAAGACAAGCAAATATTCAGACAAAAACTCAGATCAGAAATTTCCCTACCTTAAAAAGATGTTAAACACAGTAATGCTTATTACAAATAACAAAAAAAATTGTGTATTCCATAAACATCAATTGCCAATAAGTCCACCAGAATGTGCTAAATCTAATGATGACCAGGAACAAACATAACATTTTGACAAGAACTTCTAATCTTGATAACCTCTTTTATTTTCTTTTGATAATGGGATTCAATCACCTAACTACATAGAGGTGAGAGCATGCCTTTTCCACAGCGCTACAGGCGTGGTTGGCATCTTGATGACCTCTTAAATTACCCAAACTAAAATAAGCAATCACTTCACAGGTACCAACAACTAAATAAAATCAATAAGAACATTGCATTTTTGAAGTTTCCATCTGTCAATTTGAAGCTAGAAGGCCGTAAATACACAGTACGATTAAGACAAGAAATGATCCAATACTACTTTGGCTGTAAGTTACAAACTCTAAGGCAGTTTTTCTGAATGCAAAACATACAATAATCAATAAAGGAGAAAACAAATCATAAAATCGCAAGAAATAAGGGAAGTTCAGCATATCAATCACCACTGACCATTCAAGAACATCATCAATGAATAGTTAAAACATACCTGCAACATCAACGAAAATCTCACGCTTGTAACCTTTGTGTTTGCCCTTACAAACAAGAAACAATGCAACTCCCAAGAGGAGTAACACTATTCCTCCAACAACTCCAATGATAACTCCACGCTTTGACTTGTGTGAAGAACCTAAAGTTAATTGAATTAACAATGTCCAGAGAAACAAAATTGTCAAACTAGCTAGACGAAAGATCTCAAAAGAACCAGCTGTTAGATGATCTAATTAGGAGTTAGAAATTAGTGTTGTTGAAGAGAACATTGATTGAAAAGCTTATTCTCTTACATAGTATACACATTATGGATAGTGCTAACGACTCAAAGCTTGTGGTCCTGGACTTGAGGTGCATGAATTGTGAATGAGACTAAGTAACATTTTGAAAGAAAAAAAAAAATATATATATATATATATAATATTAAAAGCACCAATAAAAACATTTCGACCGAGATGAAGTTACCATTTTATCCCTGTCAAATCCGATTTCCAGTCTAGTTTGACATCACGTTTTCAGCCGAATCCGAGTTCTTCATGGACAACAGCTCCAGCAACCTCTATCTTTCCTTTGATCCTTCTTTGTCTCCATCAACAACAACAATATTTCTGTTCACAACTCGAATTCAATCTCTCCAAGTTTGTCATCACGTTCAGCATCATCGACATTGCTCTCTAGCACAATCTTTATCGCTCCTAATTTCTATTTTTTCAGCAAGTGCAGAAGATTCATTCAATGCATCGAGAGTCCATTGTCGATCAGGTGAGTTTCGACTTGTAGATTCAATTTACACTTTCTGCAATTAATTGTCTTGTGTGACTAATTTGAGGATTATTGTAGTAGATTTGCTTTTAACAAGATAGGTTTTTACTTTTTTCCATCTGCTTTTGTTGCATAAATTCTAGGTTTTTTTTTTTTACTAATATGCTGCAATCACAATTGTGCAATCCATCAAGCTTGGCTCTGGTGAAAACCTAGATCTTTGAAGCTCTTTAAAGTTCAATTTGTAAGAAAATTTATTTGGTTCATGTGTTAAATTTTAAGGAAAATTATCAAAATTGGGGAAATCCCAAATATTCTGATAATGAGTTCCTTACTGTTATATCACAAGATGACGTCGGTGACCTGCAAGTTTCTTTTTTATCACCAACATAATGACGTTGGTCGATTGAGCACCAACATAATGACACATAACTGTGGAAGTAAAAGTTTGAGGATTGGATTCTATATGCTCTAATTAGAGAATGGCTTGACACAATAAGTTGATAACTTGACAATGGTCTCTGCATGCAAGTGTCTACATCTGAATTATTCATCCACCCAACATTTATCACTTCTTGGCTCGACAACAAGACCAAAGATCCAATTCTTTCCAAGCTTAAATACTAATTGGGCAGGCCAAGAAATAATAGATTATCAATGTTTGCTACATTTTTCCTACACATTGGACAATGCTATAGACAAAAGACAGAAGTGAGCAATGCCCAGAGATCGAGCCACGATCTTTTGTGTGTAGCAATTCAAGTATTCATGTAGTATTTAAAAATCCTACATTATATACTTGTGGGCATAAAGCGAAGTTGTAAGCAATAATTGTTGTCATCAGTTTGCTCGTTCGTTCGTTCATTCGTTTGCCTTGCTTGCATTAGAAGACACGTAGATACAAAATATAGATACTTTGTATACATAGAATTATTGATCTATGCTAGGTATGGTTAAAATTTGTACAAAGGTGCATCCAATGTTGAATTTCTTTTCCTTTTTCCCTTTTACTGAGTGAAAGCTCATTTAATTTGCCTCTTCGTATCCATCTTAATCAGAGGGCTTGTTATGCTTTGGAGCTTGTTTGTGATCTCTATGCCTTGAGTTGGATCTAGAATGACATGATCTTTAAAAATGTTGATTATATTGCACCTAATAAGATTAATGTAGTCATGTTAATTCATTTTTTATATTTAAATATGTTGACATTAGGAAATTTACATAACCATGTGAAAATTGTAGCGCCTTGTAGATATTAACTAGCTATAATCACATACTCATATACCATATATACCTATCAAGTGGACATTATATCTAAGTTGTTACTTATCTTTTTATCAGTTGTAATTAATTTTTGTAGAGTGGAAAACCTTGCCAGTGTTATTGAACTTTTCTTTAATTAGATTAGATGTATTTTTAGTGTCAATACTTACTGTTAAGTTGAGCATGAATGAATTCACTTTGTTAATTTATATTGAGTTCTTTTATTATCAAGTATGATATATACTTTCCCCATCATGTGAGGATGCTAGAAGCTTGTACTCGCTACACTAAATACGGTGGCTTCAGGATTCTAATAAATGGAGAGGATGTCGTGGAGGAAAAGCATAAGGACATAATAAAAGTGGAAAACTGTATTGTCTTCAGTGCATTGAGTTGGCAAGTTTCAGAGAAGCTCTTGCCGTAAATATTAGACAACCGTGTTAATTGTGTCTCTTGAATAAAGAATTGTATCTAATATGGAGCCAATGAGCATGAAAAACTTCATTAGCTTTATAGTAGTTGAGACCTTAAGATTTGAAATTAAACTTCTAAACTTATTCTTTTATCTCCTGCTAATAGGTTTTCTTTTGGAAAGCTACTAACAACTTTTTAGTTGTGTTATTTTATGAACAAATAAAAAAAGTACTCATATCACAAAAAAAAATCTGCAATCTTATTTGTATTTGAATTTCAATTTATCACATTATATATTGCTTAATATAAAATTAAGAGAGCGAATTTTTGTAATACTCAACACAATGATCAAACACATCTAGGCTAAAAACTTGAGTAAGTTATTTGAACTTACATATCGTTAATTAGTCAAGTAAAAATAACATTATGTATTTCTTTTGCAGTGATAACTTAAGTTATTTGAACTTATATATCATTAATTAGTTACTAATAATATTTATAAAAAAATTAATTTTATGCGTTTCTTTTGCAGTGATGACGAAGAGGAAGCATGGTCAACATCATCATGAATAATCTACAAAATACGATATCTCAACGAGAAGATAAATAGACTTTTAATTTTTAATTTTTACCATTAGGCATTTGATATTTTGGATGTCATCTTTCAAATTTATTAAGCATTGTATATTCACATTTATTTTAAATTTTATTTTGCATAGTTTGTTCAATTTCATAGATATTATTTTGATTTTAATTTTATATTCAGTTGAAATGTAAGAATTTCGAGGACTGAGAGCTTATCTAAGTATCGTGGTTGGTTGATGAGATCGTATCTTGTAAGGATGATTGATTTATTGTAGTTCTGATTTATTTATTTAAATTTATTCAAATATATATATATATATATATATATATATACTAGTTGACAAACGTGCTTTGCACGAAACAGAACAACTATTGCGCTCATTTGCGGAATTAATTCAAGTACGAGAATATACTTTTATTATTCAAAAAAATAAAATTATGAATTTTTAAAGAAATATAAGACAATTAAGTTCTAAAATAAGAAACAAAACAATATATAAATACGAAGAATGAAAGTGGCCTATCAATCTAACAAAATGTTTTTTACTAGCAATTGCGATAAAAAAGATTAAAAGAAAAAAGTTCTTGAATATGACAAAATATAAAGAAGTAATGTGAGAACTTTTTTTTGGATATATGAAAGTCGATAGCTAGACTTTGATATCTATAAATAGGAATGTATTTCACTTGGAAAATCGAAATTGTTAAAAAAAAAAAAAAAGGAAATCTAATAAATGATAGAAAGATATATCATTATCTATGAAATTGATTTGAAAAGGGTAAATTGTCAAATTGAGTGAAAGATGAAAAAAAAGATCGATTTGCAACATTCGTGCTTATTATATTGTATATATCAAAAAATAGAAAAGGGCAAGAGAATAATTTTGCTTACCACTCAAGAATTGGTTATTGGCTCTTTTATGTAGTTGATATATCTATATGTGTGTGTGTGTGTGTGTGTGTGCGTGTGCGTGTGTGCATGCACACCCACACATACGAGGGTTGTCAGGATGATTCTTGCGAAAAGCCTAAAACAAGCAAAGAGTGAAGTTTTCTGGATATTGGTTGATAGCTAGTGAATCTTGGCAGAATACTAGAATTCAAGAGTACAAATATCAGAATCTTTTTAAGGGAAATTGAGGTGTACACTATTTTTAGTTATCTTCACAATTTTTTTCCAGCTACCCTGTTAAAGAGGTTTTTACAGCATTAAACACTTGACCATGAATGTCTTTTGAATGGTTAGTGTGGATTTAAAGCTTGGTTTTGTATTGGAAAAGAACATAGATCTACAATATCTATCAAAAGAAAGATGAGACATTTATACCGATAAAAATAGGAAGAAAATTGTCAGAATTCAGAAATACCAAACAGCAAGTTGAAGGAAGCTTGCCTGTTTCATTAGCATCAGATGCGCAAGGGTTTGAAAAGTTTATGCCACAATTTAATTTGTTTCCTGTGAAACTGCATTGCAGATAACAATTCCTTAAATCCAAGAATATATCATTGCAGATAAGAATCATATCAGGCTTAAGGAATCAATGGGAAGTGCATTGTCCAACTGATAATAAAAGAGATGTTGTTCATACTTGTACTTTGGGACTTTAAATAAGCGTTCAGGTATTGGACCACTGAGATCATTTGATGCAACTTGGCTGTCAAGAAGTTAAATATTGTCAAATATAGCTGGAATACATAATTAGCCAAATCATACAAAGATAATTTTAATTGAACCACTGAATCTAAAGACATCAATAAGGTTCCAACTTCCAAGTGTTTTTTCAGCAACCCATATTAAACTATCAGTTATCACAAAATAATACAACATACAGATTAATCAAGCTCGGGAGATTCGAAATAGAGTCAGGTATTTTTCCACTGAGATTGTTTCGACTCAAAATCCTGCATAAATCACACAGAAAAACTAAATTTCACATGCCAAGCAGCTGAAATAGCAATTTCGAGTAGAAATAAAGGAACTCAAAGCATTCAACCAATGGAGACTTCCACTTTACAGAAACTGAAGCTTTTCCAGATTGCCAAGAGAAGATGGTATCTCTCCACTCAAATTGTTATTTTCCAAATCCAAGTTCGTCAAACTTGATAAATTTCCAAACTCGGATGGTATAACACCTGTTATGCCATTACCTTGCAGAGTTCTGCAAGATGAACACAAACAGTACATATCACATATAACAGCAGACCTAGACACAAGATGCGAAGGAAATGAGTAGGAAAATCATCAAATGCATAATTAGGAATAGTGAAACAAGTATGAGATTTGATTGGAGGACTTTTGCTACTTCAAAATGAGTGGCTCTTCTATTTCTAACAGGGAATTGAATTGAGTTTCATAACTTTCAAGCAAGATAGTAACAAGAACAGCAGTAAATCATAAATCCCAAATTAGTTGGGGTCGTCAACATGAATCAAATTCTTCCACTGAGCTCAAGTTAAAGTAGTTGAGAATGTGCTCTAATAGTCCTTCAAATTATTCATAATTAAAGCATCCCTAATTATCTTAGGCCCGCCCCAATATTGTTGAATTCCTTCAATATTTATGTTTCTAGTTCTAATGGACCTAAATATTTTTTGTTTCCCATGTGGTTGGTGCACCAACTAATTCACACTCAGGCACTGTTGGACCACATACAGGAGGCGGCCCTCCCAACCCAATTTTTTTTCTTCAGCGGGAGTCGAAGCCACGACCTTCCTAAACCTTGCCTTTTTGCAAATGATGCCTCATCCATCTCACCAGAGATGCTTTGGCAACCCAGATTTTTGATGAAAAGAAAAGATAATATTCACTATACAGGAGCACAAGGCATCAGGACAGTGAAAAGTAAGTATTTCAAATCAAAGGAGAGTTCTCAAGACATCCCTTTGGCAACAAGTCCATCTGAGCGCTATGCAACTAAATAGGCTATCTAGTAATTAAGGAGAGCAGTGAGGATTTTTGAAAGGCAAAACCAATTAAGTGACCCTCAAACTAAGGATTTTTAGATTTGGCCCTTCAACTTTTATTTTGGTTGGAATTGGAAACTAAACAACAACAGAGCAGTACAATTATATATAGGTCTGATTTCAAAGCATGAACCCATAAATCATGGCCGACAAAGCCATTGCAAAGCATGTGAAGAAGCCCATGCTTCTAGCCTCTCATTATGAACCCATGAATATATTGTCACCCCTTAGCATATATTTACTTAGTGGCACCGTTCTTGATGCCGCATATATCAACAAGTACGCCACAATCTGCAGATGGTGCACAACCACACAAAACAAAAAGAAACCTCGTACCCATTACTCGATTGTCCTTCGCGATCACCTCTCTGTTCCGATCTGGAATCTTCTACTGATTTTGCTAATGTGGGTTCTTTTGACTTGCCATTTCACGATCAAAATCAATGTGTTTTGAAGAATTTTTGGATCGATTGGTAAGTGATCAAAATTAAAGCCTAGAAAACATAACAAAAGAACAATTTATACAAAAGACAACCAAAACTCCAAAAACACTAAATATGCGAGCGAGGGCGAACCGAGAGGAGAAAGGAGAGATGGAGAAGACAATGGTTGGAAGAAGAATGTCCACACTCTCTGTTAGCATCTTCCGTTAGTTTTAACCTGAAGGACCCAATGCCAACTAACATCAAAGTTGAAGGGTTCAAGTCACCCAAATAAAAGTTGAGGGGCCAAATCTAAGAAACCTTCAAAGTTTGAGGTTGGTTTTGCCTTTTGAAAACTTAAGCTTTAAGAAGGTCGAACAAAAATAAGTTTTCATGTGTTTGCATAAATTCATTTGGCACATTCTCACTAGCTCGCAAAGAATACCCAAAATAGAAATTTAAAGCAGCAAATATTTCATTAAAATTTACGGTTCTATTTGGCACTCAACATTCAGCATGATTAAGTACCATGAAACCAAAGTCAAACCTTAGAGATACAAAAGACAATAAAAATGCTTCAAACAACTATAAATGAGAAGAAAAACCTAGATTTTCTGACCAAATACTTACAGGGTGGAAAGACTTTTCAGAACTCCAATTGCAGGAGAAAGAGTCCCAGAAAATCCCATGGATGATAATGAACTACAAAAAACATGTTAATGAAATGAGCAAGCAGATAACTATCAACTCCTTCAGGATTCAGATGATAGAGAGCTTTCTATAAGAGTTTTGACATTGAGATAGTGAAAAATAATACCAATAAGACGAAAATTCAATAGATGTGAACAACATTAGCTTACACAGAAGTGACATGAGAGCCAGCATCACATATAACATTTGACCAAGTGCATGGAGTAACTTGATCTCGATTCCAATCCCGCAGCTGAGAGGGAGAGGCCTTCAATGAACTCTTCAAGGCAAATAGTGCATCCCCTAAAATAAACCAAGGATCAAAGCCAATGCAATTTTTTTGCTTTTTGAAAAATATAAAACAAGATAACAATAGAATAAAAGAGTAATAAAAAGGGCACAAGCAAACTTCAAAAAAAATAGACATCAACCAAACTTTAAGATTTCAGAGCTCTAGTTTTAGGATAGATTTAGAGTGATATTCACTGCATCCGTGAGTCTTACAATAAATCTGATCAAATTGAACGCTTTCTCAAAACTTAGCAAACGAATTCCCTTAAAATTAGCATGGGAAATGTTTCTTGCCTGATGTAATTAGCTTTTGGAGTTTATCGTTTTCACCTTTTGGGACTACATTTGGCTAGGAAACCATTCTCCATGCTAGTTTTCTTTGAACATTGCTTTCATTTTATAAAAGCCAGTACATTGTTCTTCTCCACAAGAGATAGGATCACATCCCAGAGAAATTAAATTGAATAGGAGCTCAAATATTCACTATATCATAGAACTAAGTTACTAACAGAAAAATTCTAAAAATTCATATCTGAAACATTGAGACAGTAAACTGAGATGAATCTTTTTAATGTCATACTTGCATCGAGTCCTTTTTAAAGGAATTGGATATTACATAAACTCATTCTACCCATATTATAGACTCGAGATTTGAAATCGACATAAATTAACAACAAAAGAGTTTAGATCTCGTGGCCACATTATTGGGAGAATCAATTACCTTATCACCATATACAACTTGTCATCTAAAGGAGAACTTTCTTTAGAGAAGATATTGAAGTTCGTCATTTCTCTTATCATGGTAGAAGAATTGTAAGAAACGAGGAATTGTCAAAAAGTGGTTCGTCTTTTGTTTTGAGACCAATTTTTTATAACTTCCCCTTATAGGGCAACTGTCATCCTTCAAGAGATTGTCGTTTTGGAGAAGAAGGCCCCTTACTTATTAATTTTAAATCTTTTAAAAGAGAGTCATAAGCAATCACAACAATTTTAACTAAAAAACTCTTCAAGTATATTTAAAAAGATTTGAAATTTAAAGAGTGTTATAGCCAATCACAACTATTTGGCCCCCAAGGGATATGGAGTAGCAATGACACAAGCGCCACTATCCTGATTGAGGTAGAGATCATGAGTTCGGTTCATGGTAACTCCAACATTCTCTTGTTATCTCATGGGCTATGGGGCTAGAACGCACATCGCCCAACTAGCCCCGTGGGATTAGTCAAACCAAAGGTTTAGATACTCATGGTTCTCAAAACAAAATCACAACAATTTAATACTTTAAATATCTAACTTCCTAAGAAGTTGAAAGTTCAACCAAAGACATTAACTTTTTGAGATGCGCACTTCTAAGGAAATCAACCTCAAACGAAGCATAAATACATGACATAACAACGTAAAATGCTTGAATGCTCGTGGTTTTAAGAGGAGCGGGACTTTGTGGAAGTCTTGATTTGTTGCTCAACTACATATTTTTTAATAGGATCCAAATTAGATGGGGTTAACTACATGAATCAAACTCTTCCATTGCGCTCGATTTTAGTATGATCCATTGATGAGTTTTAAAGAAAGATATTGTTTCAAAATTTCATTTTTGTTTCCACGTAAAGTACTCACAATGAACATGGAGATGGAATATGTGGAGAGAATCTACTGCTTCTTTCTAGAATTAGCAATGAAGCAAAATTCTTATTTACAAAAAATGCAAAAGGCATTGACAAGTTTGCAACTATGTATTTCTCCGGGAGCGACTTCTATACAATTTGTAATTGTAAGATTTGCACAATTACCAATCGCAATGCACCATGTGTCATTTGATGGAGAGAATAAAGGAGGCCGTATGACTTCACTTTTCTATAACAAATTTACCCCACTTTTAAGCAATGTCTTCTCTCCCCCCTTAGGGCCCGTGTGAAAATGGTTGTAACTTTGGAGTGTGCGCACAAAGTTTCGGGTGCATAACACGCGGGGTGTATATCCCAAGCTGCACAATGGACGGCTCCCAGAGACACGGGCCCGCACGCCACTTCTCCCTTAAAGAAAGGGGAGGGAAGACTTCGATTAAGACTGAGGGTAAATCTATAATAGAAAAAGTTAAGAGATACACTCTCCTTTATTCTCTCCATCAAATGACACGGGCACGTTGCGGTTGGTAATTGTGCAAATCTTACAATTACCTATTATATAGAAGCCGCTTTTGTATTTCTCCACAAATGCATTCTTCTATAGGATAGCAACCACCAAGTTCTGAATTTGCAAAGTGAGCACTCACTCTATTTATGTTCGCCTGTTCTTAATTAGGTCTCTTTGTTTTTCCTTTATTGTTACTTCCATTTCTTTGGTTCACTCTCTTCTCTTGTGGTTGTGAAAGCGGTGATTCTACATATGTATGAGTTTGTGTTAAGATCTTGTTAGGTTGTTTGTTTTCGCTTCATCATCTGTTGTTTCTTAATTTCTTTATTAGGTGAAATGGAATAAGTTTTTGGTTATTGTTGTGGTTTGTGTTTGATGCTTGATTTTGTGTTTCATAGACCCATCTTTATAATAGAGAAGTATTAGAGAGGTTCTAAATATAAGAATGTCTTGGATGAATGCAAAGAATGACAAGTAAGCACAGTAGTGTATTTAGTGGCAAGTTCTGGGTAAACAATTTTAGTTGCTTTAAATTGTTAGGGCAATATTTTGTGGTCATTATTTTCACACCCTTCTTGATGGAAAGTCCGAACGTTGCAAAATCTTGGATTGAGATTCATGATGATTTTGGAAGATGCAGATACTTGATTTAGTGTGTTGGATATGGTTGGATTCTTGATTGGAAACACTGAATATGATTACCCAGATAACATGGAGAGGATATTACAGAATGTTCTCTAATTGCAATTGTTCATTGTGATCACAAGGTCGTGACAAAAATAAGCGTAACAATGAGATCCTACGATTACGGGAAATCTGAATTAATTTTATATTGGAGATAATTTTATGGGAGAAATTACCAAATCTACAAGAAAAATCTTCTCTTGGGTATATACGTTGGATCTGAGAGATTATTTTGAATGAACTTTGAAAACGCATAAGGGAAAAAACCTGACGAACTTTGTGTGTTTTTGTTTTGTTTTTATGTAACAAATCAATGTGTTCTTGTTGAGAATCATTAGATATGGAGTTTCTGAACTTCAGTACGTACCTTTTGAGTTGTAATCTACCTAGGGAGGCTTGGGTATTCCGATCACGGGGAGCTTGACATTCGATGGGGATCTAGGGTATTCCGATCAATGGGAACTTGACATTCGAAGGGCATATTGGGTATTCCAGTCAAGGGAGCTTGACATTCAAAGGGGATCTTAGGTATTCTAGTCAAGGGGAACTTGACATTCGAAGGGATTTTAGGTATTCCAATCAAGGGAGCTTGACATTCTAAGGAGATCTTGGTTGAGAATTCATTAAAAGAGCGAAAAGAGAGTGCTACAACGCTCGCAGTGAGGGAGTCACTAGTGGGAGTTTTGTGTAAGTCTATAATCATTCATCTTAGTGGATTTTGACAATTGGGTGTGGCTCCACAAATGTAGGTCGAAGAATGAACTGCGTCAATGATCCCATATATATTTGTTGTTTGATCGCTATTTACATTCTAATATTTTGTATTATCGGTCCATTGGAATATCATAAACTAATTTACGTATGTCTTGTTTGATAGCTAATTTAATTTTGATGGCAATTTAGCAGGTGTACAAGTGCTCAATCTTTGTGGTCTACCAGATTGATTTGTGTAAAGGCCATTTATTTTAGGATTATTTGTCTCATGAAGTGCGCAATTTGTGTATATAACAACATATTCCACTATCAATAATGAAGAATTTTAAGTGTGTATGTAATTAAATTCAAATTTGGAATTGCACTTGCTTAGACTCAATAAACATTGTAATTTGTAATTCAGTTAATGAATTGATTAATTGTTACATTCTTTTTTTTATCAATATGTCGTTTCGGCATACGAATGATTCAACACTTTAATTTTGACAACACAACAAAAAAGTAAAATTTAAAAAAGGTTCCTGTCACAATTTTCAATTATGAGAACAAAATAATAAAAACTTCCCGCAAGCGAAGCATGCAGGAAGAAAAACCCTTCACAATTCATGTGGAGCTTGAGCCAAAACAAGCACACTACAAAGCCGCAAGCATAGTATATAGGCAAGAGATTCTTTTTTACAATATACAAGTAAATTTCATGAAGTGAAATAGCACAATAAAATTTTAAAAATTAAAGGAAGAAGATTCCGTACCTTGCGGATCAGCTGACACAAGAAAATCCACATGAACCAAAATCAGAACTGCACAAAGCAATTGAAGATTTGAAGGCATTCGTCCAAGTGGGCAATTATGGGGATGGTGTGAAGTTTCAATGTGCCTTGAATGACTGTTATTGCTACAAAGATGGACCCAACAGATGGAGAATAAAACAGTTAAATTATTCATTAATCAAAAGAAATACCCTTGAATAAAAAAAGGGTTTGAATATCCATTTCTAATTTCTAACAACAACATCATCACAAATTCATAAAATAAAGTAGCACAAGAGATTTAAAACACTGCATGAGGAATCTACAAAACAATAGCTGACCTATATGGCATGTGCATTCGAATTTTCCTATATATAATCAATTGAAAAAATAATTCTTCAATCTTGAAGAAATTCCGTCATTAGGCACCAAAGCAAATGATCGAGACCTTCCAAGACCTTTAACCTTAGTTTTTTCTTTTCTCCTAAAAAATGTGCATCTTAAACAATGATTATTACCTGGCATCGGAAAATTTTTCGGGTAGCCGAATACTGAATTAGAAATCGATTTCACTAATAAAAATTCAAAGAACTATTCCAATTCTCTAAATTACATTTTAAGTTAGTGTTAGACAAGCCAATTGGTTTTGTGCAAGATGGGCTCCAACCACATTTATATTTCGACTCAAAATCCTGCATAAATCACACAGCAAAACTAAATTTAACACGCCAAACAGCTTAAATAGCAATTTCGAGTAGAAATAAAGGAACTCAAAGCATTCAACCAATGAAGACTTCTACTTTCCAAATCCAAGTTCGTCAAACTTGATAAATATCCAAACTCGGATGGTATAACACCTGTTATGCCATTACCTTGCAGAGTTGTGCAAGATGAACACAAACAGTACATATCACATATAACAGCATACATAGACACAAGATGCAAAAGGATATGAGTAGGAAAATCAATCAAATGCATAATTAGGAAATAGTGAAACAAGCATGAGATTTGATTGGAGGACTTTTGCTACTTCAAAATGAGTGGCTCTTCTATTTCTAACAGGGAATTGAATTGAACTTCATAACTTTCGAGCAAGATAGTAAACTACTACGCCACAATCTGCAGATGGTGCACAAATACACGAAACAAAAAGAAACCTCGTACCCACCAATCGATTGTCCTTCACGATCGCCTCTCTGTTCCGATCTGGAATCTTCCACTGCTTTTGCTAATGTGGCTTCTTTTGACTCGCCATTTCGCGATCAAATTCAATGTGTTTTGGAGAATTTTTGGGTCGATTGGTAAGTTTTCAAAACAATTAAAGCCTACAAAACAGAACAAAAAAAACTGAAAAAGCGAGCGAGGGGCAAACCAGAGGAGAAAGGAAAATCGATGGGGAATCGAGATTTAGTGAAGTCTTCTCCCGACAGCACAGATAAACACTGGAGTACTGTAACCGAGCTCTAATCATTTTAGCAGCATTAACTAACCAATTATTTTGTTAAAAAAATAAAATAAAAAAAAAAAACTATCCAATTATTTTGACTTGCTTTTCTACACCTAAGATAAGATATAAAAAGATATTATTATATTTCAATATAAGACAACCGTTTTTTTGGTGAGACATCTAATTTGATATTTGTTGTTTATGGGTGGTGATGATATATTTTAGTTTCTTATTTTGCAATTATTAACTTTTTAGTTTTTACTAATTATTAGTTTGATGAATTATTTTTAAAATTTTACCTACAATAAAATAGCCTCAATCTTAAATTAATTTGAGTCGGCTATGTACATGGGTCCAACTCTTTTATCACGTTCAATTCAGTGCAATTGATGGTGTTTTTTATATCCCTAATTTAAATCTCTCCTAAGTCCTAATTAATGTGTCTCAAGTTAATTTTTATTAAGTCAAATTTTTTAATATGTCATTAATTTACAAGTCGTCATTAGATGTATTCAAACTATTAGAACCGTTCTTTCCAAATATTTGTATCAATTTGGGATTTTCCACTATACTGCAATCATAGACACTTGCAGTTATCGGCCAAGTAGAGCATTGGATGTTAGGCTTCACCCTAAACACTCTTTCTTTTGCAAAAGAACTATAAACCCTAATTACTTACTCATGTTGGGTTTGGGTTAATTCCTCTAAGCTTATGCCATAACTCATTGTTTGTATGAGTAACGGTCCTACTTAGCTGCTCAATGTTTATGATGATAGTCTCCAAAGCTCGTGAGATTTCACTGCTAATTAGAGCACTCTAATGCACATATGTACTACAAATCGACAATTAATTTAGTTTCTCTCGAATCAAACCAAAAATAAGAATACAACAAAAAATGGAGCTTAATGAGATAGAAAGATGATGAAATTTAAAATGGGGATAAAGTTAATTTATGCTAGCCAAAGTTTTCAATAATCCCACTAAGAGCGTCTTGAATAGTAAATGTGAATTGTAGGTGACAATTGATGTCACGTCAGGAATGTGGAGAAGTTGTCCATTAAGTGACTTGAATAGACATTAAATTAAGGTTCAAAAGTGCTCTTCAATAGTCGATGTGTATTGCACTATGTATTTTAAAATTTTATGGGTAAAATACAAATTGGTCCCTGAGGTTTACCATAATATGCACTTTAGTCCATGATATTTCAAAAATATGCACTTTGATCACTTCTACTAACTTTTTAATAAACTATAATTGAGTTAATGTACAAAGACTAATTTACCACTACAAAGAGACAAATATAAAGAATAAAGACCCAAAATATTTTTAAATAATCATGATTTTTTATAAATCTTCTTTAAAATAACTTCTTTGATAAACTTTTTGTATGTATTTATGTATATTATTATTAATAGAGTAGCATTTGGTTTTAGTGTTGATTAACTACTATTATAGCCTTTAAGAATATCTTGTATATTTATTTTTATAAATTATAGTAAATTAAAAAATAATGTGACAATTTAATTAATAGTTTTTTTATTTTTGTGTATACATAAACTTACACACCTTTTTGCATATTTTTTATTTTAATGTGAAAATCAACTTGGCTTTACAATTTTGATTGTTAAGCATCAAATTCCTTTCACAAAATATAGATTGTCAATTTTTTAATTATTATTAAATAATAAACGTATTTACATTTTATTATTATTTATTTCTTGCAAAATATAATTTTTATTAATTTAAAATATATGAATAATTCTTGAACAAATAAATAAATATACTTATGTACATATAGTTGATATCATAAAGATAAAATAAAATTGTACATATAGTTAAGGGACTAAGATGATAATTTTTTAAGGAAAATGATAAAATCACACTTTCAACGTACACTTTAAGCGCACATCGTTGTCTTTTAGCCTTTATGATTTTTTTTGTCTCCCCAGGCGTGGGCCTCACTGACAAAACATCATAAATGACTAAAAGACAATGGTGTGCGCCCAAAGTATGTTAGATTATCATTTTCCATTTTTTTTAAAGGGTCAGGCTATTCGGACCCACTTTTTTCTCTTCATACCCCATTTTTGAATTTTTTTAACCCCTTATGTAATGTCTTTGATGCCCCCATATATAAAAATGTTTTACTCCCTCATACCCCACTACTCCCACGAATTCTTATTGAACCAAAAGCACTTCGCGAAAAACCCATGAACTTCACCCCCACACTCGACCTCCAACTGACTAAATAAGTGTGAAACCTTACAAAATAAACTCGATAAATTCGTTCTCTAGTTGATTCCCTTTCATTTGATTTTTTTGGGTCATTTGGTGGTTATTTGACTTCTCTAGGATTGTTCCATTTTTATTTATTTATTTATAGGGCTTTGAGTTTGGCATTGATTGGCGCATTGTAGGGAGGAAAATGTTGAAAGAATCACCAAAACGAAGCAAACTCGAGTAGTATGAGATAATTTTCGTTGTTTTTCATGACTGTGCAGACACACAGGACCGAGATGCACAACATGTGTCTCAGTCTTATTTGTCTGACAATATATAGTACATAGTGGTGCATGTTGGTTGAAACCCATAGTTTCATGTCAGCTTTGTGTGATCACGAAGCACTTGTAAGTATTGGCCCCGCTGTGCCGAAACGATGCTCGTACCGCCATCGAATTGCTCACTATACCCCACGCCTAACGGACACCACTCAAACTCACTTAAGTGTTTCGGTCGAAGATCTTCGATATACACTCACAACTTCCCTCTCTAGGCACTGATATGCTAGTCATACCCTACCAAATTGTCGTATGCACCCCATAATAATCTACTTATTCTATACTAGAGTATCGAATGAATGAAACCGCAATATCTATTAATGTAGCGGCTGCACATGACCGATAGACATTCATAAGTCTTGGTTTTGATGAACCGATACTAATAAAACATGTCGGTTGAGTGTGGCCGATACCTTTCCAGCCCTCTCAGTTAAACCTAACCGAGACCCTTTACATGGTCTCAGCCCTGTGTGGTCGTACATTTCGACTCCTTCAACTGAAAACCAAGGAAACCTACAAAGTTCACAAAAATGTCACCAATACACTAGGAATCGTATGGGGAACAAAACTCACAAAGTTTTAGGCAAAAAAGTTATTCAAAAGACTAAAAGAAAATGAAGATAATCTCAGTGGTCCCTCGCGTAGATACGATGGGTTTCAAGTCACTAAAACACTCCTAATGCACCGACGACCTCAAACGAGTGTTCGATAAGACAAGAAAAACGAAAACAATAGGGGTGGTGACAAGTTTGGTTATGGGGTATGTAAATTGGGTAGGTGTGTTGAAGATGAGGGTAGTTTTAGAATAATTTACAAAAAAGTGAGGTAAAAGCAGTAAAAAAAATTCAAAACTGGGGTACAACGAAGTAATGGGGTAAAGGGAGCAAAAGTGGGGTCCGAATAGCATGTCCTTTTTTAAATAGTGTTGATTAGGAAAGAGAGAATTTGAAAAAACTTAAAGTGTATTGTTGGTAAAATAATTAGGCCACATCATTAAAAAGTAATATAATAGTAATATTTAATTTGACACTAACCCAATGATTCTTTGGACTAATTAGAAGTAAACTACAGGGACCAAAGTGCATATTTTTTAAACCACAGAGACTAAAATGCATATTATAGTAAACATCAGGGACCAATTTGCAATTTATCCAAATTTTATTATTGTTTTATATATTTTAGAGAGAATAGTTGATGTGGCAATGAATCGCACATTAAAAGTGGACATTGATCAGAGCATCTCCAATGGTAAATATCGATTAGGGTGCGGATTGCTGCCACGTCATCAATGTGGAGGGGATGTCATCCACTAAATGCACATTCAATGTGGAGGGGATGTCATCCACTAAATGCACATTCAAGAGTAAAAATCACCTCCAATAGGTAATATGGATAACACTCAAGAAACCTATTCCTTTCCTTGCTTTTAGGCGTTTTTTATTTTTATTTTTTTCCCTATTTTATATGACAGTTTTCGATTTTTCGTTTTTTGTAGGTGTTTTTAATTTTTTTTTTTCACTATATGGGCTTTAATTTATTTGTTTTGTAGATGATGTGGCATCGAAGAAAGTGTATATTGCACCTTCCCAAAGTAGAGAGTGCGGTAAACAGTGTCTCCACCACGTCACTTGCACAAAACAAATCCATAACCTCATTGGAGAAGTATTTTTTAACCTAATGTCTATTTAATCTAAAGTGGCACACATCCACCACTAATCTGTAACCCTGTTAGCTCCATTGGAGATGCTCTCATAGACATTGTCTATTTTTTTCACGCGACATCAGCTGCACATGATCAATTCATAATTGTGTTGGAAAAGGTTTTTTATTCTAATGTTCATTGTGGCCCAAGTGACACACATTCTCCCCTAATCTACATGCTTAAATGGTATCACGTTTGGATAGTGTTATTTGTAGTTACGAGTCCCGATTTTATTTTTTATTTTTTTTCAAAATCATCTATTTATTCAAACACCCCTCTACAAATTCCGGGAATTTGAATTTTTAATTTTTTTTATTACAAGACTCTAAAAATACAATAATTTGTAAAAAGTTAAAAAAAAAACTCTATGAGTCATAAATTTATTGATCACGTTTTGCTCCTTAGACAACCTTTTTTTTATGGAAAATGTCAACATAATTCATAAATGGAAAAACCTTTTTTGCGTTGATGTCTGTGCAATGCAAATCAATATGTAGATCCAAGGGACATCAATTGACACGTGTCTCCTAAAAAATAAAAAAATAAAAAATGTATTTTTTATGTGCTGAAATGTTATAGTCTAGTCCTACCAAAAAAAATTGTTATAGTCTAGCATGCACCAAAAAAAAAATGTTATAGTGTAGTAATTAATCTCATAGATAGTAATTATTACTAAACTAGTTATTTGGGGTACAGATTATTACTAGTTATTTCATGTGGGAATAATTAATAGATTTCTTCCAGACTCTATCGAAATATCATGTGAGTGTGGTCAAAAAAGAAAGAAATTAAATAAGAAAACAATAACAAAATCTGATATGCAAACTGAACTAAAAAGTTGCCTTGACCAAAAAAAAAAAAGAAAAGAAAAAAAAGCGGAACTAAAAAGTTGGCTGATATGCATTCTGAGATGGAATGGAGCCCACTTTGTTGGGCAGGAAAAATGCAATCACTGCAGATCGGGTTGTATAAGTTGCTTTGCACGTTCAAGTGTTGCTTTGCTTTTCAAAGCGGTCAAATTAAAGAAACCGCCCACATAAGACCACATTAATTGGATGCTTTGGTTCGGTAATAATTATTAGTCATAATGATCAGCATAGGCCCGCGGTAACTTGGCTTTTTTTTAGTACAAAGTAATTGGGTGACATTGACATACCTTTCTAACATAAGTTTGCTAGGTACGCATGCAGCTGATGTATCTCAGATATACAAACATTTCAATGCAATGTATGATCCATTATATTTCAACATTTTTTTCGTTTAAAGCCCCAAGAGGCAAATTGCATTCAACTACTAAGATCGAGAGTTGCAGCAGAGGGTATCATGATCTAATGACATAGCATCCCTCCGTTTACGTGAACAATAAATTTATTTGGACTTGGAAAATGATAAAATGACTTACTTTAAACGCACATTTTGGGTGTACACTTTTATATTTTAGTTATTTATGACTATTTTTTATCTCTCCAGGTGTTAGCCCTACATTTGACAAAACACCATAAATGACTAATATACAAGGGTGTGCGCCTAAAGTGTGTGTTGAAAGTGTGTTAGAGTATCATTTTCCTTTGGACTTAGGGATACAAATAGGTAAGATAATAACCATGGGTGATGGGGATTTACCCTAACGGGTACGGGTATGGAGATTTTAAATGGGTGTGGAGGCGGGAATGAGTACGAAATCTCATATCTACACGGGTATAAGTATGGGGATGGATGATAAAATATACCCATGGAAATCTCCATAGATGATACCCATGGGTAATTCCCACGGGTATACCCACATATCAATTATACACCATATGATATTTATTATTTATACACCATATGATATTTATATATAAATATAATATAATATTACATAGTTTCCACCCAAAACATTCATTATATACATGAAAAAAATTCTTAATTAAATTTTGAATTGTTAACACTTAGAAGTTAGAACTTTAATTGCATTGTATGTTATACTTTATTTTTGTTGAAATTTCAATAATTGTGTTGTTATGTATGTATTTTTATTCCTATTTTTTATAATTCTTTTTTGAGGAAAATTAAGTGGGATTGAAGAATATTTTCTCTACGAGGATTCTTCATCTCCGCAAAATTCTCCATAAAAATCCCCACGAAAATTTCTAATGTGGAATGAAATGGATAAAATATTTTACTCACGAAAATTCTCTATACCCACGGAGATTTGATGGGTATGAGAATGAGTACGAGAATTTATCCTCAGATGGGGTATGGGTATGAGTATGAATAATAAATTTTTTAATGGATACAGATATAGGAATGAGGTCCTCATCTTCTATCCAATCCATTTACATCCCTATAATTGGACTCATGAGTTAAAAGTTGTTTTTTTCAATTTTTACAAATAATTGTATTTTTAGAGGATCCTCCAATAACAAAAATTAAAAATTAAAAAATAAAATTTAAATTCCCTTAATTTGTAGAGACGTGTTTAAATAATAAAGTAAACTTTGAAAGATCGACGAAAAAATAAAAATTGAGTCAGCCCAAATAACAGTACCCTTACATGACATATTGTTCACTAAGTGCTAGCCTAGAGGTATAAGCTATACCCCATTTACTATCAAACGTCAATTATTGTGGAAAAATAATTGGGTGACTGTCAGTCACTTTGATTATGTCCAAAGAAATCAACATTTTCGATGCAAACGTCACGTAGAAAGAATGAAATGGGCACTGGAATCAAAAATAAATTTCTCCAATATAATTGTCGATTTATAATGTGTACCCTCAGTGTGTCCCTTTGATGAGCCTCGGGATGCATTCTCGCCCACATGGTGGCAAAAATAAAGTTTGGGTGACTTTAACATTTTCCTAATTGTATATCCCTCAAAGGGTCCTGTTCTCATTTTCCTCTTGAAATAGCTATGACTAACTGAAATTCTGAAATATAAAGACAAGGGTAATGTTCAATTGTAGATAATTAACTAATTAGCCTGCACCAAAGTTGGTGGCTAGGTGTATATTAAAAAAATAATGCTGTTTTTTTTTTTTTTTTTTTTTTTTTTTTTTTTTTTTTTTTTTAATTCATCAAATAAGGTTGATGTCTTTAAAATCACAAAAGTAATATATTGTGGCTTTTCAAAAGGTGTCATTGGTGAGTAGGTATGTGTGAAGTGGTAGGTGAGTGTGAGTTGGCAAGTGGATTACATGAATTACTCATTTTGAAAATGAGTCATTTGAACAAAATGTTAAGTGTATGGTTAACTCATTTTCAAAATGAGTAATTTATATAACTTCTACCTCAACTACACCCTCGTCTACTAAATTGAAAATATTACACATACATCAACCCAAACCACACTAAAACACATTGGGCGCATTCTACACGAAATCGATGCGCATATGGATAACTCATACACCAATATACGTTTTGATATGTCCGTGTAGCATTCCTTAAACTTAACACCATTTTCATTGAATTCCTCCAACAATTAATTTTTCAAGTACACAACACGACGAAATTAACATTTTACCTTCACCTTTGCACAATGTTATGAAAACATGCATCATAAGTAATTCATAATAAGGAAAATGCAAATGACATAATAGCAAAGCCAAATTGAAAAATCAAAAAAATTATATTGATTGTTTTGAAAGAGAGTTAGTTTGGAGATCTTACTGTTAATTCAGGTTTTTCCTCATAAATAACAGAACTTAAAAGTGATCTCATTGTAACTTTACCACTTGATTGCCTCTATCTACATCTCCATCTGCATTATATATGAAAATTTACGTAGATGTAACAGCTCCAAAATCCATTAGCAGCCATGTCATGCGTCGCAAGTCCACAACCTTGCCACGACACCACACAGCTGTGCCCCACGGCATCAATATCCCAATACAAATCATTTATCGCTAACTTTATATCATTTTAATTAATAATTAGTTCAAGTTAGCATATGGACTCGTTATCATTTGTTAAACCTCAATATATTAAGCAGAAGACTTATAATTATCAAATTATGTGTGGAAAACATATTTAAGAGCATTTTCCTAATGTGGAGACCATACCAAAATATCATCTATATATATATGTCAAGTATGATCCATCAAAATACCAAAATGAACCTCAAAGTCATATATAGGTCAAAACGTATCACTCATAATCCATACCCAGCATAAAACGATAAAAGTAAACAAACATACCAGTAGGAAAGTTCATAGTCAGATCACAATAAGTCCTCAAGCTTTCCCTTCCATCTGCTCGTACAAGATCTGCACTCAAGCCATCATAAAAAGGCAGATGATGAACCCAGAGTGAGTAATCCCAAGGAACTTCACCGAGTAAATACATAAATAAAAATGCTGGAATCAAGATACTATTAAATAAACATGTGGAAGAAAAGAACTACAGGCAACTGTGGAAGATCATCACATAAATATAAGTAGCATAGAACAACAAAGCTCACGCATGATTTGAATCAGGCTAGCGCCATACTTCGGGCTATCCCCTTCGTAGCGCCTCTTAAAAAGTCACTCTTCGTTTGCCTCTAGTTTAGGCATTATGGGCGTTAGCCCCCACGACGTCGTTGACGATGTTTGAACCAGATGGGGTTTTCTCAGATTTTTTGGACCCCCTTGGCTCGTCGTCACGATCCGCGTTCGCTCCAAAAACTCCTTAAACACTTTACCAAGCTTAAACAATCAAAACCTTTGACTAAAAGCGTTTGAAACGCGAACCTCGAGTTTTCTTGTTAAAAACCCAAAAAAATCATTTTAAATTCAAAACAACAATGACACCAACACCAAATCCAGCATTTGTAACCTTAAAACCAACTTCAAAACCATAGCAACACCTTATCTTGTTGGTGTGCTCAAATCCAACCCAAAACCACCGTCAAACCCTGAAAATTAGTCCAAAACCTAGAGAAGGAGATGGGGATCGAAGATCTAACCCTGGTTTCTGTTGGGAAATGTGCCATAGGTCAATCCATTAACAGTCTTTATGAATACATTTTAGTTAATAAAATAGAGGATTTCATTTGCTATTTATTATAATTGATTTACATGTTTACATTATAATAAGATCCATGGGTATTTACAGAATTATCCAAAATATCCCTAGTCGATTATTATACTAGGAACTATAATGAATTAAGACTAGTATGAGTCTTGATTGATGATCATACGATGATCATACGTATAGGAATACGAATCAAGATCATGAGTACTTGTTAGGGAACAAAGTACTGGATCGACCCGCTATGACAACATCACATGGATTAAGTCATAGTTGTTTCTCATGATAGGTATATTTTTCAGTCCTCTGACTTGAGATTACCAGAGACTTCAACATTAGGAATACAGTGATTTGACGCAATCAAACATTGTCTTTAACCGGATGATTATAAAGGTTGTGATTGGTTACTGTGTGAATAATGTGGTGAAGTTGTGTAATCGAGATAGAATTTGTACCTCTCATATAAAGAGAGATATCCAGTGGATCCCTCGATGTGTTAGACTATTAAAAGGCCTAGTCTAAGTGAATTGATATTGATCAATGTCACTTAGATGTTTTCAGTCTACCTAGAAATCGAGACTAGTACGATTGAACATGTTGGATGACGATTCCATGCCTTATGTTTGATCAAAAGGATATCGTGTGACAAAAGGATGTTATATACACTATTGATTAGGTTATATCGATTTGATATTCGTACAACTTGGGTAGTCATAATGTCTTGCTAGAGGCCGCTTATGACTTGTATACCAAAATGTGTTTTGGTACACTACCAACGTTGTATGAGCCTATTGGGTCGCACACTGAGAATGGTTTTGCGAGATTTTAAAATGGTTCAGAAAAATGAATTTTATATGATAAAATTCATGACAGAAACGTCCTTGTAGTGTATTACACTTATACTTCTTTAAATAGGGGTATATGTGTAATTTACTTAACCGTCTATATACAAGGGTTGTATAAATAGACGCTTTGAGTTAGAATATAAGTACGAAAGATTTAAAAAGGCTGAAACTCTATTTTCGTTTTAAGAAACGACTTAGAGGTTTTTGATATGTTCTAGATCGTTTTGGAGAGAAACAAAAAGGTTTGGTATTCTCTCGGAGCTAGCACTTCAAATCTCGGCCGCCGTTCGTGTGTGGACTGCTGATAGAGGGCGTTCGTTGTTGGCAGCGCTTTAGAGATTGATTAACCTTCAGAAAGGTACATTGCAATTGAGGTATGATTAAGTTTTCATAGTCTAAACGTGTTTTAATGGAATCAGATTCGGATCCTGTTGGGGTTTTTCTTAAAATTGTTTTGAAATCTCCGCTGCGCATGAACCCCAAAACCCAACAGTGGTATCAGAGCCTTCGAGTTTGATTCCATTAAACTCATTGCATGTTTTTATGATATATGATTGGAAGCATGTTAATAGTTGATGTATATGTGATATACATAAGTTTTCTATGAGATTTATTATCATGTTTTGTGTATATGATACATATATTCGTGATTTAATTAAAATCAGTTTCATACATGCAAGTAACCATGTTAGGTTCGAATAATTTTAATGAATTGAATTTCGTATTCTGTGATCCATGACACCATTAGGAATAATCTTTATTTTTGTGTATTGATACATGGATGAAATCTCTGTAATTCAGTATGCATATTTAGGTTACATTAATTTAAGTTTCTTAAATTGTATAAGTCTGAATGTTAATTCAAAACTAATATGATTAGGTTCGATTGAGATAGTAATTCATGATCCAACTACATATTTGTGATTATTTGGATGAAGATCGAAATTGCAAATAATTAATTTTTCGAAATTATTTATTTATCTTGTTATATCTATGTTGTTATGAAGTTTTTATTTGATAAAGATAGATAACAATTAGATTAGGAGATATATGCAAAATCGGCTCAATTATCCCTATTGGATAGGAGATAAATATGGAGAAGTTTGTTATTTGTGATATGCTAGGATTCAAATATCTAAAGTTCTAATTGGATTAGGATAAGATGATTAGTTAGATGTGGGCCCGAGTTAATTAAAACGTTTTAATTGACTTAATTTTGGATAAACTAAGGGGTAAATTTGGTATAGTAAAATCAACGAAAATATGATTTTCTATAGCGAATTTCAATTTTCGGAATTGAGATTTGTCTTCTAAAAAAAAAAAAAAAAAAAGGCGCTTTGTTCCCCGTCCATTGGCCGTCAAATAAAACACCAATGCCATTAGGCCCGCTAATGGGCGTAGGACCGCGTCTAACTAATCCTAGCGCACGGAAATTCTTCTATTAGTGAATAACATAAAAATTTCCTAAATTGTTTAGTAGTTCTACAAATCAATAAAATATATGATATTTCATTGTTTAATTAAAATCACTAAAACTGAATAAAATCCCTCTATTAAATTTTAAGTCTTGTGCCATCCAATTTTAAACACTTGTCAAGGCCTCGATCGCACTAATATAGTTTCAGCCATAGTTGGGTGTATTGTGTTATCTTGGTGAGATAAGTTGGGTAAGAGTTACCTAAATGTTTAAATTGGTCCGACTTAATAAAGCTATCAAAATAGTTTTGGACTTTAGGCATATGATGAGATAAAAACATGCTAAGACATAAGATGTCTTGTATCTCATAAAAGTATCTAAAATTACATAAGATGTAATTGGTAATCATTACCTACCTAAATAATCTAGTTACGTGTTTCATGCCATAGGCTGTCATAGAATTAGGTGAAATATGGATTTAGTCCCCTAAATAAACAGTATGTTTTAGGAGGGTTGTTAATTTAGTGGGACTCTATTCCTCTATACTAAAATAAACTCTGTATAATCTTTATTGTAGATCAATGGCCTCTTCAAGTAACAATAATCCCCTGTCACTGCGATCTATCCTTGAGAAGGATAAGCTATATGTGACTAACTTTCTTGATTGGTTCAGAAACTTGAGAATCGTTCTCAAGCATGAACGCAAGTTGTATGTCCTGGATGCTCCGATCCCTGAGGACCCACCAGTCAATGCTTCGAAAGCTGTGAAAGATGCGCATAATAAGCATGTCAACGATTCTACTAATGTTGCATGCATTATGTTGGCAACTATGGTTCCTGACGCGTGCTGAACACGTCAATAAAATATTTCCTTAAACCAACTATTTGTAGATAGTGGCAAAGGGTCGATCCCACAGAGATTGGTAGTCTTTCTAAAGTTTTAAAAGAAACGAGAATGGGGGTTTAGAGAAAATAACTAAATTAAATAATCTAATTACTATAAAATTAAATAACTAAAATAAATATATAAGTTTATGAACAATTAATTTAAATACCTAGGTCTATGGTTTCACAAGACAAGATCAAGATTCAATGGCATATCATGGTCGTCAATCTTTCCCAAAATAATTATTAATTCAAGTTCCCCTAGATTAGCTATGGAAAATCGACATCCGCCAGAAATTCCTAATTCCCCTAATCTCGATAGCTAGGACATCCGCCACTAACTACTTCCCTAATTAATGTATAACCCTAGACATCCGCCATAAGATTTAACACATTAACCGCAGTAATAAACTTCTATGGGAATACTAATCCTAGATAACCGGATCGCGTCCGCTCCCGATTTAACCTAGATTCAATTGTTGCACACTCAAGAATCGAAAGGTTTTGACGGCAATCGGGTGAATGTTTGTTACTTATATTGTCTCAAAAGTACAATTACGGATACTAATGAGTCAATTAACTATAGATTATCCACCTAAAAGCATGCACTGGCCACATACATACCCTAAGTTTAAACTATATTCATTAAAATCAACAACAATAAAATAGAAGAAATTAAATAAAATAAAATAATAAAATAATAGATCTCACAAGTTATGCCATGAATCCATAATCTTGAATTGCTTCACCTCCGACCTAGGCAATGGCTTGATTAGCCAGACATAGCTACTCACAAAATAATGCAGAGAGAGTGAGAGAGAGAGAGCTTTTATGAATAATAGATGTTCTATTTATACCTAAAGTCCTAATATGTAAAACTACCAAGATTGGTGTATGGAAGAGAGAGAAAACTATTTTTGAGTGTATTTTCGTCCTAGAACACGTGGCAGGATCTCATTGGCTGTTTTCTAGGCGTTGCTGACATGGCTGACGTGGCAACAGGCGATTGGAGGAGAGTGGAGGCGTGACGTGCTGTGACGGGTTGAGAGCGCGACACGTGGCGGGAAGAAGAGCGCGGAGAAGACTCGCGTGAATCGCCGAAGATCTGGGAGACAGCACACGCACGCATCCCGAGCCAGATCGAGCAGCTGGAGAGAGGAGACTGCTTATTCATCGGCGTATGCGTAGACATATGCTATGGCTTAGTGGACCCTATGCCCAATAAGCACCAGGTGGGGACAAACACAACCACCATAAAGCAATAGGAAATAAAGATCATTGAATAAACTAAAAGGAATTCAAATATCAAGCAATAAGTACTAAAGTGAATTTTAGTTGTGATACTATACACCTCAAATCGCACTCTAAATACCTTCCTAATCCAGCTAGCACGTTTTAACTGCATGTCAAATATCCGTCCAATCCACCTAACACATCAATCCCCAATTAATCACACATATTCCCAAACTATGTAAACCTCGATACATAACCCCAAATCATCGATTAAACACTTCAATTAGACCATATGAAACTCTAGGTTATACCCCATTTGATAAATTTTTATTAAATTTTTAGTCCCAAAAATGTCCAAGACTCCGCCGAGTTCAACACCATACGGCGTGTCCACGACTACCTGGGCGTTGTGACCAAGCCGCCACTCTCATTTCTCTCATGGCATCCCCCAAAACGTTCCTCCAACATTTCCCAACTTACGCCTCTGATCGAGACGTCGTGAGTGGCGTCGTGGGCGTTTACATGCCACGGTACCTTTGGCAGCGTCTCCGCCAGTGGGCACCTTAGGGGTTTTTGGACCCTCTTGGCTCGTTGCCGTGGTCCGAACTCGCTCCAACAACCCACAAAACACTTACACAACATTGCGCAACAAAAAACCTCTGACCCAATGTGTTCGAAACTCAAATTTGGCGTTTCTCGGCCAAAACCCTGAAAATTAGTTGAACACCAAAACAACCACCTCACCTACACCAAATCCACCACTTCCAACCTTAAAACAACCTCAACAAACATAGTAACACCTCACTTAGTTGGTGTGCTCAATACCCACACCGAAAACACCGTCAAAACCCGGGAAAATTACCCCGAAATGAAAAGAACGAAGATATGATCGAGGATCTAACCTTTTATTTCGTTTTCCTTCAACCTTTGAGCTCCAAATCATCAACAAAGATCACCAAAAGCCCCCACCATCTCTCTCATTTTTGGATTTCTCTTAGAGGGGAGAGAAATGTTGATAGAAAAGTTGAAAAATTAACTTATATATAAAAATCTCATCAATCCACACCTCAACATCTCAATGCATGATGGATGGCTTAGATGTGGTCAAAGGGTCTTCACAAAATGCCAAAATTGACTCCCAAGTCATCTTGCTCTTAGCCACTTGTGTCACCAACTATATGCCTTCCCGACGTTCCAATACCCGGCTTCGGACAGCGCACTGTCCCACTCTCGCCAACCAACGATCCTGAACACTTCCATATCATTTATTATGAATTATTGTACGTATTTTATCATTTATTAGGCATATTAAATCCTCCGGCCTAATGTACTAGTCATTCACCGCCTGGTATCCGCGTATACCCACTATACGCAATAGATACCCATCACACCAGCTCACTCATCAATAAACAATATAAACACACATATTTGCGATGTAATTTACCTAAATTGAACATATACATCGCAACTTCACCACAAGAGCACACAAAACGGACTGTAAACCCTATCCGATCATGCTCCGTCTTCGCTGTAGGGCCCATAAATGTCCCCGTTGGCATCCACATCCGTAATTTCATCATCAATAACGACCATTGAAAATCGGGCCGTTACACACTCACTCACTCACTCACTCACTCTCTCTCTCTCTCACTTTGATCGGTGCGTCTCCTCTTCTCTCCCTCTTTTAAACTCCCAACCAACACCCCCAACACCATTACCCAACAAACATTCAACCCCCCCATTGAAGACCATATCGACCCATAGGGGGGCTTTAGTAGAGAAAGCGTTATTCGTGTGTTGTGTGCGCTATCTATGTAACATGAATAACGCTTACGGAAAAGGCGCTATTTGTGTGAATATTTTGTTGTGTTGACCTTCCAAGTCACACAAATAGCGCCTTTTGGAAAAACGCTGTTTGTGTCATTCACGCAACTACTATGTAAGTCACTGTTTGCTTCTCTAATTTCGCCTTTTGAAAAGACAGAATACTTTAGTTTGCCAATAAAAAGAAAACCCACAGTACTTTATGAATTTAAAAGTAAATTAACTGTACGGATGTAAAATTTTCGGTGGCTAGAGAAAGAAAAATAGGTACAAAATGGAGGAAAAAAATAAAAGTTCATTTTTAGTCACCATCACTTGATTGACATATGTCTGGAAATACATTTTTTATGTAAAATAATATAAATTCAATCAAAAAACAAAATAGATGCATTAACAAACTAACATTTTCAACCTATTGCAAAGATAGCTGAACAGGAAGCTCCATCTTTTCAATAAGAAAAATAAACAAGAGAAGCTTAATTTGGTGGCTGAAAACTGCGATGTGTTCCATTCAGAAGCCCCTGAGTGATTTTCGAAGACTTGATAGTTCCTTATCATAGATCTTGGAGCAACTCTTCTCTCTACTATCTGTTCTGTGCATATAACTATTTAGCATAGGAAAGCATTACAAATGACATTAGAAAAAGAACATGTTCTAAATGATTTGTAGTCCTCACAGAAGTATAAAGCCTTGATTAATACATGAAAGCAAACTATAAACTCAAATGGCAACATCAGTCATGATGAATTTCCAAGTTGTGGTTTTTTTATTTCCAAAATTTGCAGTAAATTTCTAAGTCTCAAAGGGAGTCTTGGTACCAAGTTTTTCAACGCAAGAAGACAAATACTTCTAACCTCTTATGGTATTGAGATACTTAGTTTTTGAATATGTTTGTAAGGCACACATCTCATGATTTTTTTTAATTACCGGGGATGGCCGAACAACGTCAGCCCCTCCTCATTAAGAGCCAACTAATCCCAATAACACTAGCCCAATAAACAAGAACTTCAACAGGAATGACCTTTTGGGATAGCTGCAAAACCATCGGAAAAAGTCTTAAGCTGCCACAGCTCCAAGCCGTCGCAATTATTTGTGACAAAAGGTTAGCTGTTGCACGTAACTTGCATGCTCTTAAAGTCCATGTCCACGTCCTCTTCTGGTTTTTGGTTTTTTGCGACGTTTCCCACACCATACGCCGTCGTAAATATACAACTACAACAAACAGGTCAAAATCTGCAAGTCTAGTTCATTCGGCAGACTTATTGAATGCCTCTATTAACCATATACAAGATTAACGTATAAGATATACTATTGTTTTCGGAAACGTATAAGATATACTTAGAAACTAAAACAAAAATATTATTAATTATCAAATTCCACATATTCATAATTCTATTGAACAAAAATATGTTTCTTGAATAGACTATAAAATGAAGAGAAGCTCTACAATATCCAATGCTATAATCAGATTTTCTATTATATACCTTTTTATTTGAGAACAAAGAAAGAAAATGTGTGAGCCCTTGATTGATTAATGAAGCTGAAAGAGTTAATTTTTCTTTGAGATAGGCGTCACATCTGATATGAAAATAACAAAATACATTTTATAAGATCTAATGAAACTCCAAATTTTTAGATGACCATTAAAAGCAAATAAGTGAAGGAAGCAAATAAAGGATAATTAAAAAGGGAAAAAATGAGAAACAAACAACTTCCAAATATTTAAATATTTAAACATTTAAAGAAGCATGAATTCTTTTTTACAGGTGGATGGCAGTACTCTTAATTCATTATCAAAGCTTCCTTTTATTCAAACTTTGGTGCATAAAAAATCGTCAATTACATACACAAAAATCTGAAAAAAGAAAACTCGGATTGAATTGCGTATCGAATTCACAGTTGGAGAAAATCTTTGGGGTAAATCTCATCTGTATCTTTGTTAGCCTGAGAGTTCATGTCGAAAAAGAATGTAAAACAGAAAAATATCCAATAAGCTATAGCCCAATGATTGACAAACGAAATCTTACAGCAAACCTTAGGAGTAATTGTATTATAAAAGCTCTACTACCACAGTTCCCTACAATTATGTAGCTGTTCTTTGGCACTTACAGATTCAATTGGCCAAGTGCTTTACATGAGAGGGTGAGGCAATTCATAAACTTGAAACAGCAGCCTCATTTAATCCTATAGAAGACAACTCATAATGAGTGTGAACTAGTTCGTGAAAACTTTAATATGATTTAATTGACCCATCAAAGCAATGTCAAATCTACGTAATAACCAAGTGCGCCAACTTCAAAGCAAGTGAAACTAGGTACCTATTGGAAAAGGCCCAGTAAAAATACTACTCAGTTCACCTTCTTTGCTGTTACAATGAAGTTGGAAGTACCAAAGTAGGCAGATTAAAGTAATTGCTTTAATTTGCATGTTTTCTCCTCCCACCTGTAAATGAAAACATAGTGAAGAAATTAGCAAGCAACAAAAGAAAAGGAATGACATAGGTAATCGTGACATATTGTTCAATCAAACCTAGAAAGAAAATAGAATAATCAAAGACAATTAATTGCGAAATATCCCTTATGGTTTCATATATATAATGATGTAGGCGACTGCGACATACTTGGCATACGGAAAACAGGAATCAGAACTAAATAACACTTTTGAAGGCTTAAAATTTTTTTTATAAGAAACACACAAGGAAATCATGAAAAAAATCCAGGTATCAACATCTTCCCACATATATTTACTTAGCTGTAGATCATTACATATAGTTGGACGAGTTCATTACATAAATTCTAACTCTACAAAAGCCACACAAGAAGTAGTACCATAAAAGCTGCAACTGAATGGAATGCATTAAAGGAGTTTGGAATCTACATATGTGGAGTACATACAATAGAAACTAGTTGTATACATAATGGTCATAGATTGGTGTGGAGAAATTCATTGTTCTTCACCAATTTATATAGTCAATGTCATTGATTAAATTAAGTAGGTTCCTTAAAAGTTAGGAAGGTACCTGACCTGCCATTCAAACACCTAAATAACAAGGAAAAGGTGAAATAAAAATGACGTGTTATTTGATTCTAATTATTATTTTCTATAATAATCACATAGAGTTGATGATTATTGAGGAGGACAATAAACTATGGATTGTACAAAAACTAAAGGAGTTGCACAAACTAAGGGAAATCACAAAGAACAAAGAAGGAATCATGTAAAGTTTTACAGTCAAAAGTTTGAGAACTTAACTACTAAATTCGACTAAGCTATTGGTTTGAGATGGCAGTATTGAAGAATCGAAAATAAAACATTGCAATGGTTCAAGAGTCAAGACCATATTCTTAAGCAAGGTGTGTTTACCAGAATACTTAAGCGAGCAGCAAAACCGCTAACTGCGAAACCAGAGCATATCCATCAGACAATCAAAATTAGTTTCACACCCTTGGAGGATAAAAGAGTGAAGGTTTTTATAAGTTCATCAATTCTGATTTTCAAAAGGAGTAGTAACTTCACTATGGAGATTTATGAGACACATAATCACCTCAATTTAGGAGAGCATTAAAAACAAGCAATGAAGAACAAATAGTAAGAACAAACTTTTGCACCCCTTGGCTGCAAAAGTAAAGTGTGATCGCACCTTTTACGTTACAAATTCCAAACAAGGCTGACTTGTAAGAGAGAATGTGGATGTTTTTCATCAACACCTTCATAGCTGAGAGACCTGAGTCTGTTATAGTCTTCTTGACCTGAAAAAGTTTTCAAAATTTAAAACCCAAGAGCAGATTATCCCTGAAGTACATAGCTCAAGTCACTATTACAGCTAGGCAAGTCGAAATATTTTTGCAGTCTGAAAAAAAAAAAATCATACGTTACTTTAAAAGACAAAAAATATAACTATTTTCAAGGCATTAGTTCAGTTCATGACCTTATTTTGATCCAAGCAATCCAAATTTTACCAAATAAAATAACAAGATTATTTAAATAATTCAAAAGTCAAGAAAATTAATATCCATCGTGCATTTCACATGAAGTATAGATCATGAGAAGCAGACAAAGGAAGGACTTGCATACCAGGAAAAACTCAAGGGAGGGAATACATTCCAGAAATTTGCTTGAGTGAAGCAAATTCTCTGAGAAGAAAGTGGGTGAAGACAAAAGAAAAAAAATGTAAGAATGTAAACATCAACCAATGGCAGTGGCTGACAAAATAACAAGAACGTTTAGACTAGCGATTCAGGGCCAAGGCAAGAGTCACCAAGTTGTTGATAAGTATAGCATAAGCAATTACCTCACCTATCCCAAGCCAATACCAGAAATTTGAAGTAGGAAGGCTGTGTGAATGAATGTTGTGTCCAAGTGTTTCGCCCCCAAGCATAGGTCCCTGCCAAGCGACATGGACATGAAACGTCAGTAGGATAGTATCAGAGTACTATTGCAACATTAGGAGCATCAAATTTTCCAACTATATTCATTTGTTTACTCGCAGCACTTGCATATGTTTAAAGCTGAGAGATTAATGAATAAATGATCATGAATCAGCAAAGAATAAAGTAGGCGAGAAGAAAAGCCACCTCAATCCATCTACGGAAAAAGAAATCAACAGAAATTCCATGCTGTGCATATGCAAAAGGCGACACCCAAAAGCCATAACCCACCACAACTCTATCGTTGCTGCTTGCAGAAACTACAAATAAGTGCCGAAAGCCACTGCAGGACCCACAATCAATTTAACATGATAAGAAAACAGAACCCAACCTTTCGGTAGACAAAATCCCATTAAAAACAAAATCAGCATAACACCGGAGGCAATCCTATCTACTACTACAATACAACAACAAAAACAAAGCACCAATCCTAAATTAGTTGTGGTCAGCTACATGGATCAAACTCTTTCATTGCGCTCAATTTGTACCTATTAATACTATCACAAATTCACAATATCTTGTGTGATAGCCAGTGGTTGTAAGGCGTTGACGCCTAGGCGGTTAAGGCAAAAAACGCCTAGGCGGTTCCTAAGGCGGGCGGTAAATGCATTCGAACATATTTAAGGTCTTTAGGGAGGTCTTAGTAAATTTTATAAGAGTATAGAAGCCTTAACTAATTATATATATAACTTTAAACCCTAATAGAGCCCCATTCTCTACCCCCATCAACATTATCCACTCCAACCCTAAACCCCAACCTTAGCCCTCCGGTGAACGACTTACGACAAGGTTCTGGCGTGTTTCGAAAGGTAAATTTTCACTTCCGGCAACTCCACTGACCTCTTGATGACTCCTCCGACTTTCGACAACTAACACCGGCCCACTTTTAAGGTCATTAATGGCCTCTGTGCACTGTTCATGCGAAGTCAATGAACAGTGAGAAAGACGATGAACAGTATTCATTGTTCATGAATAGTAATTTTAAATTTTTTTTTGAGTTGTTTTAAATTTATAATTATATATTTTTAAAATAGTTTACAAACTTTTTTTTTTACAAATACAATTGGATGGATGATTATGTATGCTTTATTTAAAATCCTAAAGTGTCTATAATTAATTATTTTTGAATTTAACTATATTTTTTAAAGTATTGAATTTTTTTTTAACTTACAAGTATGAAGCTTCAATATCAATTATTATTATTAATAATGTAGTAAACAAACAGTGAGTAGCAGTACTAGTAAACAGACATGGAGTTAAAAATATATAATTAATTTTTCAGGAGCTTCTAAATCAATATTTTATTCATCGCCTAGGCGGGCATCGCCTTGACACGTTACAACCACTGGTGATAGCATCTATCAACTTGAATAGACCCAATGCCATCAGATGCACTGCAAAGAGCAAAAACATGAATCTGAAAACCTTAGAATTTTGAAAATTAGTCGGTAACTACAAATCGCCAAAGATTGAAAACTTGACTATACTTATGATTTCGCTCACTTAAAATTTAAAATTAATTCGGGAAGTGTAATTTGATATGGGGAATTTTGGTAAAACTTTAACATTGTAGAGAAGTATAAATAAGTTCATCTACGTGCTAGAGAACATCAAGTTTCATTAAAAGACATTAAAAAGGATGACTTTTTTCAATGTTTTCAATGTGGTGAGGCAGTGTTAGTCAGTTTAGCCCGCCTAGTTGAGGTGGGGCCTAGGCAGTGCCTAGGCGAGTGAAAAAATATTTACTTAGACCTCCCTAAGAAATAATTTAATTTATTTAGAGACCCCTCAACAGTAAGGGACATACGTTCTCACCTAAACATTCTCACCACCATATTTTCAACGGCTTAATTGGTTAAAATATTCTAACAAAGCAACTTTTGTTATTATATCCTAACATTTTTGAATTTGTTATTATATACTCACCTTTCTACATTGATAAAATTGTATCCTAAGTCACTTTTTTACTCCAAATTTGATGGCGTGGCACCTAAATAATAAATTTAAAAAACCACCTCATCATCTATAATTACTAAAATTATTACTTAATTTATTTTTTAAGCTTATTAATTAAATGTTACCTCATCAAATTTAAAGTTAAAAAGTGAAGTAGGAAACAAATTTATCAATGTAGAAAGGTTAGGATATAATAACAAATTAAAAAATGTTAGGATATAATAACAAAAGTTTTAAAAGGTTAGGATATTTTAACCAATTTGGCCTATTTTCAACTCCACACATTTTGAAATAAAAGATATTTTCAAATAAAATAAATAATATTTTTAAGAAAATAAATAAATAATATTTACAATAAAAAATGTCTTTTAATAATTATTTTCAGGCCCACCGCCTGCCTTATTAAGGACTAGGCGGTGGAAACCCCCAAAGGCTCCACCTAGGCCCCTGCCTACAGGGGTAAATAAATGAAGTTTGAGGAAAACAAGCATTACCACCCTAACTACAAAATACAATTTATAGAAAAAGACTTTGTATCAATTATTGGAAGTACGTAAACCAACTGTAATAAAATCTCTAGATCTTGAAAGTGACTTAAGAAAACAATTATTAAATGAAATATGCAGAAGATAGAGAGAGCTTGAACTTTCTTATAAAGTATATTGATTATCTCTTTATTACTCTAATAAAAATAGCAATAACTTTGAAAACAAGGCAAGTCTATTTTGGCTTATTATGTGGGCGCTGCACGAGTAGAAACAGAAGGTTCATAGAGTTACCAGAGAAAAAATATTCATGGTTGAGTTTGCCTGCTTGCTTGGACGTATGTTAAAGCAATCACATTTTTGTCACATGTCTTAGTATATGAGGGTCTTATAGAGTTAAACTGCACTCCAGCCAGCTACCTTCTTCACCCCTCTATTCTTCATCATCTCTCTCACCTTCTTCGCTTCTTCCCACTTCCCCCAAGAACTGTAAATGTTGGACAAGATAACATAGTAACCATCATTTTCAGGGTCAGATTCAATAGCTCTCCGAGCAACCCGTTCCCCCATCTGAAAATCACCGTGAATTTGACACGCACCAAGCAATGCTCCCCATACACCACCATCAGGAGGTATAGTTATTGATAAGACCATAGATTCAGCCTCCTGAAGATTACCTGCACGTCCAAGAAGGTCCACCATGCATGCATAGTGCTTTAAGGTAGGCACAATAGAGTAGTTATTTCTCATTCTATCAAAATGATATTTCCCTTCTGCGACAAGGCCTGCATGAGCACAGGCTAACAGAACAGCTAAAAAGCTTACTTCAGTTGGCTTTACACCCGAGTTTTCCATTCGTAAAAAAACCTCCAACGCAGATGCAGCATCTCCATGATTTCCATATCCTGATATCATCACATTCCACAAAATAACATCCTTTTCAGCAATTGAGTCAAATATTTCCCTTGCAACTCCAAGTTGGCCACATTTTACATACATGTTGACGAGTGCAGTTGCAACTGAAAGATCAGAAATTAATTCAATTTCTTTGATAAAGGAATGCACTCTTCTTCCATGATCCAAAACTCCTACATGAGAACAAGCAGCAAGAACAGTCAGCAAGGTAACCTTATTTGGCTGCAAGTTAGCATGAACCATTTGGTCAAAAAGTTCTATAGACTCCTTGTAGTGCCCGTTATTAGTATACGCTGATAGCAACGTGTTCCATGTAACAATGTCTCTATCAGCCCTATGGAAAAGCTTTCTTGCAATGGTTAGATTTCCACATCTTGCATACATGCCTAGAAGTGAATTTGTGATAGAGATATTCTCATCCATCCCACTTCTGATAACATAACAGTGGATAGACCGGCCTAGTCGTAATGCCATGAACTGGGATAATGAACAAATTGCAGAGACTAGACTGCAAGCAGTAGGTCTCATGCTTAGATGTTGCATTTCCCTTATTAGTTCAACACATTTAACCCCCAACTCTAGCTTTGAATACCAAAAAACCATAATTTCCCAAGATTCAACGTGCCTCTCGCAAATCGTATCAAAAAGCTCCTCAGCTAGCGTCAAACATCCCAACTTGCAATACGTCGACAAAAAAGATCCAACTACAGTCCGATCAAATTCAAAATTCCTCCGGATAATAACCCCATGAAAAGCCTTGCAATCAGACACCAATCCGGCATTTCCAAAACAAGAGACCAAGCAACTAATGATTATTCCATCAGGTTCAACCCCCAATGCCAGCATCTCCCAGAAAAACTCCAAACATTCATGAATTAGATCGCTCCGAGCATAAGCTCCAATAAGAGCCGTCCACGAAATGAGATCCTTACTTGGCATCTCACGGAAAGCGAGATACGCATCTTCAGCCGTTCCATGTTTAGAATACATTGACAATAGCGACCACTGAACAAATTGAGAAGAGTCATTCCCAGTTCTCACTGCATAACCATGTAAAGATCCGCCTTTTAACATGTCCCCCATAATTCCACAAGCTTGCAGCCCACCTTCAACAGTCCTAAAATTCGGTCTACAGCTCCTACGCATCTCGCAGAAACAATCCCAACCCTTTTCACTCTCCCCATTCTGCACGTACCCAATGACAAGAGCCGTCCAAGCAACAACATCTCTCACAGGCATTTCATCAAACACTCTCCACGCATCGACGACTTGGCCGCACTTTGAATACATGTAAACAAAGGAAGACCCAACCGCGGAGTTGCCTTGAAAGAGTCCAAGTTTGAGCGCAACAACATGTGCTGCTCGTCCGTCTTTAAGCGCGAAAAGCTCAGCACAAGAGGCAGCAACCATGGGGAGAGTAAATTGGTTGGGAAGGGCGTCAGATAGGCGGCGCATTTGGAGGTACATTTGGAAGGCCTGCGAGTAGGCCCCATTGGAGAAGTGGGATTTGATGATTGAGTTCCAAAGAAAAGTGTCTTTTGGGTTGACTGAGTTGAACACTTGAGTGGAGAGGTGGGGTTTGTTGAAGGACGAGTAAGAGGAGATGAGCTTCGCTGCTAAGAAAATGTTGCTGTTTGAGTGACCAGTTGTGATGATGAGTGCGTGGGATTGGAGAAGGGGTTTGATGATGTTTGTGATTGGTTTGGAAAGGAAGTCGTGAAGGATAACGTTAGTTTGATGTGTTGATGATGGTGGTGATGATAGGGAACAGAGTTGAAGTGTGAAGGGTATGCCGTTGCGAAGGTCGCTGCTGCGCTTCAGACAATGCATAGGACTCCCAACATTTCACTAACAATTTTGGAGAATTCACTTTCAAAGTAGAGTCGCGCTATTGACACCCCAACACTTACTGAGGGCACCCATCAGTTTTGTTAGGGCACTCCAACGTCTTACCAAAATGCACTTGATGTCAACTAATGCACCCCAGTCCCCACCACCCAAAACATATAAAAACGAATACAAAATTCTTGGTCTCCTCTTTCGTCCCTACTCTCTCGCATAGCAAGTCTAATTTCTTCCATCATTGAAATTTAACATCATAGGATGGTTTTTTTTGTGATTCCATGTTGTTCATTGAAATTTAACAATCATTTGGTCCTTAAACTTTGTATTTTTTATACTTTTGATCCCTGAACTTTTATCATTACATATTTGGTTCCTTAGCGTTCATAAGAATACACATTTGGTCCGACATGGCTAACAAAAGTACCATATGGCTAGCCAATAAGAATAAAGTAATTTATATATTACTAAATCGGACGACTCGCTTTAACCAGCAAAAATAAAATAATAATAATTTTCTAAAAAAGTATAAAATTTAAGGACTAAAAGCATAGAAAACTCAATAGCTTGAGAACCAAATGTACACCAATAAAAGTTTTAGAACCAAATGTATACTGATAAAAGTTCAGAGACCAAAATCATGAAAACTCAAAGTTACCAAAGATATGTTTTGCCTGTTTCTTACAATTTAATTACTTTGTACAATTTAATGTACAGTTCACCCCCCTAATTAAACTTTCTGGTTCCGCCACTAACATGAGCTAACAAAATGATAAACAAGCAACTACAAGTAGTTTAAACTTTTCTCATGAGAGTTCTCCAATATACAAATTATATACATGTACATTATTGGTTTTTTTTTTTTTTTGAAACCAAGTACATTATTGGTATAAATAGCAATCTATCGGATTACCACATTGAAATATTCAGCGAGGCTCCTTCAACTTGATCTTTCACCTATTTCTTGGCAGCTTTTTTGTTGCCAACGCCTCAGCTGTGCTTGTTTTGATTAAAAAAAAATAGATCCTCGTTACAACTACATGCAGCACCTCGTTCGCGGGCGCTTTTTTACACTCCATCCTATCAACCAACTTGGTCACTCTGCCTTGTTTTGATTCAGAGTTGGAGAAGGTTGAGGTAAAGAATCAATGAGGAAAGCCTTCAAGTGCCTGTAAAACTCTTTGGCTTTTTCCAAATTGGCAGCATGCCCAGCATTTCTAATGACCACCAGCTGAGCATTCTCTCTCAGATGACTGCACCGATCCATATGTAGCCATGTAAATTCATTAAATCAAAGAATAGATAAAATGAACGAAAACAGCGATTATGAATAGAACCTTTTCAATCTATGAGCCAATTCCAGTGGGAATATCTGATCTTGATCTCCCCAAATTATCAAAGTAGGCTGGATAAAAAAAAGCTTCAAGATTAATATAATAGGAAAAACAAAAGGGGAAAAATCTTTGGCGACAAGAACTTCGAGAATACCTGAGTGATTTTAGGAAGTTCTGAAAGTTTCCTATCACGGATTATTGCTTGAAGCAACTCCCTTTTCTCATTGATGTACTCTGTACACATAACCTATAAGATGACAACGCCAAATGATGTGAAATAAGAAAAGAATATGGCTGTGCTGGATATCAATTGCATATAGACTACTATCCACTTCCTCACTAAAGATCTTCCAACAACAGTAGAGACACGAGAATGTGAAATTACCAAAAAGATAGCATTAATGCTAATAAACACAACAGAAATATCAGTCAAGATCTTTTTGCGCCTTAACTTCCTCCTCCTACTAAGAGAAACACACATATTCATGTGTTTTGTAGTTGGTAATTCACAGGTCTAAAATATACATCTACATAATCCACAAATAGTTCCTGTTTGCGGATGTAATTGATCATAACAAACATAAACTTCACTATTAACCATAATCTATAATTTCAACTATAAGTAGAATCTTTTTTTGGGAAGGAGAAGTTGAATTTTTTTCTTCCAAAAATTGTGAGGTGTTTCAAACTCATGTTGTGTGGAACCTTATTATGCGAGCAAGTATTCGGATTGTTGAGTAGTACAAAAACTAAATAAAAGCATAGTGAGTTCACAACAATAAAGATTATTATAGCGTAATACAATTATGAGATGTAGAAGTTTCAAAAGTGAGCCATTTGAAATATTTGAAATGAATGATACATAAGATTGAGTTCCCAACTTACGAAAACACTGAAAAATCTTATTTTCTAATCAGTATTTGTTATTTCGTATTATTAGTTCTAATTTGATTGTAAGAAGTCTATATAGAGAAGTATTATGCAATTAATGAAATAAGCTAGTTTATTGATAGGCCCCCTATATACTTGAAGTATTCCAAGGAAGCACAAGAAACCTGGGAGGCCATGTCGCGGAAAAGTGAAGCATGAGGAGGGAATTACTAGTTAGTTAGAGATTGAGAGTGTATGTAAAAAAAAAAAAACAGAGTGGAAGAATGTGTTTTGTATGAACTTGTGTTCTGAGAGCGCTTAGACAGCTCGGGTTGTCTTCTCTGCATTCTTGTTCTCTCTCTGTTGTCAATAGAACACTCTCTTCCCTTTGCCTAGTTTTTACTATAAACATAATTGCTCTCTGTTGGTCTTGTATTGGTCTCCATCATAAAGATAAAGTACTTTAGGAAACCATTCATCTTCCATTGAACATGGAAAACAATTGTCGTTAAGTCTAATAACAATGCAATATTAATTATGTACAACCTTAATAAAGCTAAGCATCAAAAACCAATGATTGATTTACGAGAATCTTATATATCAGTAAGGCCTTATTGATTTGGGTGAAGTGCTTGACAGAGATGACATGACACTTAATGATATGCATTCAAAGATAAGAATAATTTGTAAAATGATGGAATGAATTTAGACAGATAACAATGATATGATATGATATGATATGATATTCTCACGTGAATGAAATCTCTGAGGAAGCAAGAAGGCATAGTGGCAGCGGGCTTAACAAACGACAGCCTCACAAGCATCCTCAACTTCTCCGGCGTCTGGGGCAGCAAAATGCCGGCGGCCTCGTCCAAATCGGCCACCGGAAACAAGCCTTCCTTCAAGTCAGTCTCCTCCAAGCACACACCAGCGCTACATAACACCAGCCTCTCCACCCTCTCAGGGAACTGAGCGGCAGCGCTGTACCCAACGAACCCGCCGTAGCTGAGGCCCACAAGGGTGAGCCTGCCGGGCACCCCGCGAGCCTCCAAGAGGCGCATGACGCAGCGCGCCTGGAAGGCCTCGGTGCGGTCGGGGAGGGAGGTGTAGGAGTCGCCGAAGAAGAGGAGGTCGGGGATGTAGAGGTTGAAGCGAGAGGCGAGGGGGCGGAGGAGGCCGCTCCACTGCCACATTGCGTTGGCGCCGAAGCCGTGGAGGAGGAGGAGCGTCGCCTTGTAGGCTCTGTGGGTCTTGGGGACCCAGCAGTGCATGACCGTGCCGCCGCCGATGTCAGTGGAGACGGACCGCAAGCCCGATTGGGCGTAGGTGTAGCGGTAGAACCAGTTTCTCGAGGCCGTCAGGCTGAAGCATCTCGCCATCAATCAAGATTCTAAACCAACGCGCACACAAATCAAACATAGTATTTGCTAATGCTAATCGCGTTTACTTTAGGGTAAATCATTGTTCAAGGAGGGATGTGACTCGTCGGCTTCCACGTGTTAGGGAATGCTAAACTAACTCACGCATTTATCTCATCTTTGGTACAATTGGAAAATGATAATCTAAAAGCACGCTTTATTTTTTTTACTATTTCTGATTCTTTCTTTTCTTGCTAGGCTTGGCCCAACATCTTATGAAACACTATAAAATAAATTAAAAAATAAAGTCTGCACTTCGAGTGGGTTAGATTATCATTTTCTTTAATAAAAGTTAATAATAATAAGGTAACGACTATTTGGACTTCACTTTTTACTCTTTATACCCCATTTTTAAATTTTTTTACTCCCTTGTAAAATGTCTTTAATGCCCCATATATAAAAATGTTTTACTTCCTCATATCCCACGACTCCCACGAAATTTATTTGAAGCAATTGAAAACCACGTACTCTACCCCCATACTCAATCTCTGACTAACCAAATAAGTGTAAAACCACACAAAATAAACAAGATAAATTCGTTTTCTAGTCGATTCTATTTCGTTTGATTTTTTTGGATCTTTTGGTGGTTATTTGACTGTTATGGGGTTATTGCATTTTTTTCAATTTTTAGGGCTTCGAGTTTAGCATTGTTTGGTGCATTATATGGAGGAAAATGTTGAATGAACCACCAAAATGAAGTAAATCCGAGCAGTACGAGATAATTTTTGGTGTTTTTCATGACTTTTTCATCTGGTTGGAAGTTGGATTTTTTGTATTGTTGCCTATGATGTGAAGACACACAGGGCCGAGATGTACAACATGCGTCTCGATCCTATGTGTTCGACAATATATAGTACATACCGATGTATGTTGGCCGAGACCCATAGTTTGATGTCAGTTGTTTGTAAGCGAGAAGCACTAGTAAGTATTGGCTATCTGTGCTGAAATGCTGCTTGTACCCCATCGAATTGCTCTCTATACCCCACCCTAACAAACATCACTCTAACTCACTCAAGGGTTTTGGTCGAAGATCTCTGATATACACTCAAGACTTCTCACTCTAAGTGCTGATATGCTAGTCATACCCACCAAATTGTTGTGTGCACCCTATAATAATCTACTTATTTTATACTAGAGTATCGGAGGAATGAAACCGCAAGTTTTGTTAACATAGCGGTTGCACATGACAGATAGGCATTCATTAGCCTCGATTTTGATGAACCGATACCAATAAAAACATGTCAGTTGAGTGTGGCCAATACCTTCTCAACTCTCTCGGTTAAACTTGGTCAAGACCTTTTACAAAGTTTCGCCCCTGTGTGGTCGTACGTTTCGACACTTCCAACTGAAAACCAAGGAAACCTACAAATTTCACAAAAATGTCACCAATACACTATGAATCTCATGAAGTAGGGCTAAAAAGTTATTCAAAAGACCAAAAGAAAATGAAGATAATCGCAATGGTCCCTTGCGTAAACCTAATGGGTTTCGAGTTACAAAGATACTCCTAATGCACTGATGGCCTCAAATGAGTGTTCGATAAGGCCAGAAAAACGAAAAAAATGAGGGTGGTAACGAGTTTGTTTATGGGGTATGATGGGTTGATTTGTTGAGGGTGGGGATATTTTTGGAATTATGAAAATTTTTTAGGGTAAACAAAGTAAAAAAATTTAAAACTGGGGTACAACAAAGTAATGGGTCAAAAGAGCAAAAAGTGGGGTTTGAATAGCAGTTGCCTAATAATAATACCTACAATATTAGCTTAAAACCGTTTTTTCTTGATTCTCTTTTGTGATTTTCATTTTTAAACCACCGCCGATCCTTCTCTTCGATCGGTGTTGGTTCCTATCAAATCCCTTTGCACTTTGTTTGTACAATAAACAACATATCTAGTCATATTTGTAGAGACTAGTCCATCCTTATTATGATGCATCTTCAATGGTGTTGCGTGGATTTATCTAGCACGCTGGATTGATCTTGTCTTTAATTTTTTATTTTATAGTTAGTTTTTCTTCCCTAGTTAGAAGTCTTTGATTTGTCTTCTCCTCGTTGGGAGGTTCTATGTTTGCTTCCTTAGTTGAAAGTCTTTGATTTGTTTTCTCCTCGTTGGAAAGTTTTAGGTTTTTTTCTCCATGTTGAGAAGTTTTGTTATTCGTTATGTGGTTCTAGTGGTGTTTGTGTAATGTAATGAGTTTCAACATTGTAGAGAACAGTCTTTGATTGTTAAATAGTTTCAATTTCTCAATCGCATTTATAGCTAAATTAATGGCAGTTTGTTTAAACAAATAGGATTAGCGAATCAATGTACTTGATTATATGCCTGGTCCTGTATTGATCTATGAATGATTAATGAAATTTTGATTTCTCTTAAAAAAAAACTACAATATTAGTGTATTTTATTTTTGAAGCTTAAATAGGCACATTGAATTGTTCTTTAACACAAAAGGGTAAATCAATGTATTACAACATTTCATCAAGTGAAATAAAAAATATACTATATTGCATACTGAAGTTTGAAACTAACCTAATATAAAGACAACTATCCTATTAAAGGGGACAATTACCCTACCAAAAGAAACAACTATCTCACTTTGGCTCAACTATCTGGGTGATAAGACAAAGCATAAAACAAACACAAACTATAGCCTCGGTTGGTTCATTTTAGCTAACTTACAATGTTAGTTCAAAGTTATCTCCTTTGAGTTAACTCCCTGGAGTTAATATATTTTCGTGTTTTGTTCATCTTTAAACTTGCAGGGAAGTTATAAATTTTAAATAATAAAATGTATGAAATAGCCTTCAAATAAGAAAGAGATGGGTAATAAAAGGGTTATTAATGAGGGGTAATTGTGTCCACAACTCCTGGGAGATAACTCCCTATGGGGGTTGTTGGACTAAGTAGTTAGTCACTCTAACTCCGACCGGGATTTTGATGGAAACAAACAAGGTGAAAATGTACTAATAAATATCAAGTGCATTTCAGTTTTTGTTAAAGAGTGCAAAACATCACATCACGGATATTCAAGCCATACAAGTTTAAGACTCGGCATTCATGAAGGAATGAAAACGAAAGATCAAACTACAATTTGTAATTTTGATGTAAGGTATACAAATTCATTCACGCAAGCCAAATGCATTAGTTCATGCATATCGAGTTTTTAAACGAATTTTCAAATGTCAAGAGACTACTCGAAGTTTCAAAATAGAATTTTAACACATGACTAGGTTTATGAGTTTAAACAATGTGAAACTATGTGTTCATGGTCATTGGCATTTTAAAGATCATTGTGGAAGTTCTCGAAAAAGAAAAACTTATTTTTGAAAGGATTTTGAAAAGAAAATTGCAAATTTGCAGAAAAGTCCCTCGTACGTTATGAAATCGAGATTTCCCGTTTTCGGGATTTGTAAAAATATCCGGACCACCCAATTAGGCTTAATGACCCATAACAAACGTGTATAACATGTTATATAAGGGTTGGTTGGGTCCCGGACGTGTTTAAGGGTCGCTAACACAAAGGGACAAAATAATTATTTTGAGGTCCCTGCAGTTAGCGCGCTAAGTGCAAAGTTAGCGCACTATGTCTCAGTATTAGCGCGCTAACTGCATACCTGACAACTTTTTTAAAAAGCTAGAAAACACACTTTAATTTGAATTCTTGATGAATTCTGGACCCTTGGATCCCTAGAACGGTTATATACTGGTAAGATAGGATACCTAACACTATAAAACCACCAAGAGCATGATTTTGTCACAACAAGGAAGAAACACACTCAAAAGCTCAAAAACCTACAAAGAGAAGAACTTTAATTTTTGTGAAGAAGAAAAAGAAGATTCTTGTGGCTGTCCTTTAACTCCAAAATTCAGCACTTTTGAAGCTTTCAAAGGAGTACAAGAATATCTTCAAAACTGATTTCATTTGTCATCTTCTTGGTTGTAAGGAAGTCCTTGTTTTAGCATTTTTTCTTGTGCTTAATCTACATAGTTTTGTGTGTTTGAATTGAAAATCATTTTGTTGTGTGTTTGAACACTTTCATCTTGGGTTTTGCACTTAAACTTATTTTATTAAACCCTAAGTTTGATTTCAACAAAAGTTTTGCACTTAAACTTGATTTTTGTTAAACTATTGTTCTTAGCTTTGAAATCGGTTTTGCACTAATACATTAGATTCTTAAAACAATTTCATATTTGGGATGCAACCAAATCAGTGACATATTTGCATATTCCATTTATTCTCATACTTGCATGCATTAGAGTTGTTAGGCTCTAGGAGGCTTGCTAGTATTTGAATATGATACCACTTTACGTTGTAAAGTGTATTTCATTATTTTTCAGCCACTTGTTGTAATTGGATGATTGTAAGACTTAGTGGAATATAAGTCAAAGGGAAAGACCTAGTTGAGGCTAAGCATAAACCCTAGTTGTAACTAGGTAGGAAGTCATAATTGTGATTAGGTATTCTAGACTTGTAAGCTTAGGTTGTAACACTTATTTGCAATATAAGTAGGGGTTCAAAAATCCTAACCGGGGAGGTTAGGTAGTAGATGTAGATCCTTGGATCGAACCACTATAAATCGTGTGTCACTTTCCATCTCTTATATCTCATTCACTTGCATAGTATAGACATTCATTGTTGGTGCATGCATTATCATTGTTATTTACGCATAAAGTTTTAAAAAGACAATAACTACTCAGTAACCCAATTTACCCCTCTCTTGGGTGACCTCAATTGGTATCAGAGCGGGTTATTGCTCAAAGCTTTACTAACGTATCTTTGAGTTTTTTTGTGCAAGGATGCAAACTTTAGATCTGGCTCGCCTTAGGGAAGGCAACTCCTCGAGTAGGCCTCTGTATTTTGATGGAACTAACTATGCTCATTGGAAAGTGAGAATGAAGTTCTATATTAGAGCACAAAATAGATTCTTATGGGATGCAATTGAAAGTGGCTACACTCCACCGGACAAGCCTTTAATAGAGTACACCGCCGAGGAGATCAAGAGTGAGCTCTCAAATGATCAAGCCATGATCACTTATTTTGTGCATTACGTGAAAATGAATTTAACCGAGTGAGTGCTTTTCAAACGGCCAAGGAAGTATGGGAAAAGCTTGAGGTACATTATGAAGGTACCATGCAAGTGAAAAAAACAAAGTTGAGGATTCTTGAGGAGCACTATGAAACTTTCCGAGTTGGATCCGATGAAGATATAGCCACCGCCATCACACGGTTCACTAAACTATTGAATGAGATCAAAAATCTTGGAAAGAATTATGATCAAGAGACCTCGGTGTACAAGTTCCTTAGAGGGTTGCCTAAGGAATGGGATGCCAAGAAGTATGCTATTTAATCGGCATAAAACCTTGGAGACTATATATTTGATGTATTGTGTGGAGAGCTAATGGTCCATGAATTTGAACTTAAAGACCGAGCTAGACTAGAAGCATTAAATGGAAGCGCAAAGAGTTCAAAAAAAGAGATTGCTTTGAAGGCAAATAGCTCCTCGGTTGCATCAATAGATGTCGTTGAAGACGAAAAATCTTGTGACGAAAACGATCTTGAGGAGGAAGTAGCTATGCTTTCAAGAAAGCTAAACAAGGCAATGTACAAGCGGGATAGGTACAAGAAGAAGTTTAAAAGTGGAAGCAAGGGAGGAAAGTCAAGTGAGACTATATGCTTCGGATGTGGCAAAAAGGGTCACATCAAGGCAGAATGCAAATCTAAGAAGGTGGTGGATAAGCGGAAAGGAAAGAAGAGCTTCAAGGCAACTTGGGATGACTAATCTTCATCAAGCTCCGAGTCTGAATCCGAGAGTGAGAAAGCAATACTTTGACTCATGGCACAAAGTGAGGTAAACTCTAACATTTCTAACTTTGATGATATTGATGATTTGGATGATGATCCAAATCTTGATATGCTTAGGAAAGAATTGGAAAAGGAGGTCAAAAAGACCAAACAACTCAAAAAGAGTTTGACCATAGCAATTAGTGAAATAGAGTTACAAAATGAGACCATTAATGATCTCCAAAGTGACTTGAATGAAGTCCTAGAGGAAAGATATGCTTTAGTCAAGGAAGTAAAAGACTTGACTAACACGGTGCATAAGTTCACCAATGGTAGGAAAATGTTTGACATGATGTTGGGAGCACGACGTGCACTCAACAAAAGAGGCATAGGCTATGGAGAAAATTTGTTGAGTTACAAGAAATTGTTAAATGATGATCGTAGATGCTCTAAATGTAATAAAACTCATATGGTTGGGAAATGTGCTTTGCAAAAGGCCAAAGTGGGTAGACTAGCATGGGTAGTTAAAAATGTTTTTGACAGTAACTTTCTCGAACTCAAAAGTGTTTGGGTACCAAAATCTAGTGTGTTTCCCATTGTGTAGGATGCAAGGAAGAGCACCCCATAGTACTTAGATAGTGGGTACTCAAGACACATGACTGGAGATGCGCATCAATTCATTGAACTAAAGCGGCATGATGGTGGAAAGGTTACATTTGGAGACAACAACAAAGGAAAAGTTATTGGTCTCGGAACCGTCGGTAATAATTCACTTTCTATTTCTAATGTTTATCTTGTTGATGGTTTGAAACATAATTTGCTTAGTATTAGTCAATTGTGTGACAAAGAATTTCATGTTATGTTTGAATCATCGAAATACATTGTTAGGAATGAGAAGCATGAAACTTTATTTATCGCATATAGAGATAAAAATGTTTATGCCATTAACATTGATGAGATGAATATACAAAATGTTTCATGTTTGAGTGCACAAAGTGAATGTGATGCATGGTTGTGGCACCGTAGATTAGGACATTCTAGCATGAAAAACTTGTCAAAATTGACTAAGCATGATCTTGTCAAGGGCCTACCCAAATGCACTTTTAAGAAAAATAAGGAATGTGAACCTTGTATCATTGGTAAACAAGTAAAATCGTCATTTAAGACGAAAGTAACAAGTGATGTGACTCGTGCCTTAGAACTTATCCATATGGATTTGTTCGGACCCACGCAAACATAAAGTCTAGGAGGTAAATCATATTGCTTTGTCATTGTTGATGATTTCACTAGGTATACATGGGTGTATTTTCTATCTCACAAGCATGAAATGTTTGATGTGTTTAGAAAATTTTGTGCGTTAGTTGAGAATGAAAAGGGATACAAAATCACCATCATTAGAAGTGATAGAGGTGGTGAGTTTGTAAATAGGAACTTGGAGGATTTTTCTGCTAAACAAGGATATACACATCAATTATCCTCTCCTAGAACACCCCAACAAAATGGAGTTGTTGAAAGAAAAAATAGGACACTCCAAAAGATGTGTAGGACTATGCTAAATGAGTACAACATAGCTAAGCATTTTTGGGCCGCAGCCATTAATACGGCATGCTATGTTATGAATAGAGTAAATATCCGAAAGCAAGTGAAAAAGACTCCTTATGAACTATGGAAATGTCGAAAACCCAACATAAGTTATTTTAAGGTATTCGGTTGTACTTGCTATGTTCTAAATGATAAGGATCAATTAGACAAATTTGAACCAAAGTCAAAGGTATGTACTTTCCTAGGCTACTCTATACATAGCAAAGCATATAGGGTGTTTAATAGATCAACCAAAACCATAGAAGAATCTATCCATGTGAAATTCGAAGAAGTAGATCCCAAAGTTAAGATGATGCAAAACTTGGAAAAATTGAGAATCGATGATGAAGATGATGGCACCCTAAGACAAACTTCAAATAGTTAAGAGGTCGAGGAAAACAAAGAATTCGAAACAAGTGCGCCTAAGAATTCAAGACTTCTCATTGGCCATTCATCCCAACAAATAATAGGTGATCTAAACAAATGTATAATCACTAGGTCAACGTTACATCGAGATGAAGGACACATAGTTTTTGTATCACAAACCGAGCCCCACCAAAATAGATGATGCCTTAGGAGATAAGTTTTGGGTAATGGCTATGCAAGAAGAGCTAAGCCACTTTGTTAGGAATAAGGTATGGACACTTGTACCTAGACCTAAGGACCATACTATCATAGGCACTAAATGGGTCTTTAGAAACAAAAAGAATGAGAAGGGTGAGATTGTAAGAAATAAGGCTAGGTTGGTTGCACAAGGCTACAATCAAGAAGAAGGAATTGATTATGAAGAAGCTTTTGCACCCGTAGCAAGACTAGAAACAATTCGAATGTTGCTTACTTATGCTTGCTACAATGGTTTTTTACTATATCAAATAGATGTTAAAAGCGCATTCCTAAATGGGTTCATCTATGAAGAAGTATATGTAGAACAACCACCAGGTTTTGAAGATCATGAACATTCTAGTCATGTATATCATCTTCAAAAATCCTTGTATGGACTAAGACAAGCTCCTAGAGCTTGGTATGATAGACTTAGTGCATTTCTACTTGATAAAGGATTCAAGAAAGGAACATTAGATCCAACTTTGTTCATTTTGATCTAAAAACGTGACATGCTACTTGTTCAAATCTATGTTGATGATATTATCTTCGGGTCATCCAACACATGTTTATGTGATGAATTCTCATCATTAATGACAAATGAATTTGAAATAAGCATGATGGGTGAACTAACATACTTTCTAGGCTTGCAAATAAAGCAATCAAAACATGGCATTTTTTTATAAATCAAGCAAAGTATGTGAGGGACATGTTAAAGAAATTCAAATTCAAAAATCTGAAAGCATGTGACACTCCTAGTAGTTCTACCATCAAAATTTTCAAAGATCAACTAGGAAAATCCATAGATCCTAAGCTTTACCATGTAATGATAGGTAGTCTCCTATACTTGACTGCTAGTAGACTCGACATTATGTGTAGTGTGTGCTTATGTGCTAGATTTCAATCCGATCCCAAGGAGTCACACTTAAAATGTGTAAAGCGCATATTTCGATATCTAAGTGGAACACAAGACTTAGGATTGTGGTTCAACAAAACCAGGAGTTTCGAACTCCGAAGTTTTGTTGATTCTGATTATACAGGAAGTCTAGTTGATAGGAAAAGCACTTCCGGATTTTGTCATTTGCTAGGAAATTCACTTATCTCATAGTTTAGCAAAAAGCAAAATCCGTTGCTTTATCTACGGCGGAAGCCGAATATGTGGCTACCGAGAGTTGTTGTGCTCAAGTTCTATACATGAAACAACAACTTGAGGATTATCAAATCCTAGTTGGTTGTGCCGAAATTTATTGTGATAACACAAGTGCAATTAACATATCGAAAAATCCGGTGTTACACTCTCGAACAAAACATATTGAGATTAGGCACCATTTTCTTCGTAATCACGTCCAAAAGGGCGATGTTAAACTCATCCATGTGCCAACAGAGGATCAACTAGCTGATATATTTACTAAGCCTTTGCCTAGAGGTAAATTTTCTAAGATTCGACGTGAGTTAGGCATGTCTCGTGAATTGAACCTTCTACATCTATTTTAGTTGTTCCGAACCTTTTTATATGGTGTTAGTGAAGTGTCCATGAAGTTTGGGGTGAATCGGAGTTGTATTTCAAAAACTCAAAATTTTTAGTCCAAAATTTCCAGAGGGAAATTAGCGCGCTAATAGCAGAAATTAGTGCGCTAATGATGTTCTGGCCCAGAATACAAATCAACCAATTAGCGCGCTAATTCAGTTATTAGCGCGCTAATGCCGTTCGGTCGGACATGTATAAAACCCTTTGTTTGCCCTAAAAACACTACAACTCACACATCTCTCCTCTCCTCTCGTCGTCCCCACCACGGTCTCTCCATTTTCATGTAAAATCTTCACTTCTCCTTGTCAATTTTTTCATTTTTCATTCCCCCAATGTCAACTCGTCGAACCTCCAACCGTCCCTCTTCCCGTCTGGCCGCCCCCACCACTTCTCGTCCAACCGCCCCCACCAAGTCTTGTCCTACCCAAGCTACGTCCTATCGTCATCCCCCAAGCCGTCGCGTTGTTCAATCTTCGTCCTCAAGTAGTGAATTCGAATCCACACACACCGTTCCTGCCTCGGCAAATGCCCCATGACGTGAGGGTCGTGCCAAGTCCATTCATGAGTCCACATCCGTTCTAGAGTTAGTGGCTCCACGGCTAATGGATGCCAAAATCCTAAAGTCCACCATTGTCGATTTCGCCTTTTTTGATAAGGCTCATCTCCCAATTCGGGAGGTTTTCGATACGGCGGGATGGACCACTTTTTGTGCCTACAAAGTTAATTATAATCCCTCCTTGGTTCGAGTTTTCTATTCAAATCTTGAAACAACAAACCATTTTGTTCTCAGATCGTCTGTTGGTAGCCAGTCCATTAAGATTACGCCCAAAAATCTCGCTCAACGGCTTCAACTTCCTTTGCACCCTCCTACCACTACGGTTGTGTGCAAATTTCTAAGTTGGCGCTTTGATCGTCTTGAAGTACTAAATTCCTTCTTACGGTCGAAAAGGACTTTAACCGTTTACCCGACTGATATAACGGATATTGACTTCAAACTCCTACCTCACCTTCTTTATAAGGTACTTCACAAAGTCATTCTTTCGCGAGGTAGAAGTAAAAACTATGTCACTCTCCTTGACATGTTTGTTCTCGGGCACCTGCTTCGATTGATCCCTCTAAGTTTGCCCCATATCATCATTGGTTATATGACGAGCACGTGTAGTTCGGGTCGCCATCTTCCTTATGCCCACATTATCACATCCTACTTGGAGTCTGCCTAGGTAGATCTTGCATTAGGTGGTCGTCCCCTCACTGTCTATGACACCATTGACATGGCTACTCTGAAGGCCATGAAGTATCGCTACATACGTGAGAGGATCATTAAACCACGCAATACTTTCAACATTAATTTGTTGAAGCTCTTGCATATATGCTTTAAATTTTCGAGGTTGATGTTGTGCACCGGCTAAGTACACCATATCCTTCAATTCTTTGCTCCCAAATCTCATGTTGAAATTACTACATATGTGACGAAGGCAAAATCTGTGTTGAGTTCTGTCACAAGTCCACCCATTTCGAGGACCATTCATTGCCAACAATATACCAGGGTGTCGATCAGAAATTGCACATATAGCATCTCGATCAGTCACATGATGTCACAAACAAGCCATAAACCATCCCCAACTGTCTTGACTTTCCTCATCGACAATGGCAAATGCTAAGGGAAATATATGAGTATTACTATCTACAATTGTGGCAATCAAGAGCTTTTGTTTGTATTTTCCGTACAAGAATGTGCCATCAATTTGTATTAGTGGCCTGCAATGTCTAAAACCTGCAATAGATGGTGCAAATGCCCAAAAAACCCATTCAAATACAACTTTGTTGTTGGCATTGGGTTCGCCGTGTCTCCAATCTACACGCGTCCTAGGATTTCTTTCTTGAAGAGTGACCATCCACTGTGGAAACATTTCATATGACTCCTCCCAATCTCCAAAGATCTAAAGCGACCGCCTTTTTTTTGCCAACCAGACTTTCTTGTAATGAACATCATAACTAAATTTGTCCTTAATAATTTGATGAAGAACTGAAACTGAAATAGATGGATCTCTTCTCACCACTTTTTCAATTTCACGACATATAATAACAGAGTCCAAATAAGCATGATCCTTTGATAGTTTTGCATTGATACAGGTATGTGGTCCCTCATATTTACTTATCTCAAACATTCCATGTGCTTTTCTTTTTGAATACCGCAACCTCCAAGTACATCCATCTGAAAGTTTCTTACAACAGACAATCCACACATTAGGTGTTGAATGAGTTACTATAAATTGCCTGTGTACTTTAATGTTGTACAATTTTACTGCATGTTGGAAGTCCCCCTTAGAAAAAACTGCATGCCAACATGAAGTTCTGAGGGTTCATTCCATAGAGCTTTAGAAGGAATTACTGCATCCTCATGGAGGGGGTCATTGCCTCACTACTGAATTCCATAAATACAGATGAAGGTACGACAAATTTGCCAACACCCACAGGCGCATCATTAAGTCCATTAGCCTCTTGATCAAAAAAATCATTGTTTCCAACTTCATCCAAGATTGGAGGACAAGATAATGAGCCATCCTCGGCTATGACTTGGTTTAATGCATCTCGAATTATGCTATCAGGAACATGAAGAGCATCAATTCCTTCATCATTGGCATCATCACTACTCTGTTCAGTAGTATTCCCATCACTACCACAATCGTCATCATCGTTCACACCACCACATACACCAAGGGCATGAGCTTCCTCGTCAACATCATGATTTAAAGTCATTAAAGGTGATGCACAGTAATTACGTTCAAATGGGGGTTGAATACTAGGCCATTCCGCACTGACCGCTATGTTAGAACTAGTATATAATTGCCTCGGAACTAAATATAAAAATAGCTCCATACAATTCGGTGGTGGAAACTCAGCCACAATGTTCCAAGCATCTTTAAAAGTCGATTCATCAACTATTTGCAAAGGGACATAGTTGTACGTTCCAGTTCCAATGTACATAGGATAATGATATACCATATTTAATATCATTTTTTCAATGTTTATCTCCAAAGCATTGCAAATAAAACTCACAAGTTCCTCATACCTTAAACTCAACTTAGATATGAGATGTCGAATAGGTATTGTTGTATATGAAATTCCAAATGGTCCATCAATAATGGCACCATTCATATAGTATACCAAAGTCACTCTCTGGTCAACCATTATGGAATCTATATAATATACATATATATAATATAATTGTTAGTTAATAGAAGTGATAATAATTAATTCACTAAGTATATAGAAACTTAACAAACTCCAACTAAGTACATAAAAACTTAACAAACTCCAACCGAGTACATAGAAACATAACAAACTCCAACGTGTTTTTAAAATCTATTTTATTTTAGCCTTTTATTTTATTCACAAAAAGGAACCAACTATCAATCATATAAGTGACACAATTGGTGCAAGCAATAGAACAACGAGCAAGGAATTATCTATTTGTGGACTGCAAATGCTAATGCATATCACTTTTGACACATTTGTATGAGGCCCTTTAAAGAAATTATCTGTTCTAAGGTGCTGGTCTAATCTACTGAGGAATTTTCCCCCTCATGTTAAGAGATCATTCACTATTGTTTATCTTTTTTACATTTTTCTTCTTCAACTTGTTTCAGCTTAGAGAGTAACAACATCATTCTTTCATATGATTTTCCAGTAATTTTCTTTACATTGAATAGGTAGAATGAATCTTTTCAGCTTTAGCAATAGTACCCAAAATGACTACTAGAAATATATATAAGAGATCGTTTGGCCATGCGGGTTCTCCGTAATAATTATGACCCATTCCTTTTGGCAATTTAGCTCTTAATACAGGATCATTCAAGTTAGGTTTCTTTGTTATTGGGATAGGTGAATTTTTACGGATCCATCCCCCCAAGGAACCGGACATGATAATTTTTTATCATCTGGCTCGAGCAAGAATCAAAAAAATAAAATGGATCCATAGAAAATCTATATGCATTATAAACAGTTACCCATTGAAACAAAAAGGGAATAAGATGCTTTATAAATAGTTGTTTCTCTAAATTTTCTGCATTTTGTTTCTCGTATAAGATATAATAATTAATCTAAGTTGAATTTGAACCAATACACATATACACCAGCCCCAACCATCACCAAGCATGCTTTCATCAAAGAAAAAAAATGCCAGAGCCACACCATTAAAACAATCCCATTTTAAAATTGGCAAAAACAATGATAATTGACTAACAAAACAACAAAACAATATTGAAATGATAAAATACTAACCAAAACAATCGGCCAAGTCGAGAAGTGAATCGAGAACTAAAGAGAGCGGTAGTGAATCGAGAAGTCGAGAAGTCTCAAGCGGTGGGAGTAGGTGTGACGAGTTGAGGTGAAGAAGCCTCAGCGGTGGAGTGGGTGCGGCAGTGGCAGAGTGGGTGCGACAGCAATGGCGGACGGAGTGGGTGCGACAATAGCGGCGAAATGCTTGAAAGTACTGGACTGCTCAATTATTGACTCTTAGATGAACCTCTAGATTTGTGCACACACCAGATTTAGAGAAATATTATAAATAAGGAAATGAGTGAGTTCTCATCATTTTCAATAGATTTTTACATGCAAATTGAGGAGAACCAGTGTTTTGGGGAGCAGAGAGACCTTCTAGAGCTGGAGTCTTACGGATTTAAGCAAGGTAATCACCAAGCTCATTTCATTTCCATTAAAGTGAGCTTGAAAATGGGGTTTCTGAGGAAAATTAGAATTTAAATTGTAAAATATGTTTTGAAGGTGTCTTCAGTAAAAGTTAAGGTTGATTTAATTGCTATTTGAGGTTTTGAATCGAAATTTTGGGAAATTTGAAGTTTTGGTGAAATTTTTGAAAACTGGACATGCATAACTTTGATTCTGCAAATCTACAAACTTCTTGTTTCTGGGTGTTTTTCGGTGTTTATTTAGGTTCTTGTGAGTCATGCATGGATCGGTGGTAGTTTTGGTGGTGTCCAAGGCATCCAAAACACCAGAATTCCCTCTAGAATTTTGGGTTTCGACATAAGTAGCGCGCAGGACACATCCCCTAGCACACTGCTTGTTTTGGGGACAAAAACACTGTTCACTTAAGAATAGTAGCGCGTTGGAAACTGTTTACAGAGGCTATTTTAATTAAACCGAATATAGGACCTGCCTAGCTAACATATATAGACCTTAAATTGTATTAAAACGTACTAAGGACCTAGGGAAACGTGTTAAGAGTCCAAGTACACAAGTTTGGGGTGTCAGGAGGCCGGTTGGACTAGAACTTTTCCGTGAAAGGTGAGTTGGCAAACTGGACACTTGTTTTACATTTCATTTTCAAGTTTGTCTCCTATGGTTTATCTATGTATATTATTGTGATCTAAATGCCATGTTTACTATTACGAATCTACTCTTTTATGGGTATTTTTTGTGGCATTCCTTATGTCCTATTTATTGATGTTCGATCACTATCTTTTATTGAAAATCTGGATATAGATGCGTGTGGCTCATGGGGTATACGACCCGGGGTGTCGAGATCTATTCGGTTGGTGTCACATAACTATTACATGAGGTTAACTGACAAAGTCCACGACCATTAGGGGTAATACCGAGGTAACGTGTACGATCCTATCACATAATGTTCATGTGCAGCTATATGGTGGTACGAAGTGCATGCGTATCGAGCTATTACCTGAGGTCGTTGGGACGGTAGTCCTTAACCAATAGGGTAGTACTGATGTGCACTACTAGTTTGTTATGGTATCCGAGTCAGTCTTACATGTTCTTTGGTATTTACAAGCATGTTTTATTTTAAGCCATTTATCCCTGCTTTACTGCTTTAAATACCTGTTTTTGTACTTGGAAATATGGATAAATGTTCTTTTTTGGTCGACTGTTATTTTTCTAGTGCTCACCATCATTTTTATGACGTGGATGTAGATCTATTGTCTAGAAGGTCGGGCAAAGAGAAGATTGGCGACTACTTTTGAGGCTTCAGCATTCATCTGACTGATGTAGGTTTCTTTTTGGTATTTTGTTGTATATATTTTACTTATGTTTTAATATACATTTTAGGTTGTATATTAGGATGTGACTTTCATGATTATCACACTAGTGTTATCGCCAACTTGTTATCTATTTGTGTGAATATTATTGCCTGGTTTTCCACACTTAGGGTTTAAATTTGAAATGCTTAAACTTAACATTAAGACTTCTGCTGAATTTATAATGGTATAACACGTGTATTACTTATCCTGAATGTGAATATTGAGGGGTGTAAAATGTAAAGGCTGACTAATACGTACTTAAGTCCTACGTGGATAGGATTAGGGCTTAATTACAGGATTAGGTCGGGCGATGCCGTGATCAAGGGTTCAGGCCATCACAGATGCTCAGTTCTACCTTCATAAGTGGGTCTAGGATTCCTATATCTTGTTCGTCTTTCTATGATCTCAGAAGATATTAAGGGAATAAGGGACACAAAAACAATTTTTCTTATTGTTTCTACCTTTGTCACCTCAAATGGTGTAGCAGTAACTTTTATTTCACACTCAGCCTCTACTCTTACCTTTTTTGGTTTGCTTGGTTGATCCAGTTGTTTTAGCCCTTCAAGTACAATTCCACACCTCAAAGTGATCTTGCTAACATTTACCAAGTGTTGCATATATTGATTTTCTTCGCTACATACTTGTAATGGCCCAATTTTAATTATGTCGTTATTATTATGTATTTTCAAATGTGGATGCCAACTTAAATTCGCATGGACACTGTCGATAGGCCAGGGTACGCCCGACTAGGTAAATGGTTGATTTTGTGTGATGTTTGCCTATGTGCGATGTTGTATATGTTAAAATGTGTTAATTTACATCACATGTGTGTAATTATATTATTGTAAACCTAGTGAGAGAGTGTGACAGGTATTTGCCTCAAAAAATGTGTCAGTACGGGTACTTAGCGGGCGAATTATGGGTATGCTAAGTTAGGGAATGGTATACACAAAATAGACAAATAAAATGTGTCACATAATAAATTCAAAATTATATCGTAGTAGAAATTATCGCGAAAGATGGCAACGGTTTGAGTCGTAGTGCGATGTCGAAGAGCTAAAACACCAACAAAAAACCAATAATTGGTGTTTTAAAGGATATGACCAAGAGACCAAGTCACCAATTGGAGTCATTACTTTGACTTGGAAGACCAAATCATGGCATTAGGATGGCTTTGGGATATGTACATCACATGAGATCAATTTTATGGATATATATATGGACTTTTTAAGTGACTTTTCTCACCAACTTTTCTCTCTCCTCTCATGCTAATTCGAAAATTGAGTGAGTGCAAGTGAGGGTTTAAGTGAAAGTCTATGAATTGGAGAGGATTTGAGCTAGACATCAAAGAAACCAAGGTGAGCATCACTTTTCCCTCTCCATTATCTACAATTTAAGCTAAGTTTTAGGGATGTTAATGTCAATTTGAGATAGGGTGTTGAGCTAACTGATTTTGTTGTTGTTTTGGTGATTTAAAGTCAAGTTGGATAGGCGTTGGTGTCGTTTTAAAGTTTAAGCAAAGCTAGCAAAGTTTGGTTTTCAAAGGTGGTGGTTTAATTCGAATTTTAATTCGATAAATATGTTGTAGGGTGATACCTCTGGCTTTTTGGGAGTGTTATGAGTCCCCCTGGAGTCAAGGATTGGGTCGACGACATTATGAGGAGGCAATGGGCGTCAAATTTTCAAATTTCTCGTAATTAGAAATTATGGGTTCAACACGGATAATGCGCTAGTTAGGGGCTCTACTGCTCTATCTCATCTAGTTAGGTGTTTAGGGTTTAGGGCTCTACTACTGCTCTACTGCCCTAAATCCAGCGCGCTAGGTGCAGGGCAGAGGCTAACTTAAGGGGTTGTTTTGGAAAAAATATACATTCTAATATAATGGTAATTGAAATTATGAAACTCGGGGCAATAATATGATAGCTGGGAGCCTATCGAGGTCGGATCGAGGTTATTGTACGAGTTTCGGAGTGCCTTTTGAGGTGTGTTGAATACCCAATTGAAATTCACTCGAGTATTTACTTGCTTCGTTTATTGCTTTCATTCCATTATTTCAGTATTAGGACGGTTGGTTAAGGTAATTCCCACCAGGTTTATTCTATTATGTGTTTGTGGCATGCTAGACTATAAAATGTGTACCAGAGGTCCTCGGTTGATAGTCGACCTAAGCTGCCACGTCAGTACATATGTCGTTGCATCGTGTGTCAATGCTAGCCACCGAGAGGATAAGGAATTTAACTAGTTTAAGTGCGCTAACTGGGGGTACCTGAGAAAAATTTGGAGTATAGTGCTAGTCTGACCTGGATATAACACACACCTTTGAGCTTCACTATTTTATATGCATGCGATGATCAATTTACAGTTTTCCATTTACTTTTCACATGTCTATTTAATAGTATTTATAGATTCCTTTACTTTATTATGAAATTTTCTTAGTGAAGTTCCTTTGGGATTCACTCACTTTGACTCGACTCATCATCTGTTTTATTGTAATGATTGAGTGTAGATCCTAGTACGGACAGGGGCAAGGAGACACTAAACGACTACTTGTTATTGCCTACATTTTTAGGACTGACTTGTACGTTTAATTTTGATATTTTGTATTCATGTTGGATTACAGGGGGATATGTGAGACATTCGTACATGTTTACACTTCACCTTGAGACATTTTGTTATGTAATATACATGGTACATTATTCCAGGTTTTCCACATTAGGTTGATGCTAAGTATGACATGATTTGTATACATTTTACCATGATAATCATGTCTAATAAGTTTTTCGCTAAATTGAGGTACAATTATGATTTAAAACAGATGACTTGATGATTTAATAACATGATTGAAAGTAAGGCTAACCATAATGAATATAAGTGGTTATTTTTTAAATGAAATGATATAAGTTAGCCATAATCCAAGGTTTGGACGTGGTAAAGAACGTCTTTGGTGCGTTGGACCAGCAGCTCTGTTATATGACAGGGCTATGGGGCCCGCAACACACCATGTGGCAAGTTTTGGGATTTGGGGCCATCACATTTGATATCAGAGCAAGGTTCAAGTAAACCTCGGGAAAAGTTAATGAAAAACCTCGGGAAAAGTTAATGGAAGAGCATTAAACTTAATGAATAAACCTTAAATGTGGAAACCCATTGTATTTGTCTTAGAACTCTAATTGGGAAGATATTGTAAGGTAGGTAGTATTAGGGTTATATACGTGTTATGCTTTAGTTATATATTACATACAATTCGCATATATATATATATATAACAAGGCTAATTTGGTGCATGTTTTTCGATGCAGGTTTCGATGGATGAACAACCTCCTATTACTACTTAGCTAGATGCCAGGGATACCAGTGATCCGACCAGGGATACTCTGGCTTTGCATTTACTGACTCAGAGTATGGATGACTAATTCACGATATAGTTGGAGCAGTTTGTAGAGCACATAGAGAAGAGGAGGGCTCAGGCGGCACCGATATCGGATCACACTACAATTTTAGCTGCACCTGCCACACAGGCAGTTGTAGCCTCGATCACCACATAGACCCAAGTTCAGGCGGTAGTTTCAAAGACATTGAACAATGGGATTGCACCAGTAGTGGTACTTGTTGATACGATAGTTCCCAATTCGGTGACGATTGAGCAGCCGACAGTTATATCCATATCTAGCAGCACGATGTCAGCAGAGGCCAAGAGAGTCAGCGATTTTATTCAATTTCAACTAGGCTACTTCTATGGTTGGTGACCCAAAGGCAGCTAGGAGATGATTATTATCACATCAATAGTTGTATAAGCTGCTGATGGTTGAACATGAGAACCAGGCGTGTTTTTCGAGGTTTTGTTTGAGAGGTGAAGAAATGGTATGGTGGACTACATATTCTGACACTCATCCAGATTTGACAACATCAGTCGAGTTCAGGTAGATATTTTATGATGACTATGTGCCTATTAAGGTTCGGCTGAGACTGATGGAGGAGGTTTTCCCCTGAAGCAATGCAACATGTTATTTTTGCGGTACATGGAGAGGTATAAGTACTTTTTGCAGTATATCATGGATGTGGCTAAGATGGAGAGACTCCATTTATACTACTTTGTTCGAGGACTAGATGAGATGATCGCGAGCATCGTTGTATCCAGTGGGGCCCGCACTCTATAGGAGATTTATGACAAAGCCCTCTTTCATGAGACATCTTTTGTAAAGACATTCGATAGGTGTCCATGATCTTTAAGAGTCAGTCTGGTCAGAGTTATCGATAGGATCAAAGGCCGAAGAGATAGAGAGACCAGTAGGGCTGACATGGATAGGGACAGGGGCAGAGAGTTCAAAGAGATGTTTGGTAGTCAGATAAAAAACTAGAGGTACGGTAGATGGTTCTTTCACTTTAGGAGTTTTTGCACATTTCTCAAGGAACTCTATATGTGATTGCATCGATGACAGCACCAGCGACTTCATCGCCTTTAGTGGCAAGACTACCTTTACCGCCAGCATAGTCAAGAGGCAGGGGTAGAGATCAAACTAATTCTTAACCGAGCAATTCTGGGCAGAGTTCATAAGCTAGTGCAATTCCACATAGGCCAAATGTTATTTATTATCGTTGTGGGTAGATAGGACATATTTAGAGGCATTGTTCATTACCACCATTAGAGCCACCATTGGGTAACGTAGCACAATCATCCCGATGGCAGACGTTTATAGTTGCTGAGGCAGACCTTGAAGATACACGAAAGCTAGTGGAAGGTATTTCAAATATTTGTGGTCGAGATATGCATGTTTTAATTGATGTTGGTTCAACATTTTCTTTTATTTCTAGTGCAATAATTGATGAACTAAAATTGAGACTGGTTAGAGCTAATACATTATTGATCTTTAGCATAGCAGTGAGCGAGAAAGTGTATCCTAACTTGATATGTAAGAATTATGTGATCAAAATTGGAGAGAACAATACTTAAAGTATGATACATTACTAGGAATGGATTGGTTAGCAACATATCATTCCAGTATAAATAACTTTCGCAAATAAGTAACCTTTAAGATTACCAATTTTTCTGAGTTTATAGTCTATCAAGGCTATAATCTTTCGCGTTTGGCTACTCGTGGCAGAAAGGCTACTGTAAATGATTTAGTGGTAAGTGCAAGAATTGTTACGCTTGGAGACCCAGATCAAGAAATGAAGATTAAGGAAATTCTAGTAGTTTGTGAATTTCAGGAAGTTTTTCCAATTGACTTGCTTAGATTTCCACTACTATGGGTTATCAATTTTGTCATTGATTACTCCCGGTACCAAACTCATATCGATTCCTTCGTATCGTTTGGCACCGAAGGAGTTGCGTAAGTTACAAAGGCAAGATCTATGAGTTGTTGAAGAAAGGTTTTATTCAGCCTAGTATGTCACCATGTGGAGCACCAGTTCTTTTTGTTAAGAAGGACACAACATTACGCATGTGCATTGATTATAGGCAGTTGAATATAGTCAGTATTTGGAATAAATATATGTTGCCTTGGATTGACGATTTGTTTAATCAGCTGAAGGGTGCTAGATATTTTTTGAAGGTTGATCTCAAGTCTAGTCATCATCAGTTGAGAGTCAGGAATAACGATATCTTGAAGACAACTTTCACCTTTTGCTATGGGCATTTCGAGTTCTTAGTGATTCCATTTGGGCTCACTAATGCTCCTGTTATGTTCATGGATCTAATGCATAAGGTTTTGAAATCCTATCTTGATCATTTTATCATCGTGTTTATCGATGACATTATGATTTATTAAAGGACCCAGGAAGAGCACGCACATCACCTTAAAGTTACCTTGCAGACTCTGAAGGATAATCAGTTGTATGCTAAGTTTAGTAAATGCAATTTTAGGGTTTCAGAGGTCGAATTCCTCGGCCATGTGGTAAATGATGAGGGGATATCAGTTGATCCAACAAAGATTGAGACAATCCAGGATTGGCCTGCTCCTACTACAATGTCTAATGTTCATTGTTTTTTGGGGTTAGCGGGTTGTTACATGTGATTTGTTGATGGATTCTTTAGTATCACTCTTCCCCTTACTCAGCTAACACAAAAAAATGTTGAGTTTCTTTAGTCTGAAGATACAAGAATGCCTTCAAGGAATTGAAGCGTAGGTTGACTACAATGCCTATTCTTACATTACCTGAAACGGAGAAGGAGTTAGTAATTTATATTGGTGGTTCTCATTCAAGCTTGGGTTGTGTGCTGATGTAGGAGGGGAGGGTTTAGCTTATGCTTCAAGAAAACTCAAGATTCATGAAAAGAATTATCTAGTTCATGATCTTGAGCTTGCAGTTGTCGTTTTTGCCTTGAAGATTTGAAGGTATTACTTGTATGGTGAGAAGTTTACTGTATTTTTGAATCATAAGAGTCTGAAATACATGTTTACGTAGAGTGAACTGAATATGAGATAATATAGATGGCTTGAGTTTCTCAAGGATTATGACTTCACTCTAAAGTACCGCCAAAACAAGGCGAATGTTGTTGCAAATACCTTGAATAGGAGAAGAACAGGTAAAAAGAATGTAGCTACTGCTAGAGCTTCTCAATTTCAACTTCCTAAGGAAGCATTAGTGACGATGATTCGTGAAAGTCCAGTTCGCACATCATCAGCTAAGAGAGCTAGTTCCAGTGGTGATAATATATTCTTTTGTGCTCATATTTGAGTTGAGACGGAGATTATACAGAGGGCGATCGATAGTCAGAAAGCTGATTAGGATTATTTGACACATCAAAGTTTAGGTGCTAGCATTGATCATCCAGATTGGTTAATTTCTTCTGATGGTACTTCACATTTCAGGGATAGATTGTAGATTCTAGCTCAAGATCAGTTGAGACAAGAGTTACTTTAGGAGGCTCATAGATCACTTTACACTATTCATCCCGTAACACTAAGATGTATCACGGTATGAGGTGTATATATTGGTGGCCTAGGATGAAGTCTGATTTTGCGGAGTTTTTGAGGAGATGTGATATTTGTTAGCAAGTTAAGGCTGAACATAGGAAGCTTGGAGGTTTATTGCATTCCTTGTCGATTCCTGAGTGGAAATAGGAGCATATAACAATGGATTTTGTTTTCAGTCTACCTATAAGTTAGTGTAAGCACGATGCAGTTTAGGTTGTAGTTGATATGTTATACCCTCTGGATCAATTATGCGAGTTATACGCACGTAAGGTGTTAAGGTTTCATGGTATTCCAATGTCGACTACTTTGGACAGAGATCTGAGATTCACGTCCAAACCGTATAGTGAGCTATAAAGGCAGTTGGGAATCATTCTCAACCTCAGTACTGCGTATCATCGTCAGATGATGTGCAGTCTGAGCGAGTGATTCTAATCCTAGAGGATATGTTTTGAGCTTATGTCTTAGAATCTGGTGGTACCTGGGAGAAACACATTCCTATGAGTCGGTTCTTTTATAACAACAGTTATCAGGCGAGTATTGAGATGGCTCCTTTTGAAGCTCTGTGTAGTCGACCATAGCGTTCACGAAAGTGTTGGGTAGAGGTTGGAGGTACAGTTTTGCTGGGGCGTGGGCTAATTTAGGAAAAAATAGAGAGTATTCAACAGATTCGTTGGCTTTTGACTACAACACAATTGAGACAGAAGAGATACACCAACAAACATCATTGATTCTTGGAGTATTCAAAGAACAATTATGTTCTTTTGAAAGTGTTACCTATGAAAGGATTATATAGGTTCGGGTTACAAGGTAAGCTAGTTTCAATGTATATTGAGCCGTTCAATATTAAGAAAAGAGTTAGCCCTATTGCCTACAAATTTAGAGTTACCACCTCAGCTTGTTAGAGTTCATTATGTCTTTCACATGTCTATAATTCGTAAAGTGGAGACTCAGTTCACTCCAAGGGTTGATTGGAATGAATTTGATCTTCAAGAACACTTTTCTTATGATGAGTAGCCAATTCAGATCCTTAATCGTAAGATTCAGAAGCTAAGAACTAAGGAAATTCCTTTGGTTAAGGTGAAATGGAAGTTTCACGGTGATTAGGAACTAACTTGGGAACGGAAATCATATATGAAAGAGCAGTTTCCTTTTCTCTTCGGACATCATGCGTCGCGACATCATGCGTTGCGGCCCACAACCTTACCACAACACAATCAAGTTGTGTCCTACACGTACCAACACCTTAAATATTAATCTATTTACCATTAACTCTATGTCAATTTCCTTAAGAATTTATTACGTTAGCTTATGGACTCATTTTCATCTCTTTGAACCTCAAAATAATCAACAGAAGACTTAAATAATGTAAATCATGTTTTAAGAGCTTTGCCTAATATGGAAACCATACCAAAGTATCATCAGTATATAACATCAACCATGATCCATCAAAAATATCAAAATGAACCTCAAAAGTAATATACATGTCCAAGGTATCTCTCATACCCCAACCCAATATAAAAACTAGAAAAGTAAACAAACGTATGAGTTAAACAATACATAGTCAATCACAAGAAGTCCTCAAGCTTGCCCTTCCATCTGCTCGTACCAGGGTCTGCACTCAAGCCATCACAACAAAACAGATGACAAGCCCAGAGTGAGTAATCCTAAGGAACTTCACTGAGTAAATAATATAAATAAATGTTGGAATCAAAATATTATTAAATAAACATGCGAAAGTAAAGAATACGGACAACTATAGAAGATCATCGCATGCATATCAATAGTAGTGAATAACAAAGTGCGTGTAAGATCTGGGTCAAACTAGCATCAAACTTCGGGCTATCATCCAGGCATTGCCAGGGAGCACACCTTGAATTAACTAAAATCCCTGAACCAGCTAGGTGGCCAGCGTAGACCACGGAGCACCGACATGTGCATAGTAAAAATCAGAAATTGGGTCGACTATCTACCGAGATGCCACTAAAACACGTGCTATGCCCTAGTGGACCATATGCCAAAACAATAGAATAAACCCCGGCGGGAGTTATTCAATTAACCAACCGACCGTAAATAAATATAAAAATAAGAATATTGAATAAAAGGATTGAATTTAATTAACCAAGCAGTAAATACTCAAAGTGAATTTCAGTTGGGATACTACACACCTTTAACTGCACTCTACTATCGCTAATAATCCCTACATGTCACCAATCTGTGTATTAAATACTCGCTAAATCGATCCAAACACCTGAGTTGGGTAAACCCAATCAATTCCCAAACTTTGTAAATTCCTATTCGATACCAAAACATCGATAAAATCATCCTTTAAACCCTCCACATTGGCTATACCCCTAAGTAAAACCCCAATTGTCAAAAATTATTTTAAAAATTTTCCTTCGATCACTGTTCTGGACGTCGTGAGTGGCGCCACCGTGAAGTGCTCACGCCTAGGACAGTGAGTCTTATATTTGGTGTCGTGACTCACGCCGTCACCACTTTCCATCCACGGCGCGTCCTAAAACGCGATATGGGACCTTCTGGTCTGGATGTTGCGGGTGGCGTCGTGGGCTTCAACCCCCATGGCGCCTCTGGCGACGTCTGCGCCGAAAGCCATTTTTGGGGTTTTCGGACCCCTCGACTTGTCGCCACGGTCCGCGCTAGTTCCAATAACCTAATTAACACTCAACCAACCTTAAACAACTAAAACCCATTGACCAAACACGTCCGAAACGAAAACCCTGAGAATTCCCAACAAAAACCATAAAATTCAATTGGAAAACCACAACTTCAACACCAAAACACTTCATAGTTGTCTTAAATCAACCTTTAAAACCATAGCAACACCTTACCAAAATGGTATGCTCAGCACATACCCCAAAACTATAACGGTCCAAATTAATTTAATCAGGATTAGTGTTAATCCCAAGGATTAACAGGTTAATTCGGGCATTACGTGGACAGCTAGGCTGACTCAGAAATGAGTATTCAGGTTATATTGTGTTATTTGTGTATTTTGTATGTCTATAATTGTGATGTAGGAATTTATTATTATTTATATAAACATCACGTGTGTGTAAGTTGATGTCGGGCAAGGTTACGAGTCAGGTATTTAACTCGAAGTGCGTGTCAGGTATGGGTACCAGTTGTCGGGTATCCGAGGTACGGGGCAGTGGCTGCCCGGTAGTTGAGAGTTAGTAGGACATAAATTGAATTAATTAAAAAGGTCTATATACTAACTATAGGTATTAATGTGACTAATGTATAGTTGAGTTAAATTGATAAATCTAAGGCTTATAGTTTGTAGGAAAAGGTAGAGACCACCAGATGGACATAGTGATGGGCATGGAAGTAAGTTGCAAGGCAGATTTCGTCACTAGTTATGTTACTCAAGAAGTTGGATTGGGCAATCAGGGACCCTTAGATCGTCCACGAGATGCGCACGTTAAAAGATATTAGGCCAAGGGGTATATATATATGGGTGTTCTGTTGAGAATTCCCACATGCAAAACTTGGTTTGTAAGGTAGAGGAAAATTGTAAAATAAGTGATAGAGGAGCTAGTTTGGAGGATTGAAGGAGATCAAACACGAATTGAGGAGCAGGAGTGAAGATCAAACTAAGGTAACTCCTTACAGTTATGGATTTTCCATTAAAATAGCTTGAAGTTGGGTTTATTCCATTAAAATGAAAATTTTGGGTGGGGTTACTATTTTGATTGAACTCTTTATGAATTTTAGGTTTGGGTAATGCTAATTGAGGTTTAAACTGGTTGTAACGAGGTTTTACTAAAAATCCCGGTAGTTTGTATTAGTTGGAAAAAATTGGACATGCATGTTGATCTGAGAAATTTATTGTTGTTTCTGTGGCTTTTTATGTTAAAAGTGGTCTCTTTGAGGTTTTAATGGATTGGTGATAGAGCGAAGAGGGAAGAAGAAGAAGAAGAAAAAAAAATAATAAAAAATACAGAAACGAATCCGTCTTTGGGAAATGGATGACACACGCGCGTGCGGCACTCGTCCGTCCCTTGACCTGGGCCGGACCAGCCCAGGCCGGTCTAACTCCTTGGACTGAACCAGTCCAGGTGGGCCCCACTTTAAAAATAATTAAAAAATTAAATTAAACATATTTTATATTTTTATATATTATTTCTGGAAAATAGCAAAATAGTTAAAAAATTCCAGAAAAATTGAGAAAAAGTTATAGAAAATATAAGAAATTGAGAAAAATGTAGAAAAGTGGTTTTGGGACTTTTTGGATTTTTTTGGAATCCCGACATAGTCTAGGAGAGGTACCACAACTGAAAATTTGAAAACATGATATAACATCATAAAAATTACATAATGTGTTTTTAAATAATGTAAAAACACTATAAATGGACTTCAGGGGCTAGAGAACCGTAGCTTGAGCATCGGAGACCTAGGCGGGTCGGATTGGCGGGTCCTGAAGTTGGAGTGCGTATTTTTTGTTCCATAAAACTCTTGAGAAAGTTACACTTTAAATATATGGCGTGTAATTTATCGATTATTCTATCATATGCGTTAACTGTTGGTGGTCACAAATGGTTTTTCATCTTGGTTATGGCTATACGCTTGAGCATGGCTAGTCTGTGACGACAACCGTATAGATGAGAGTAGAATGTATCTATAACTATCTCGAAGTATTAAGGGTACTCTTAGAACCAAAAAGCTTGGAAAGGAGTATGCCTGTTTCCTGAGTTGAGGTGTAGTCATTGTAAGCCTGTTATTAAGCACTGGGTTGTGCTAAGAACTCCAGTTTTTTTATCGTATGACCAGCGAGTCATGGTTTTATCGTGATTAAACGAGTGATGATTTTTTTATTTGTTGATTATACGTTCGAGCCCTTTATTAATTCTTTGCTGTTCTTGGATATTTGGATGCTATACATTCACAGTTGGTGTGTGATTGATGTAATGTTGTGATGGTTGCTTTCTGCCAGCCATGGGAATATGATTCCTGTTATCAGGGTCATATTCACATATCTTGCAGGTTATCGATGTTTTCATGACTATTGTGTAGACTTCTCTTGGGAATTTACTTACTGGGCTCGTTATTGTATGTGTCGGGCAACTGAGCGCAGATCCTGGTACGAGCAAGAGCAAGGGAAATGAGGTACTACGTGATTATCTCTGAGACCGTTGTTGTATACAGTTTGTGGTTTTTATTATTAGAGTATGTATATATTGTTTTGTTAGGTTTTGGGGACTTTAGAACACTGGTACATGTATACGGATTACTGTATACTTCGTCTCAGTTATATGCATGGTATTCTATTTTTGGGTTTTTCCACTATCTAGGTTTAATAAATTTTCATAATATACGCATTAAAGGCTTCTGCTATGGTTAACTAACATGTTAGATGTTTAGGAGTATTGAACAATCCAATATGGTAGGATTAGTTAAATGGAGCGTCACCTCATAGAGCTGCGGAGGTGGCAGTGGTGATGGCGTATCCGGTGACGTGACAAGCATTGCTGGGCTTGTAAGCGGAGGGCGTGGGTCACGGGACAACCTCTGAATTTGAGGTCGTCAAAGAAACCCTTATCAAAACTCAAGAAAATAGGTCTGAAAAATAGAGAACGACGAGATGAGCAGGATCTAACCTTGTTTTCCGGTTTCCTTACTTCGTTGAGCTCCAAATGATCTCTCAAACTCACAAACCCTCACTTCCTTTGCCAAATTTTCAGATTTACACAAGAGAGGAGAGAGAAAAGGTGATGAGAGTGTGAAATGTGTGGTTTTTATACTAATTTTGTCATCAAATGTGACTACCCATCCCAGGGCTTGATCTTGTGCCTGTTGGGGAGTCAAATAGCCCACATGACTTACATGTGTACACTTGGTCCTTTGACCTTATCCTTCTAGCTCTAATTATTGAACCCCGAGACCCGGTCCTGTTCTGCAACCCGCAGCGCTCGCGCCCAAAGATGGTCCCAACCGCTTCAACGCCAATTTATATGAATTATTTAATGCATTCTATCATTTATTATGTGTATCTAGTCCCTCGACCTAATGTACAGTCATTTGCTCACCTGGTACCCGCGTCTACATGCTACTCGCAATGAATACCAGTCACACTGTCTCGCTCAACCATAAACAATATAAACACACATATTGCAATGCAATTTAACTAAATTGAACATAAACATCGCTAAAACACTGCAAAAGCACACAAAAATGGGTTATATACCTAATCCGGACGTGCTTCGACCTAGCGGTAGGGTCTACGATTATCCGAGCTGTCGTCCACGTCTGCAATGACGTCGTAAATAATGATAATTAATAATTGGGTTGTTATAGTTCTTCCTAACTAGTTGAAATTTCGTCTCGAAATTTGAATCAATCAAAATTCTTACCGGTAAATAGTTGAGGGTATCTCTGTCGCATAGTAGACTTGAGCTCCCAGTTGAGTTCCTCAGTCCCGTGATGCTGTTTTCGCACTAATAACTTTGGGATCTCCCTGTTCCGCAGAGTCTGTATCTTTCGATCCATAATCTCCATCAGCTGCTCCTCGTAGGTAACATTAGGCTAAACCTAAATCTGTATGATATCAACCATTGGTTTCGTCCTGAACTAGCTAGCCTCAACATAGATACATGAAACACTAGATGAACCCCCATTAACTGTGGTGGTAACTCTAATCTATAAGTTATAGTGACGACGCGTGCCTTGACCCGAAACAGTCCAATAAACCTTGGTGCCCCTTTTAATGTCAAACCTCTGATGACCCTTCTAGGGTGAAACCTTCAGATATACCAAGTCATCAATCTCATAGCTCAAACCCTTGAGATACTTATCCGCATACTTCTTCTGTTTATCCTACGATGCCTGCAGTTTTAATCAAATCTGTCTAATCTTCTGTGTTGTCAATAACAATCTCAGGCCCAATAACCGCCATATATTCTGTTATCGCCTAACAAGATGGTGGTCTGCAAGGTCTACCATACAAAGCTTCAAACAGTGGCATGCCAATGCTCGCTTGATAGCAGTTATTGTATGCAAACTTGCTCAACGACAGATACTCCTCCCAAGAACCCCCAAACTGCAAATACATGTCCTAAGCATATCCTCTAGAATTTGAATTAACCTCTCTGAAAAACCATTTGTCTAAGGATTATAAGTCGTACTAAAATGAATCCTAGTGCCAAACTGCTCCTGCATACTCTCCCAAAGTTTTAAGTCAACCTGAGGTCCCTGTCAGAGACAATCGATACCGACACTCCATGTAACCTGACGATCTCTTGCTCGAAGATAATACTCAACTAGGGAAAGGGGTACGTCATAGAGATAGGAATGAAGTGTGCCGACTTCGTCAATCTATCAATCACCACCCAAATAGCATCATGATGCCTCGCAGATTACGGTAGCCCATTGACAAAGTCTATCGTAAGATGCTCCTACTTTCACTATGGAATGGGCAGCGGCTGAAGTAATCTGACTGGTCTATTATGTTCGGCCTTAGCCTAATGGCATATATGAAAACCTCTGATGTACGAACCCACGACAGCCTTTATCCATGTCCACCAAAATAGACGTTGCAAATTATGGTATATCTTAGTCCTGCCATGATGAACAGCATACCTCAAACGGTGTGCGTCATCCAAAATTCTTTCATGTAGCTCATATACCCCAGGTACCCACAACTTGGCCCTGTGTCTCAAGCATCCATCTGATGAACCAGACCAATCTGTGCAACCCGAATCCTATACTACATAGCTTAAGCGAGCAAAATCTTCGTCAGCCCTTTGACATTCAGCAACTCGCTCCAAAGGCACAGTAGGAACTCATATCTGATAACAAATCTGCAACTCAACAATAGCCTCGGTCAAACACATCACCGACGCTGCCTCTAGCAACCCATGCTCATGTGTCATCCGTCGTAGCACAATCTGACTCTCAATGTCACTCCGGCTCAATGCATCAGCTATAACGTTCGCCTTCCCAAAATGGTACTCAATCATGAAGTCGTAGTCCTTCAGTAACTCGTGCCATTATCTTTGTCTCATGTTTATATCCCTCTAAGTGAACAAATACCTCAAAGTCTGATGATCTCTGAACAGTACAAACCGCTCTCTGTAAATATAGTGTCTCCAGACCTTAAGTGCAAACATGACTACCGCAAGCTCCAAGTCATGCACTAGATAATTTCCCTCGTGGGGTCTCCAACACCTAGAAAAATACGTAGGTGGTTGTCCATCCTACATCAACACGCATCCCAACCCAGTACCAGAAATATCAGTGTAGACTGAGAAGCCTCTCATCGCCTTAGGTAATGCTAAAACTGGCGTATAAGTCAACTTCCTCTTCAAATCCTAAAATGCTTCCTCACACTCCTCAGACCACGCGAACCTGATACATTTTTTGGTCAACTTCGTCATGGGCGTTGCAATCAAAGAGAAATCCTACACAAATCATCGGTAATAGCTCATAAGTCTCAAGAAACTCTAAATGTCAGAAACAGACTCAGGTTTCCTCCAATTAATGATCACCCGAATCTTGTCACCATCTACAAATATACCTTGACTACTAATGATGTGTCCAAGAAACTTCACCTCACTCACTCAAAAATCACACTTGCTGAACTTTGCATACATCCTATGCTCTCTCAATGTCATCAAAACTTTCTTTAAGATGTCTCTCGTGCTCCACACGAGTCTTGTTGTATATCAGGATATCATCGATGAACACTATCCCATATCGATCCAGGAATGGCCTCAGGACTCTATGCATTAAGTCCATAAAGATTGCTGGCACATTAGTTAGCCCAAACGGTATGACTGAAAACCCAAACAAGCCGTAATAAATGCTAAAGGTCGTCTTCTTGATATCACTCTCTTGAATCCTCAGCTGATGATAAACAAAACGTAAATCAATCTTCGAGGAGAACTTGGCTCCTGCAAACTGATCGATCAAATCATTGATCTTAAGAAGTGGGTAACGATTCTGAATTGTCACCTAATTCAACTTCTAGTAGTCTACACACATCTGCATAATACCATCCTTTTCCTTAACAAAAAGGACCGAAGCGCCCCAAGGAAACATACTGGGGTGAATGAAACCCTTCCACAACAACTCCTCTAACTGGGTCCTTAACTTTTCATGCTCGGATGCTGATATCCTGTAAGGTCGACTGTAGATCGGCCGTGTCCCCGGTATTTTCTCAATGATGAACTCAACTGCCTTAGGTGGTGGTAAACCTGACAAATCATCGGGAAAACGTCAGGAAACTCTCAGATAACCTGGACATCCTCGACTCTGATCAATGCCCTCGGCTCTAGCTCAACTACAGCGATGAATTCCTCCATTTCTTGAACTGTCTCCAACCGTCCTCTAGTCATAGGTAGAGCTGTCACAACTCTGGCGAATGAAAATATTGTAATACACTTGATGTCAAAAATCATAGTCTTACTAAAGCAGTCAATATGTGTGCGATATGCTAACAACCAATGCATGCCTAGTAAATCATCAAACTCTAGGTACTCCAAAACTTGTGGATTGGTCGGTAACTGGTTCCCTGCGACCTCTACTACGCCATCCCGGCACATCCGGTTAGGGTATATCTTATTCCCAACAACCATACTTAGGATAAAATGTGTGTCTAGAGTCTGTGTCTGTAACCCTAACTGTCCTACTATGCGTGACGCAATAAAAGAAAAAGTATTACATAAAACAAACATGACATGCATAAGGGTACCACAAATAGATAACATACCCTCAACAAGTTAACGAGTTGCACCCCAATCAGGTTGTGTGACCACATACATAATAGCATGGGCCCTCTCTCTGGCCTGCTCAGTTTGTAGTGGTGGTGGTGGTGGAGGTGATGCCAAAAGACAATCGACCTTCATATGCCTGACCTGATGACATCTAAAGCAACACCGCCTCTCCTACCAACGCGTCAGTGTCACAACCTGTACCTGAACCCGATCTTGACCCTGACCCTGGCCCTGAGTCCTCTATCCCCTGTCACGGCCTCCTCGGTCTCTGGCCTATTGTTGAGGCTGCTCGCAGGAGCAGGTGCAGCAACATAGACCACCTCTCTGCCGTCGTATTGCTGCTGATCCTGACGTTGATCCCTGCTACCACGATGACCTTGGCCAGATTGCTAGTCACCAGGTCGACCACACTAATCCTGTCTCTACCAATCTTGTTGATCTTGCTGCCTCTTCGACATCTGCTCTGACCGAGAATGTCTAGCCTGACCTAATTGCTCCGCTCTCTGCAGCAGATATGTCTCGTAAACTAATACACAATCATGGATCTCCTGTAATGTCTGGACTCCTCTCGAGATAATCGCACTAGCAATCCTATTATCCAGTTCTCGGATAAAGTAATAGATCTGGAGTCTTTTTGTACTCACAACATCGATGGCATAATGGATAAGGTACTTGAACCTCTCCATGTACTCTAGTACGGACATGGTACCCTGCCTCAACGCAAGAAACTCCTCCCTAAGTCTTAGTTGCACCTCAATCGGGATGTACTCATCGATAAGTAGCTGACAAAACTCTGTTCAAGTCGTCGGATCTGGGTGTGTATCTGGATAGGTAGTCCACCAAATAATGTCCTCTCCTTTTAGACAGTAACTGGAGATCCGTGCCTAATCAGTCTCTGGAACATTCAACATCTTGTGAAGCAGCCGATGCGTAAGTAACCAGCGTCCAACCACCTCTGGGTTGCTAACCACATACAAGTATCCAGGGTTAAACCTCATAAAGTCCTTGACTTTATTCGCCTCCTTTGACATCGTGCCACCCAATGTCGATGCCACTGTCACTGCTTTGTTATAGCCAGTGTCATAGCGGTAGTATCATCCGGTGCCACCACGGGAGCGGTCCTCTCGTTTTCAGCCATGTTATATGACATTCAATAAAAAGAGTTTCTAAGATATTATTTAAAAATCTCCAACAGCGGCGCCAAAAATTGATGCAGTGTAGAACTGCACAACAATTATGTATATATTCCTATTATTTGTTGTGGTGATTAGTGGGATATCATCTCTACAGAGAGATTTTGCAAATCTCTTATGAACTAGGTCTACCAAAACTTTACTTTGTTATTTATTTTTGATTTGGCTACTTTAATTAAAATGGAAAAAAATTTCTACTTAAACTAAAACAATTAATTAAATCAACAAAACTATGAACAAACTAAATTCAATTTTATCAGCCAAACAAATAATCAATATAAATTAAACATCTAAACAATACATTTTAGTCAATTAATTATAAAACGTTTTATATCTGGAAAATTTACTTAAAAGTATAGTCATAATTACGTTATTATAATTATATAATATTGTAAATTATTAAACACTAATTATATATAGGTTGATAGCCTTTAACCAGCCACCGATTTTTCTTATGTCAATGGAAAAACCATGTTCTTACCCATGTCACTTTAATAATTGGATAACACGTAATTAATATTAGAGTACACCATATCATTAATACTTTGTAAAAATCATACCTAATATAAGCCAATATTAACTGAAGTCGTATAAGAAACAACATATAACACAATCACCTAAGAAATCCACTCGGAAGCCTGAAACCACACCCAAGAGGGGGGTGAATTGGGTGTGTCGAGAGGTTATTGCCTTTTTAAACTTTTTATGCACAAGTAACAACGAATGTCTATGCTATGCAAGTGAATGGGGTAGAAGAGATGGAAAGCTACACACGATTTATAGTGGTTCGATCAAATGATCTACATCCACTACCTAACTTCCCCGGTTAGGATTTTTAACCCCTCACTTATATTCCAAATAAGTGTTACAACCTAAGCATACAAGCCTAGAATGCCTAATTACAATTAGGACTTCCTATCTAGTCGCAACTAGAAATTGTGCCTAGCCTCAACTAGGTCTTCCCCTTTGACTTAGATTCCACTAAGTCTTGCAATCATACACTTACAACAGTTTGCTGAAAAGAAATGAGATACACTTTATAATATAAAGTGGTATCAAATTCAAATACTAGCAAGCCTCCTAGAGCCTAACAACTCTAATGCATGCAAGTATGATAATGAATGGAAAATGCAAAGTATGTCACTGATTTTATTGCAAATTCCAAATATGAAATCGTTTTAAAAACCAATGTCTTTATGCAAAACCGATTTCGAAGCAAGGAACAATAGTTTGACAAAAATCAAGTTTAAGTGTAAAACTCTTGTTCAAAACACTCTTAGGGTTTGATAAAATAAGTTTAAGTGCAAAACCCAATATAATGGTGTTCAAACACACAACAAACTTATTTTCTTTCAAAACACACAAAACTATGTAAATTGAGCTCAATAAAAAGAATCTAGAACAAGGACTTGCTTACAACCAAGAAGATGACAAAAGAGATCAATTTTGAAGAGATTCTTGTACTCATTTGAATGCTTCAAAGTGCTGGAATATAGTGCTAGTGGACAGCCTCAAGAATCTCCTTTGTCTCTTTCACAAAAATCAAAGTTCTTCTTTTGAATATTTTGAGCTTTTTGAGTGTTTGTGTTCCTTGTTGTGAGAAAACCATTGTCTTGGTGTTTTTTATAGTGTTAGGTATCCCATTGTGATAGTTTATGACCATTCTAGGGATCCAAGGGTCCAGAATTCATCAAGAATTCAAATTAAAGTTCATTTTTCAGCTTTTTAAAAAAGCTGTCAGGTGAGCAATTAGCGCGCTAATACTAAGACCTAGCGCGCTAACTCTATACTTAGCGCGCTAATGGCAGTATTAGCGCGCTAACTGCAGGGAGCTCAAAATAATTATTTTATCCCTTTGTGTTAGCGACCCTTAAACACGTCCGGGACCCAACCAACCCTAATGTAACATGTTATACATGTTTATTATGGGTCATTAAGCCTAATTGGATGGTCCGGATATTTTTACAAACCCCGAAAACGGAAAATCACGATTTCATAACTTGCGAGGGGCTTTTCTGCAAATTTTACAGTTTTCTTTTCAGATATCTTTCAAAAACAAGTTTTTCCTTTTCGAAAACTTCAACAATGATCTCCAATATGCAAATGTCCATTAACATATAGTTTCACATTGTTTAAACTCATAAACCTAGTCATGTGTTAAAATTTCGTTTTGAAAGTTCAAGTAACCTCATGACTTTTGAAAAATGATTTAGGAAACTTGATATGCATGAACTAATGCATTTGGCTTGCGTGAAAGAATTTGAATACCTTACATCAGAATTACAGATTGTAGCTCGATCTTTCGTCTTCATTCCTTCACGAATGCCGAGTCTTGAACTTGTATGGCTTAAATACACGTGATGTGTTATTTTGCATCCTTTAACAAAAATTGAAATACACTTGATATTAATTAGTACATTTTCACCTTGTTTGTTTCCATCAAAATCCCGGTCGGAGTTAGAGTAACTAACCACTTAGTCCAACAATCTCCCTCTTTTTGATGATAACAAACAATGTGAACTTTAAAAATATAAAGCACAATCTAAGTGTGTATTTCATTCAAGATTATCCATTTCATTTGTGCAAGTTCAAACACATCAAAATTTTCAATTCAACCATATTTCTCCCCCATTTGATAACATCAAAAAGTGGGGCCAAGCTCCCCCGTTTAGAAAATACAACGATGCATAAGAGAATCAATACAGGAACATATACGCTCCCCCTTACGCGATGCATATCAAAAGACAAAAGACGGAAGCGGTACACAATCAGATATGATAAATCATAGTGAAGCAAGAAAAAAAAAAGAGCCATATATAAACTCAGAGATACGCAAAAAAAATCATGATATAGATAGCATAAAGGAATGTGAACATAGTTGTAGCGTAAACATGAGCAAAAGAGAAATATGTAAGACATCAAAGCCTAACAGTTTGGAGCCTAGTGCTCACCTACATATATTGGTTCTATACACCTAAAAAGAACGACCAAATAGAACCTAATGCTAAACAAGCAATGAAAAGACTAAACACTCCGCCTCGAGGATGATGGTCGACGTGCAGAACTGGAAGAGCGATCATGGCGCGCGGGGTAAGCTGGAAGTAACTGACCCTCAATATGACGAAGACGATCATTTTGATGCTGGATGCTCGCCTCGACGGTAGCGAAGGTCTGAGTCATGTAGGTGTGCAGGTAACCCAGCTGTGTAGAGACATAGGCCGACGAGGGGGACATGTCTGGTGGAGGCGTGAAGACACCGAATGTAGAGGGAGGTGGAGGCGGAGCTATCTCGTAGTGCTGCAGCGGCGGGGGTGGAACGGCGGAGTCATGATGAACTTCCTCATCACTATCATGGTCATCAGCGCCAGCAAAGCCTTCATCGTCATCATGGTCATCACCACCAAAACTGTAGCTGTACTCCAAGTAGTCGGGCGCATCAAACGGAGCAACCGGAGGGTCGACCATCCGGGATCGCATCTTCTCGTATCCACCGCTGCCTGTCGCGCACGTAGCGATACTTCATGGCCTTCAGAGTGGCCATGTCGATGGTGTCATAGGCAGTGAGGGGACGACCTCCTAAGGAAAGATCCACGTGGGCGGACTCCAAATAAGATGTGATGATATGGGCATACGGAAGATGACGACCTGAGCTGCACGTGCTCGTAATATAGCCAATGATAATGTGGGGCAAGCTGAGAGGGATGGCTCGAAACAGATGCCCAAGGACGAACATGTCAAGGAGAGTGACATAGTTCTTACTCCCACCTCGAGGAAGAATAACTTTGTGAAGTACTTTATGAAGGAGGTGGGGCATTAGTTTAAAATCGGTATTCGTTATACCGGTCGGATAGACAGTTAAGGTTCGTTTTGGCCGAAGAAAGGGATTAAGAACTTCGAGACGATCAAAAGGCCAACTTAGAAATTTGCACACTACCATAGTGGCAGGAGGGTGCAACGGAAGGTGAAGCCGTTGAGCGAGATTGTCAGGGGTAATCTCAATGGATCGGCCACCAACAGACGAACGTAGGACAAATTGGGTCGTTGTTTCAAGATTGGAGTAGAAAACACGAACCAATGGGGGGTTTAATTGGCGTTATGGGCGCAAAAGGTGGTCCATCCTGCCATATCGAAAATCTCCCGAATTGGGAGATGAGCCCTATCAAAGAATGCAAAATCGACAACGGCGGGTCAAAGGATTTTGGCATCCGTTAGTCGGGGAGCCACAGATTCGAGGACCGATGTGGCCTCATGGACGGATTTGGCGCGACCCTCACGTTGAGGGGCATTTGCCGGAGTGGGGGCGGGTTGTGAGGATTCCGACTCACTAGTGGAGGAGGAGGACGGTTGGACAACACGGCGTCGCGATGGATGACGAGAGGACGTGGCTTGGGTAGGACGAGAGGACGTGGTGGGGGCGGTTGGACGGGGATTGGTGGTGGCGGCCGGACGGGAGGAGGGACGGGTGGAGGGACGGCGAGTCGACATTGGCGAAAAATGGAGAGAACGTAATGGAGAGAAACAAAGAACTTGAAGAAATTGACAAAGAGAGGTGAAGAACTTACCCGAATGAGGCGAGATGGTGGTGGAGACGGTGAGAGGAGAGGAGAGATGTGAGTGGTGTTTGGAGTTTAGGGTTAAAAATGAATTTATAAGTGACTTGGCCGAACGACATTAGCTTGCTAATGGCAGAATTAGCGCGCTAATGGGTCGATTCATATTCCTGACCAGTACATCATTAGCGCGCTAATGACTGGAATTAGCGCACTAATTTCCCTCTGGAAATTTTTGGTCACTCAACTGTTAGCGCGCTAATTTCCATCATTAGCGCGCTAATTTCCCTCTGGAAATTTTGGACATGAAATTTTTGGATTTTTAACATACAACTCGAATTGACCTCAAACTTCTTGGACACTTCAAAAACACCATATAAATAGGTTTAGAACAACTAAAACATGTGTAGAAGGTCCAATTCTCGAACCATGCCTAACTCACGCCGAATCTTAGAAAATTGATCTCTAGGCAAGGGCTTAGTGAATATATCGGCTAATTGATCCACTGTGGACACATGGACAAGTTTAACATCGCCTTTTTGGACATGATCACGAAGAAAATGGTGCCTAATCTCAATGTATTTCGTTCGAGAGTGTAACACCGGATTTTCGATATGTTTATTGCACTTGTGTTATCACATTAAATTTCAGCACACCGAACTAGGATTTGATAATCCTCAAGTTGTTGTTTCATGTATAGAACTTGAGCACAACAACTCCCGGCAGCCACATATTCGGCCTCCGCCGTAGACAAAGCCACGGAATTTTGCTTTTTGCTAAACCATGAGATAAGAGAGTTTCCTAAAAAATGACAGAATCCGGAGGTGCTTTTCCTATCAACTAGACTTCCCGCATAATCGGAACTAACAAAACTTCGGAGTTCAAAACTCTTGGTTTTGTTGAACCATAATCCTAAGTCTTGTGTTCCGCTTAGATATCGAAATATGCGCTTTACACATTTTAAGTGGGACTCTTTAGGATCGGATTGAAATCTAGCACATAAGCACACACTAAACATAATGTCGGGTCTACTAGCGGTCAAGTATAGGAGGCTACCTATCATTCCACGGTAAAGTTTAGGATCTATGGATTTTCCTAGTTGGTCTTTGTTCATTTTAATAGTTGAACTACTAGGAGTGTCACATGCTTTCAGATTTTCGAATTTGAACTTTTTAAGCATGTCCCTCACATACTTTGCTTGATTTATAAAAATGCCATGCTTAGATTGCTTTATTTGCATGCCTAGAAAGTATGTTAGTTCACCTATCATGCTCATTTCAAATTCATTTGTCATCAATGATGAGAATTCATCACATAAACGTGTGTTAGATGACCCGAAAATGATATCATCAACATAGATTTGAACGAGTAGCATATCATGTTTTTTAATCAAAATGAACAAAGTGGGGTCTAGTGTTCCTTTCTTGAACCCTTTCTCAAGTAGAAACGCACTAAGTCTATCATACCAAGCTCTAGGGGCTTGTCTTAGTCCATACAAGGCTTTTTGAAGATGATAGACATGGCTTGGATGTTCATGATCTTCAAATCCCGGTGGTTGTTCTACATATACTTCTTCATGGATGAACTCATTTAAAAATGCACTTTTAACATCCATTTGGTATAGTAGAAAACCATTGTAGCAAGCATAAGCAAGCAACATGCGAATTGCTTCTAGTCTTGCTACGGGTGCAAAGGCTTCCTCATAATCAATTCCTTCTTCTTGATTGTAGCCTTGTGCAACCAACCTAGCCTTGTTTCTTATAATTTCACCTTTTTCATTCTTTTTGTTTCTAAAAACCCACTTGGTGCCTATGATTGAGTGGTCCTTAGGTCTAGGTACTAGTGTCCATACTTTGTTTTTAACAAAGTGGCTTAACTCTTCTTGCATAGCCATTACCCAAAACTCATCTCCTAAGGCATCATCTATCTTGGTGGGCTCAGTTTGTGACACAAAAGCTAAGTGTCCTTCATCTCTTTGCAATGTTGATCTAGTGATTATCCCTTTATTTGGATCACCTATGATTTGTTGAGATGAATGACCGATGAGGAGTCTTGAATTCTTAGGCACACTTGTTTCGGATTCCTTGTTTGACTCAAGCTCTTGACTATTTGAGGTTTGTCCTAGAGTGCCATCATCTTCATCGTCAATCCTCAATTTTTCAAGATTTTGCATTAATTTGACTTTGGGATCTACTTCATCAAATTTCACATGAATAGATTCTTCTATGGTTTTGGTCGATTTGTTAAACACCCTATATGCTTTGCTATGTGTTGAGTACCCTAGAAAAATGCATACTTTAGACTTTGGGTCAAATTTATCTAATTGATCCCTATCATTTAGAACATAACAAGTACAACCGAACACCTTAAAATAATTTATGTTGGGTTTTCGGCCTTTCCATAGTTCATAAGGAGTCTTTTTCACTTGCTTTCGGACATTTACTCTATTTATAACATAGCATGCCGTGTTAATGGCTTTGGCCCAAAAGTGCTTAGCTATGTTGTACTCATTTAGCATAGTCCGACACATTTCTTGGAGTGTTCTATTTTTTCTTTCAACAACTCCATTTTGTTGTGGTGTTCTAGGAGAGGATAATTGGTGTGTATAACCTTGTTTATCACAAAAATCCTCCAAGTTCCTATTTACAAACTCACCACCTCTATCACTTCTAATGATGGTGATTTTGTTCCCTTTTCATTCTCTACTAAAGCACAAAACTTTACAAACACATCGAACACTTCATGCTTGTGAGACAGAAAATACACCCATGTATACCTTGTAAAGTCATCAACAATGACAAAGCAATATGATTTACCACCTAGACTTTGTGTTTGGGTAGGTCCGAACAAATCCATATGGATAAGTTCTAGGGCTCGAGTCACATTACTTGTTACTTTCGTCTTAAATGACGATTTCACTTGTTTACCGAGAATGCAAGGTTCACACTCCTTATCTTTCTTAAAGGTGCACTTGGGTAGGCCCTTAACTAGATCATGCTTAGTCAATTTTGACAAATTTTCCATGCTAGAATGTCATAGTCTACGGTGCCACAACCATGCATCATAATCACTTTATGCACTCAAGCATGAAACATTTTGCATATTCATCTCATCAAAGTTGATGGCATAAACATTTTTATCTCTATATGCAATAAACAAAATTTCATGCTTTTCATTCCTAACAATGCATTTCGATGATTCAAACATAACATGAAATCCTTTGTCACACAATTGACTAACACTAAGCAAGTTATGTTTCAAACCATCAACAAGGTAAACATTAGAAATAGAAAGTGAATGGTTACCGACGGTTCCGAGACCAATAACTCTTCCTTTGTTGTTGTCTACAAATGTAACCTTTCCACCGTCATGCCGCTTTAGCTCAATGAATTGATGTGCATCTCCGGTCATGTGTCTTGAGCACCCACTATCTAAGTACCATGGGGTGCTCTTCCTTGCATCCTACACAATGGGAAACACACTAGACTTTGGTACCCAAACACCTTTGGGTCCGAGAAAGTTAGTGTCATAAACATTTTTAACTACCCATGCTAGTCTACCCTTTTTGGCCTTTTGTAAAGCACATTTCCCCATTACATGAGTCCTATTGCATTTAGAGCATCTACGATCATCATTTAGCAATTTCTTGTAACTTAACAAGTTTGCTCCATAACCTATGCCTCTTTTGTTGAGTGCACGTCGTTGTGCTCCCAACATCATGTCAAACATTTCTTTGCCATTGGTGAACTTATGCACCGTGCTAGTCAAGTCCTCTACTTCCTTAACTAAGGCATCTCTTTCCTCTATGACTTCATTCAAGTCATTTTGGAGATCATTGATGGTCTCATTTTGTGACTCTATCTCACTAATTGCTATGGTTAGGCTCTTTTTGAGTTGTTTGGTCTTTTTGACCTCCTTTTCCAACTCTTTCCTAAGTTCATCAAGATTTGGAGCATTGTCCAAATCATCAATATCATCAAAATTAAAAGGATAAGAATTTACCTCGCCTTGTGCCATAAGACAAAGTATTGCCTTTTCACTCTCCGATTCGGATTCCGAACTTGATGATGATGAGTCATCCCAAGTTGCCTTGAAGCTCTTCTTTCCTTTCTTCTTGTCAAACACCTTCTTAGATTTGCACTCCGCCTTGATGTGACCCGGTTTGCCACAACCAAAGCATATGGTTTCGTTTGACTTTCCTCCCTTGCTTCCACTTCGGAACTTCTTATACTTGTCTCGCTTGTATATGGCCTTGTTGAGCTTTCTTGAGAGCATTGCTACTTCCTCCTCAAGATCATTATCATCACAAGATTTTCATCTTCAATGATTTCTACCGATGGACTAGGGGAGCTATTGGCCTTCAATGCGATCTCCTTTCTTGAGCTCTTTGTACCTCCACTTAATGCTTCCAATCTTGCTCGGTCTTTGAGTTCGAATTCATGGACCGTTAATTCTCCACATAATGCATCGAAAGTGTAGTCTCCAAGATTTTGTGCCGATTGGATAGCATACTTCTTGGCATCCCATTCCTTAGGCAAGCCTCTAAGGAATTTGTATACCGATGTCTCTTGATCATAATGCTTTCCAAGATTCTTAATCTCATTTAACAACTTAGTGAATCGTGTGATGGCGGTGGCGATATCTTCATCGGATCCAACTCGGAAGGTCTCATAGTGTTCCTCAAGGATCCTCAACTTTGTCTTCTTCACTTGCATTGTACCTTCATAGTGGACCTCAAGCTTTTCCCATACTTCCATTGCCGTTTGACAAGCACTCACTCGGTTGAACTCATTTTCGCTCAATGCACAAAATAGGTGATTCATGGCTTGATCATTTGAAAGTTCACTCTTGATCTCCTCGGCGGTGTATTCTTTCAATGGCTTGTCGGGTGGAGTGTAGCCACATTCAATTGCGTCCCATAGGAATCTATTTTGCGCTCTTATGTAGAACTTCATTCTCACTTTCCAATGAGCGTAGTTGGTTCCATCAAAATACGGAGGCCTACTTGAGGAGTTACCTTCCTTAAGGCGAGCCGGATCTAGACTTTGCATCCTTGCACAAAAACACTCAAAGATACGTTAGTAATGCTTTGAGCAATAACCCGCTCTGATACCAATTGAAACCACACCCAAGAGGGGGGTGAATTGGGTATGTCGAGAAGTTATTGCCTTTTTAAACTTTTTATGCACAAGTAACAACGAATGTCTATGCTATGCAAGTGAATGGGGTAGAAGAGATGGAAAGCTACACACGATTTATAGTGGTTCGATCAAATGATCTACATCCACTACCTAACCTCCCCGGTTAGGATTTTTAACCCCTCACTTATATTCCAAATAAGTGTTACAACCTAAGCATATAAGCCTAGAATGCCTAATTACAATTAGGACTTCCTATCTAGTCGCAACTAGAAATTGTGCCTAGCCTCAACTAGGTCTTCCCCTTTGACTTAGATTCCACTAAGTCTTGCACTCATACACTTACAACAGTTTGCTGAAAAGAAATGAGATACACTTTATAATATAAAGTGGTATCAAATTCAAACACTAGCAAGCCTCCTAGAGCCTAACAACTCTAATGCATGCAAGTATGATAATGAATGGAAAATGCAAAGTATGTCACTGATTTTATTGCAAATTCCAAATATGAAATCGTTTTAAAAACCAATGTCTTTATGCAAAACCGATTTCGAAGCAAGGAACAATAGTTTGACAAAAATCAAATTTAAGTGTAAAACTCTTGTTCAAAACACTCTTAGGGTTTGATAAAATAAGTTTAAGTGCAAAACCCAATATAATGGTGTTCAAACACACAACAAACTGATTTTCTTTCAAGACACACAAAACTATGTAGATTGAGCTCAATAAAAAGAATCTAGAACAAGGACTTGCTTACAACCAAGAAGATGACAAAAGAGATCAGTTTTGAAGAGATTCTTGTACTCCTTTGAATGCTTCAAAGTTCTGGAATATAGTGCTAGTTGACAGCCTCAAGAATCTCCTTTGTCTCCTTCACAAAAATCAAAGTTCTTCTTTTGAATATTTTGAGCTTTTTGAGTGTTTGTGTTCCTTGTTGTGAGAAAACCATTGTCTTGGTGTTTTTTATAGTGTTAGGTATCCCATTGTGACAATTTATGACCGTTCTAGGGATCCAAGGGTCCATAATTCATCAAGAATTCAAATTAAAGTTCATTTTCCAGCTTTTTAAAAAAGCTGTCAGGTGGGCAATTAGCGCGCTAATACTGAGACCTAGCGCGCTAACTCTGCACTTAGCGCGCTAATGGTAGTATTAGCGCGCTAACTGCAGGGAGCTCAAAATAATTATTTTATCCCTTTGTGTTAGCGACCCTTAAACACGTCCGGGACCCAACCAACCCTAATGTAACATGTTATACATGTTTATTATGGGTTATTAAGCCTAATTGGACGGTCCGGATATTTTTACAAACCCCAAAAACGGAAAATCACGATTTCATAACTTGCGAGGGGCTTTTCTGCAAATTTTACAGTTTTCTTTTCAGATATCTTTCAAAAACAAGTTTTTCCTTTTCGAAAACTTCAACAATGATCTCCAATATGCAAATGTCCATTAACATATAGTTTCACATTGTTTAAACTCATAAACCTAGTCATGTGTTAAAATTTCGTTTTGAAAGTTCAAGTAACCTCATGACTTTTGAAAAATGATTTAGGAAACTTGATATGCATGAACTAATGCATTTGGCTTGCGTGAAAGAATTTGAATACCTTACATCAGAATTACAGATTGTAGCTCGATCTTTCGTCTTCATTCCTTTACGAATGCCGAGTCTTGAACTTGTATGGCTTGAATACCCGTGATGTGTTATTTTGCATCCTTTAACAAAAACTGAAATACACTTGATATTAATTAGTACATTTTCACCTTGTTTGTTTCCATCAAAATCCCGGTCGGAGTTAGAGTGACTAACCACTTAGTCCAACAAAGCCCTATAGATTAATCTTAGTTACTACTTCTATAATTGTTGTCAATAACTATGGACATAGATGTAGATACCGTATACCAAGACACATATTGGCCACTATGCACTCAACAAAAAGCATCTTTGAATGTAATACACAAAAACAATCTATTAAAATCGTGATTGACATGTATAATTTGTTTAAAGCATTTAGTGCATATATTTTATAATTATGAGTACATTGTAAAATAGTTTATATTCATGATGGCCATATAATTTTTTCGACTAGAAAACTACTCATACATATTGAAATAAATCATCATATAATATAAATAATTGAAAGACATTAATATAAAACAACTTTAATAAAACTTGAATCTTCAATATTCGTCAAAAGCAACGAACTAACCTAAATCTAATTGAAAATACTTGAAAATTAAAGTTGGCTAATAGAGGACTTTTAATTTTGAAGTCCTATGGTCCTATTTATAGTTTCCTAGAGTATACAAGTCCTAGATAGACTCAAATTCCTTATCGTAATTGAAAAAACTCGTAACCGACTCCAGTGAATCCTCTTGGATTCCAATTTTTGCTCAATTCGCTAAGTATATCGCAAATTTCTCCTCTGTGCTTCACCTATTTTTACCTGCGATTCCTTTGTATTTCTAAATTCGCTAGACATTAGTTGACCTTTTTTTCTGCTATCTATTCTTCCAAGGATTCCTTGTTCCTTTTCAATTCACTTTGAATTCACTCGGCTTCTTTTCCATATGATTCTTTGACTTTTCTTCCTTTTTCTTTCATGTCTTCATTTTTTCTAATTATAACCTGAAATCATAAAAACCAGAGAATACCCAGTATAATGTCTCATTTATATCTAAAATTAACCTAAATTACACTGTAAAACATGTCTAATTATTGATCTATCAACAACATGTGAGTTAGAAGTGGCAAGTTCTTTAATAAAAAATCCTTAAAGTTTTTACAGTAGTTCGAGAATTAGCAAACTAGATAGACACAAATGATTGTGTAGGTGGACAGTGCAATGCAAATGAACCTTTAATTGGTTTAGGTGTATGTTCTGATTTACCAAAGCTCTATACAATGTCAAATGTCCATACTTCGACGATATTCAGAGAAAACATTACGAGCACCAGATACAAATCTTTTCACAATAGATATTCCTTGAATGTAGGTATGCAAATAAAATATTTATAAACCAATGTCCAATAAGTTCACCAATTAATTATCAACCAGTGATTTATTACCTCATATATCATGATAGTGGTTGTTATTTTTGTGTAGTTAATGAATGTTGCATCCATTGTACACAATCTATTCCATTTGGAAAGTTTTCATTCATTGTCTTTCCTTTTAGTTTGATATGAGAGCTTAAATGAGTACATCATATATCAATGTAAATATAGTGATTATGCTACAACCAAAAATTAAGGGAGAAGAACCTATAGACTTTTCACAAAGTACGTGGACCTGAAATTAAAGAATCAAATAGAAAATTAAGCAAGCAAAACAACATAAGAAGATACTTTGAAGTTCATCAGTAGAAATTTGTGATGGCCCCAATTTCCAAAGCAATTGAGAATGCCTGGCTTAGACTCACATAGGCTTCCAAGTCAGTACTCGGCGAGTCTATACGCACCTAGTTAGCCTTAATTCATTTATTTACAATTCAAGTTATGAGTTATTAAATTATAAAGTTTATCAGATCAATACGCTGCGAAATTCTACTAAATCAAGAATTTCTAATAAATGTGGAACCTCGAATACAAGATAAACATGTAAAGCCTGGTGACCACAGTATGATGGGGGCATATAAATGATATCTAAGTCTCACAACCCAATTCTATCCAAAATGTTTTAAAACAACATTTGTAAATAAAAATAATTACATACTACGCAGCAAGGAAAGAAATCATCCCTGAGGAGCACTCAAAGGAAGTCACCTATCGTCGGTCCCTTTCCCTTGTCGTTACCTGTCCTATCTGCACCCACCGTCACAAAACTAGATGGTGAACAACTGAGAGAAATTAAAAGTAATGCTAGAAGAATATAACAATAATTCACGAATAAAATAGCAAGGCAGTCCAAGAATCATGCGGTAATTGATATACAAGAATTATAACAAGGTGCATGATAATCAGACTAACAGATAACAATCAAGATTTTTGTGTTTCAAGAATTCAAAAGAGGCCCATAAGTGGTCTAAATCATGACATAACGGAGAAGAACTCATGAGATCTCCTTGGGCATCGACACAAGTAAAGGCACAACCATGATAGGGGACACAAGCCCCCAGTACTTGGTGTCATATGATCACTATGGGTGGTCCCACACTCCTGTACAAAAAGTGCTCGCGTTGCCCCACTAGTACAGGGCAGAGTACTTTGACACACACTTACGCTAAGAACACATAACCAAGGAATAGAATGGAATGCCTAGCATGAGATCAATTCAACAATCACAATTAATAGAGGATATAGAATCACATGATATTTTCTTACTGGCTTACTAACTTATCTAATACGTCGCGTACCCGTCGCACTCCTGAGATCCTAACCCTTTTCTCGGGTCCTCAAACTACATGTCAATGGTTTGAACCCCAAAATGTTGGGTTTATGGTCAATAAACATACCCTAGAATAACCCAAAGTTTTTCCCAAAGTTTTTAGAAATTTTTCTGAAATTATGTTTATGTTACTATCCGAGACGTCTGTGGGACACGCCGCAAAGCCCATGGGCCGCGGCGTGCCCACGACGTGAAAACACTCACACACCCGAAACAAAACTCATGCACACAACGCCAAGAGATATAAACCTGAAAATGCCTCTACAACATGTTTAACTAAAACACAAACACACACATAACATGATGTAGCCATTTTGTCTGAAAACGTCCTTCACGACTTGATCTAAAAACAAAAACCCTCACATCGTAGATCATGCTATAGAGACACAACATCTCAGAGGCGTGGACACTCGCACACACACAAAAAGCCATATGTCGTGTACACCAAACTCTTGAAAACGTCTTCATGGCGAAACTGGTAAACAATAAATATACATTCCTCTGTTTGTGGCGCTGTGAGGCAATTCGCCCATGGCGCCAGTCGCGGCGCCCAGACCAGAGGGTCTTTTTCTGGGGTTTTCGAACCCCGTCTTGCGTTGTCGTGCTTTGCACCTTTGCCCAACGTGTATGGGGGTCTGTGACCATTCGAAACCAGTCTCGGATCGTCATGAAACCCCTGAAAACTTTTCTGGAATGTCAAAACACCCAAAACGTAAAAAAACCAACGAAATCGATGAAGCACTATCAAAACAGTAACACCGACATCGATGTCGCGTGTTGATCGCTCTGGGGTTGCCGAGATACTGGTGGTTCACCAAATTTGTCTCCAGCGAGACACCCTTGGTCATCGAGATGTAAATTTGTGAAAAACAATGCTTAAAACGTAAATAAATGATAAAGGGGGTTGAGATCTCACATTTTCTGGTGAGGTTGAGTCTTTGGTGACCTTCCGGCTTGTTGGACAACCCTCCAATGGTTGTCCACTCACTTTCTTGCTCACCAAATTTTAAGAGAGGAGAAGAGAAGAGGAAAAGAAGAGAGAAGGAGAGAAAAGTGTGGGAGGTGGGCTTTATATAGGCCCATACCTCATCCACTTAAATACACGTATCCCGAGGTAGATCCAACTAACACTCTTTAAGTTGTCCACCTACTCTAACTCTCCTATGTGACTCCACTAGGTGACTTACTTGCTACTTAACTAACCAACTCCTTGGTCCGTTCTCGTGTTCTCGCGTCTGAAAATACACCACGACTCGCAAGTCACGTGCTATTGGTCTCGTCGACGCTCTCTCGTAATCAATTAGCTCAATTACATTTAATTGACTTATTTATTCACATTTTCAGTGTTATAATGTCCCATGTACCCGTAACCCATCAGTTGATGACCGTTTGACCATTTTTCCTACTCGTTTACCAATGTCACTGTCTGGTCACTCAAATAAGAGTATACATATATAGCACACAAATAGTAAATTTTTTGGGTCGTTACAAAATTCACTTCAAAGCAAAAGTGCTAACACCAAGAAGTTGGGCTGGCAAAGATGCAATGGGCAGAAACAATGCACAAATTACTTAGGTTGAGAATTTGGAACAAATAGATCTCGAATCTTATAAATGTTGCTAATTAAGTTCTTCCATTCGATGTTTTAACACCAAATATGAGTCATTAAAAATACTAGAGGAAACATTTACTGGTCGCAGACTCGCATTGCATGACCTTACAAGCTGATCAACATAAATTAAAATGCTACATCAATGCATGTAGAGCTTCAAATACTAATTTTTATTTTGGTCTTAATTTGTTTAAGTAAAGAGAGAAAATGCTAGTTCTATTCAGAGAAAATTTTGAAGCACAATTACAAATATAAATGAAAACACATTACATGTAAAAAAAGGCACAATCTATTGTAACATCAATGTTTATTAATGCATCATGATTAATCCATAGATCAGAGAAACTAATTAATACTAAATATTAAAAGACAAAAGTACAAGTGTGTTTGTAATTTATGAGTTGTGTTGAGTTTTAGTTTACAATTACTTTATTGCTTTTGGTGTGGTATTTAGGGAAGAAAGAAATAAAGAAAATGAAGAGAGAGTGAAAGTAACAATGCAACTGTACCTGAAAGCTCTTATAAGGTAAAGCCGTGGAACAAGCGATTGTTGTACTCTCTTAACTTCCAAGTCTTTTTTAGTGGGAATTGTCAAGGGATCTGTATGTGCTCTATGCAAGAGAGAATCCAGTAAGGGAAACTGAGCGATAGAAGATGATTTGGGGCAGATGTGAGATGGAAGTGAAGAACTAAGCGAGTTGGGGTCTATTAAAGGCAACCGTTAAAAGTATTTAAGCAGGGAAGTCGGCGATATGGAGTGTTTGGGGCAATATGTGAGGGAGTCATATGACAACGAAAATGTAGGTTATTTCGATAGATATGTATATAAGTTGGTGGGGTTAATTTCACATATGGTCATCCATATTTATATGTTGTAATACTTTAGTCACTAAAGTCTATAATGTAACTACAAAAACCATCAAACTTTTTAAAATGTTTCAATAAAGTCATTCTGGTATGATGTGGTGCGTGTGTGACATTATTAAGTGTAGAATTGAAGTGCGATCAATGAGTATTGTAGAGTCAGGTAGTTGGATAACGTGATGGTTGTGTTAGAGAGTATCAGGAAGGGAATTGATTGTAAGCCGAGTGTTGTGATGTATAGCATTGTGATTAATGAGTTTGCTAGGTTGAGAAAGTATGAGAGTGCTTTAAGTTTCATGGGAGAATGGTGAGGGATAAAGTTAAGCCTGTTGTTGTTACCTTTAATACCTTGATTAGATTCAAGATCTCACTTTTGTGTTTCCTTCAATTCTCGATTTTTATTGTGAATTTCTTTCTTTTATTTTTTTTATTTGTAATTTCTTAATTGTGTTTTGAGTATTGTGACATTCTTGTTGACCCACTTAATAAGTAATGTTAGATAGGCATGTAGATGAGAAAGCACGGATGTTGAGGAAAACTAATATCAATTATACACATAATAATACCACGTAAGTGCCACATCATACCAAAATGACTTTAGTGAGACATTTTAAAAAGTTTGATGTTTTTTTTTTCTACAAAGTAGACTTTAGTGACCAAAGTGTTACAACATATAAAGATGGGTGACCATGTGTGAAACTAACCCTAAGTTGGCAAGGTGACGAGCACACACGTGAGGATGAAAAAAAGAGACATTCTTATCTATTACTACTAATTGAAAAAAAAATTATCACGTGCCTACCACACGTCTCATAACAAAGTCATCAAAAGCATGAACAGTAACGTAAGAACTCTTTTTTTATAGGGAGCAGCTAAAATAACCCCTGTGATTGCTCCACATACCCCAGTTTTACAAAATTACCCAACTACCCCTCTACATAAAAGGGTTTTTACTCACCATACATTGCTAATTGCTAAACGTACCCAATTTTCTGAAATTACTCAACTACCTCTTCATGTAAAAGGATTTTTACTCACCATACCCCACTCACCCCGTACTCCAGTCACCTATCTCAAATCGCACTCACCAAAAATTCACCAAATCCGATGAAATTTGAAAAACCATAGGGATTCGACGTGGGCTCAATCATTTGTGAATTTGTTTTTGAGTTTAGGGCTTCATTTTGAAGCTTGAATCTTGCATTTTGGATACAAAGTTTCAATAAAATCAAAAATATTAAGTGATTCCAAGCAAAATCGACTATTTTTTCCCATTTTCATGTATTTTTTGAGAGTTTTGAAGTATTTTATTATCGTTCTGGTCTCCTGCGGGTTTCAAAGTAATAAAGTCAACACCTCAGAAGAGGTGTCGGACAAACAAATCTGTGACGGCTCTAACAACCACAAACTGGGCCTAACCCAGCCTAAACATACGTGGACCTCCGAGCTACTCTCTAATGGATCAACGCAAGTCTAGTCAACCTTATCTTACCAAATTATTCAGTACATTATTCATTCACTCATTGTGGTTACCTTTTAGATTTTCCTTAACCTTATCTAATCATCATTCATCCTCAACGTTAGTTAGGTGTAGAGCAAAAGCATTTAAACACCGACTTAACAACAATTTAAATCCAATTTACTACTTACTTATACCAGATGTGGAAAATTCTGTCCAAACGAACATCTCATGTATATATAAGGTCAACTGAAAATCCTGTTGGGAAATGTGCCCTAGGTCAATCTATTAACAGTCTTTATGAATACATTTTAGTTAATAAAATAGAGGATTTCATTTGCTATTTATTATAATTGATTTGGATGTTTACATTATAATAAGATCCATGGGTATTTACAGAAATATCCTAAATGTCTCTAGTCGATTATTATACTGGGAATTATAATGAATTAAGACTAGTGTGAGTCTTGATTGATGATCATACATATAGAAATACGAATCAAGATCATGAGTACTTGTTAGGGAACAAAGTACTGGACCGACCCGCTATGAGAACATCACATGGATTAAGTCATAGTTGTTTCTCATGATAGGTATATTTTTCAGTCCTCGACTTGAGATTACCAGAGACTTCAACATTAGGAATATAGTGATTTGACGCAATCAAACGTTGTCTTTAACCTGAAGATTATAAAGGCTGTGATTGGTTACTATGTGAATAATGTGGTGAAGTTGTGTAATCGAGATAGAATTTGTCTCTCTCATATAAAGAGAGATATCCAAAGGTGGATCCTCGATGTGTTAGACTGTTAAAAGGCCTAGTCTAAGTGAATTGATATTGATCAATGTCACTTAGATGTTTTCAGTTTACCTGGAAATCGAGACTAGTACGATTGAACATGTTGGATGACAATTCCATGCCTTATATTTGATCAAAAGGATATCGTGTGACAAAAGGATGTTATATACACTATTGATTAGGTTTTATCGATTTGATATTCGTACAACTTGGGTAATCATAATGTCTTGCTAGATGCCACTTATGACTTGTATACCAAAATGTGCTTTGGTACATTGCCAACGTTGTATGAGCCTATTGGGTCGCACACTGAGAATGGTTTTGTGAGATTTTAAGATGGTTCAGAAAAATAAATTTTATATGATAAAATTCATGACAGAAACGTCCTTGTAGTGTATTACACTTATACTTCTTTAAGTAGGGGTATATGTGTAATTTACTTAACCGTCTATATACAAGGGTTGTATAAATAGACGCTTTGAGTTAGAATACAAGTACGAAAGATTTAAAAAAGGGCTGAAACTCTATTTTCGTTTTAAGAAACGACTTAGGGTTTTTTGGTATGCTATAGATTGTTTTGGAAAGAAACAAAAAGGTTTGGTATTCTCTCGAAGCTAGCACTTCAAATCTCGGCCGCCGTTCGTATGTGGACTGCTGATAGAGGGCGTTCGTTGTTGGCAGCGCCTTAGAGTTCGATTAACCTTCAGAAAGGTACATTGCGAGTGAGGTATTATTAAGTTTTCATAGTATAAACGTGTTTTAACGGAATCATATTCGGATCCTGTTGGGGTTTTTTTCAAAATAGTTTTGAAATCTCCGCTGTGCATGAACCCCAAAACTCAACAAAGGTATCAGAGCCTTCGAGTTTGATTCCATTAAACTCATTGCATGATTTCTTATGATATATGATTGAAAGCATGTTAATAGTTGATGTATATGTGATATACATAAGTTTTCTGTGAGATTTATTATCATATTTTGTGTATATGATACATATATTCGTGATTTAATTGAAATTAGTTTCGTACATGCTAGTAACCATGTTAGGTTAATTTGAATAATTTTAATGAATTGAATTTCGTGTTCTATGATCCATGACACTATTATGTTCGATTAGGATAGTAGTTCATGATTCAATTACATGTTTGTGGTTATTTGGATGAAGATCAAAATAAATAATTAATTTTTGAAATTATTTATTTATAAATAATTAATTTTTGAAATTATTTATTTATAAATAATTAATTTTTGAAATTATTTATTTATCTTGTTATATCTATTTTGTTATGAAGTCTCTATTTGATAAAAGTAGATAACAAATTAGAATAGGAGATAAATATCAAGAATCTTGTTATTGGTGTTATACTAGGATTCAAATATCTTAAAATCAAAATAAATAATTAATTTTTGAAATTATTTATTTATAAATAATTAATTTTTGAAATTATTTATTTATCTTGTTATATCTATTTTGTTATGAAGTCTTTATTTGATAAAGATAGATAACAAATTAGAATAGGAGATAAATATCAAGAATCTTGTTATTGGTGATATACTAGGATTCAAATATCTTAAATCCCAAATAAATAATTAATTTTTGAAATTATTTATTTATCTTATTATATCTATTTTGTTTTGAAGTTTCTATTTGATAAAGATAGATAACAAATTAGATTAGGAGATATATGCAAAATCGGTTTCATTATCCCTATTGGATAAGAGATAAATATGGAGAAGTTTGTTATTGGTGATATGCTAAGATTCTAATATCTAAAGTCCTAATTGGATTAAGATAAGATGATTAGTTAGATGTGGGCCCGGGTTAATTAAAAATGTTTTAATTGACTTAATTTTAGATAATTTAATGGGTAAATTTAGTATAATAAAATCAGCAAAAAATATGATTTTCTATAGCGAATATCAATTTTCAGAATTGAGATTCGTCTTCTAAAAAATGGGGGCGCTACCTTCTGTAACCCCGTCCGCTGATCGCCCGCTGAACGGCTAGCAGGACCGCCGTCTAACTAATCCTAGTGCACGGAAATTCTTCTATTAGTGAATAGTATAAAAATCTCCAAATTGTTTAGTGATTTAACAAATCAATAAAATATATGATATTTCACTATTTACATAAAATTACTAAAACTGAATAAAATCCCTCTATTAAATTTTAAGTCTCACGCCATCCATTTTAAACACTTGTCAAGGTCTTGATCACACTAATACAATTTCAGCCATAGCTGGGTGTGTTGTGTTATCTTGGTGAGACAAGTTGGGTAAGAGTTACCTAAATGATTAAAATGGTCCGACTTAATAAAGCTATCAAAATAGTTTTGGACTTTAGGCATATGATGAGATAAAAACATGCTAATACATAAGATATCCCATATCTCGTAAAAAGATCTAAAAATTACATAAGATGTAATTGGTAACTGTTACCTACCTAAATAATCTAGTTCTGTGTTTCACGCCATAGCCGTCATAGAATTAGGTGAAATATGGATTTTAGTCCCCTAAATAAACAGTATATTTTTGGAGGGTTGTTAATTTAGTAGGAGTCTATTCCTCTATACTAAAATAAACTTTGCATAATCTTTATTGTAGATCAATGGCCTCTTCAAGTAACAATAATCCCATGTCACTGCGATCTATCCTTGAGAAGGATAAGCTATCTGGGACTAACTTTCTTGACTGGTTCAGAAACTTGAGAATCGTTCTCAAGCATGAACGCAAGTTGTATGTCCTGGATGCTCCAATCTCTGAGGACCCACCAGCCAATGCTACGAAAGCTGTGAAGGATGGCATAATAAGCATGTCAACGATTCTACTGATGTTGCATGCATTATGTTGGCAACTATAGTTCCTGAACTTCAGAAGGACATGGAACTAATGGAAGCCTACGACATGGCTGTAACGCTGATGGAAATGTTCCAACAAAGCTTGAAGCTAGGCAAGAAAGGTTCGAGACAGTCAAGAACCTGCATTCTTGTAAGATGACTGAGGGTGCGTCAGTTAGTCCTCATGTTCTGAAGATGAAGGGCTATGTTGACCAACTTGATAGACTTGGATTTCCCATAAGCCAAGAGTTAGCTACGGATTTGATCCTAAATCCATTACTGGAAAGTTACTTACAATATGTGATGAACTACAATATGAATAATATGGAGAAATCAATTTCAGAGTTGCATTTGATGCTCAAAATTACTGAACAAAATATCAAGAAACCCTCTAGTAATGTGTTGATGGTCCAAAAGGGAAAGGGAATGAAGAAGAAAGGCAAATGGAAAGGCAAGGCTAAAGTTGCCAAGGCTGCTGCTGCACTTGTCACAAAGCCTATGGAACAAGTCAAGCCCCAGCCTGTTCCTGCTTCAAAACACACAAAAGAAAAGAAATGGAGTTTCTGAAAGGAGAAATCGAACCTTATTAGATATGGTTCGATCTATGATGAGTCATGCAGATCTTCCTATATCCTTTTGGGGTTATACATTATAAACTGCAACTTTCACTCTAAATCGAGTTCCTTCTAAAGTGGTTGATAAAACACCATATGAGATATGATACGGGAAGAGACCTAGTTTGTCTTTTCTTAAGATTTGGGACTGTGAGGCTTACGTAAAACAACAAGTCTCAGAAAAACTAGCACATAAATCTGACAAGTGTCTATTTGTGGGGTATCCTAAGGAAACAAAAGGATATTACTTTTATAATCCCACTGAGAACAAAGTGTTTGTTGCTCGGTATGGTGCCTTTATGAAAAACAGTTTATTTCAAAAGACACTTGTGGGAGAGAAATAAATCTTCAAGAAGTTCAAGACTCACAGATAAACACTGAATCACTACTGGAAGTTCAACAATGTTCTGAACCAGTTGAACCTCCGCAAGTGATACAAGGCCCACGTAAATCTGGTAGGGTAAGACATAAGCCAGAGAGATTCGGATTTCTCATTATTGATAGTCGTGATGTATTGCTTATGGATCAAAATGAGCCCACCACTTATCAGTAGGCTATGTCTGAACCAGACTCAGGTAAATGGCTAAGTGCCATGAACTCTGAGATGCAATCCATATATGATAACCAGGTTTGGAACTTGGTTGACTTACCTGAAGGTGGTAAGACCATTGGATGTAAATGGGTTTTCAAGAAGAAAACTATCATGGATGGCAATGTGCATACTTTTAAAGCAAGACTTGTAGCAAAAGGTTTCAGGCAGACTCAAGGTATTGATTATGATGAAACTTTTTCGCCAGTAGCCATGCTTAAATACATAAGAATTTTAATTGTCATTGCTGCATATTATGACTATGAGATATGGCAAATGGATGTAAAAACAACATTTCTTAATGGAAAGCTGCTTGAGGACGTGTATATGACACAACCTGAAGGTTTTGTACATCCTGAGAATTCTAGGAAGGTATGCGAGCTTCAAAGATCCATTTATGGATTAAAGCAAGCTTATCGGAGTTGAAATCTTCATTTTGATGAAGCAATCAAGGATTTTGGTTTTATTAAGAACGAAGATGAGCCTTGTGTATACAAGAAGGTCAGTGGGAATATAGTTGTTTTTCTGGTACTGTATGTTGATGATATATTACTCATTGGAAATGACATCCCAACATTGCAGAGTGTCAAGTCTTGGTTCTGGAAGTGTTTCTCAATGAAAGACTTAGGAGATGCAGCCTATATCCTAGGGATAAGGATCTATAGGGATAGATCTAAGAGGCTAATCGATCTAAGTCAGAGTGCTTACATAGATAAGGTGTTGAATAGGTTCAGTTTGCAAGACTCTAAAAGAGGATTGTTGCCAATGTCTCATGGCATAAGTCTCAGCAAGAATCAATGTCCTAGGACAAATGATGAGCGATATCGTATGAATAAGATTCCATATGCATCTGCTATTGGATCTATCATGTATGCCATGCTATGCACTCGGCCTGATGTACCATATGCTTTGAGCACTACAAACAGATATCAGTCAGATCCAGGTGAGAGTCACTGGATAGCAGTAAAGAACATCCTTAAGTACTTAAGAAGGACTAAGGAAGTGTTCTTGGTCTATGGAGGTTTTGAAAATGATCTAGTTGTAAATGGTTACACAGATGCAAGTTTTCAAACTGATATAGATGATTTTAAATCACAGTCTGGATATGTGTTTACTTTGAATGGGGGTGCAGTAAGCTAGAAAAGTTCGAAGCAAGAGACTGTGGCAGATTCTACAACAGAAGCTGAGTATATTGCAGCGTCCGATGCAGCAAAAGAGGCAGTATGGATCAAAAAGTTCATTTCTGAACTAAGTGTGGTTCCAAGTATTGCTAACCCTGTTTGTTTGTATTGTGACAATAATGGGGCAATAGCACAGGCAAAGGAACCTAGATCACACCACATATCCAAACATATACTCAGGCGTTTTCATCTCATCAGAGAAATTATTGAGAAGGGAGACGTAAAGATTTGCAGAGTACCTACTGAAGACAACGTTGCGGATCCATTGACAAAGGCTCTTCCACAAGCGAAACATGATGGTCATGTTAGATCATTAGGCATTAGATGCATGAATGATTGGCCCTAGAGCAAGTGGGAGATGTTGGAAAATGTGCCCTAGGTCAATCCATTAAAAGTCTTTATGAATACATTTTAGTTAATAAAATAGAGGATTTCATTTGTTGTTTGTTATAATTGATTTGTATGTTTACATTATAATAAGATCCATGGGTATTTACAGAAATATCCTAAATGTCCCTAGTCGATTATTATATTGGGAACTATAATGAATTAAGACTAGTGTGAGTCTTGATTAATGATCATACGATGATCATACGTATATGAATACGAATCAAGATCATGAGTACTTGTTAGGGAACAAAGTACTGGACCGACCCACTATGAGAACATCACATGGATTAAGTCATAGTTGTTTCTCATGATAGGTATATTTTTCAGTCCTCTGACTTGAGATTACCATAGACTTCAACATTAGGAATACAGTGATTTGATGCAATCAAACGTTGTCTTTAACCGGACGATTATAAAGGTTGTGATTGGTTACTGTGTGAATAATGTGGTGAAGTTGTGTAATCGAGATAGAATTTGTCCCTCTCATATAAAGAGAGATATCCAGTGGATCCTCGATGTGTTAGGCTGTTAAAAGGCCTAGTCTAAGTGAATTAATATTGATCAATGTCACTTAGATGTTTTCAGTCTACCTGAAAATCGAGACTAGTACGATTGAACATGTTGGATGACAATTCCATGCTTTATGTTTGATCAAAAGGATATCGTGTGACAAAAAGGATGTTATATACACTATTGATTAGGTTTTATTGATTTGATATTCGTACAACTTGAGTAGTCATAATGTCTTGCTAGAGGCCACTTATGACTTGTATACCAAAATGTGCTTTGGTACATTGCCAACGTTGTATGAGCCTATTGGGTTGCACACTGAGAATGGTTTTGTGAGATTTTAAGATGGTTCAGAAAAATGAATTTTATATGATAAAATTCATGACAGAAATGTCCTTGTAGTGTATTACACTTATACTTCTTTAAGTAGGGGTATATGTGTAATTTACTTAATCGTCTATATACAAGGGTTGTATAAATAGACGCTTTGAGTTAGAATACAAGTACGAAAGATTTAAGAAAGGGTTGAAACTCTATTTTCATTTTAAGAAACGACTTAGGGTTTTTTGGTATGCTATAGATTGTTTTGGCGAGAAACAAAAAGGTTTGGTATTCTCTCGAAGCTAGCACTTCAAATCTCGGCCGCCGTTCGTATGTGGACTGCTGATAGAGGGCGTTCGTTGTTGGCAGCGCCTTAGAGATCGATTAACCTTCAGCAAGGTACATTGCGAGTGAGGTATGATTAAGTTTTCATAGTATAAACGTGTTTTAATGGAATCATATTCGGATCCTGTTGGGGTTTTTCTCAAAATAGTTTTGAAATCTCCGCTATGCATGAACCCCAAAACCCAACAAATCCACCATAAAGAAATACATGCATCATAAAAATTTTCAATTCCCAAAAGACCACAAAAGATCAAAATGTAGGAATACATAACCAAATATACAACAAAATAGATAAAACACGAACAAAGTGGGAGCAAATCAATTTGCTCTGAACGTGCCACGGAGGATATTGCCAAGCATAGGCGCCTTTCCCCGACTTTTTTGCAGATCTGCAACTACCCTCATAAAAAGGGCGGTGAGTACAATAAGTAACAGTAAACAACAACAATAGAGATATCAACATAAATTCTAAATCCACAATAAGCAACAAGTCTATACATCATGCGGTACACATAAAGAAATTGAAATAGATAACAATTTGCATGATAAACATATTCAACAAGCTTTAACAACGATAATCAAGTGACAGGGAAGCAAAACATATAGGTGAATAGATAGTCCCAATCAAATTATGGGTCACAAGACCTCTTCATCTTGCGATCGACAGAGTAGGCCCAAAGATCACCTCCCCTGTTTGATCCACTACGTTCGAACCAATGGACCTAAGGGTTGCCACCACCAAACGTACACTATGCTAAGGAAAAGCCACAGTCAAAATCGGCTGCTAAATCCCTAACACACTACCGAAGAAAAGCCACAATCACAAGGCGGATGCTAAATCCCCAATAGGCTCCAACAAGAAGTCATAGACTATGCCAACTGCTAAACTCGTTGACACTTCTCTCCATTGGTGGACTACCTAAACTTTAGGTCACTTGAACAAGAATAGAGTACAAATGGCATGCATTTCAAGGAATAACCAGTCAAGAATTAGAAGAGAATTCATATTAATACTATTATTGCCTTTACTCACCTCGAATCCCGTTAATATTGCTCTCCCGTAGCTCTACACATTTCCCCAAAAATTCCCAATAGACTAATCAGTGCTCCGTTGGTTACATGACATCCATTTAGGTTCAATTTTTGTTAATTATCCCATTTTTCCTAATTTTCCATAATTTTATTCATTCTCGTAATTGCGTCGATTAACTGAGTATTGGATCATATTCGAACCCATTTGGATACTTGAGAGATCTCCGAAGTTTTTTGAATATTTTCAAAAATTGGTTCTATGAACAGTGTCATGCCGTGAGTGGCGCCTTGGGTGTCCAACCCTAGAGGTGTCACTTAAAGCATGGGTTCCAGGGTTTGCTGCCCTGGACAACGTGATCGATTTCGTGGGGCTTTGTGCTCCACGACGACCCTCGCGACGTCGAATCTAGAACTTTAATCTGGGGTTTTTCCAAACACCAACTCATCTCGCTGTGTTTCGAACCTAAACCAAACTCATAGAGACACCTGTTTAAACCCAAACCATTGTTCAAAACTCGTCCAATGCGTCCGGAAATCGTCGATTTAAGAATCGAAACCAAAATCCCAAAATTCAACAAAAATACTAAACTCTTGTATTTATTCCACAAAACCAATAACCAACTTCATATCGTAATTCAAGAACACATTAAAAAACATAGCAACAACCCAAAAATCCAGAAAATCTAGGTGTTCAACAAGTTTTTGGTCGAAAACCTCTAAAACTCGGCTCAAAACGACATGAATTGAGAGATCTATTGTATTCTCACCTTGTTTGGCATTGTTGGTCGATCCTTCGCTCTTAAATTCGCCAAGAAATCACTCCAAGTTCTCACAAATTTTTTGGATTTTCTTTGAGGAGAGAGAAAAGTTGGCGATAAAAATCCCAACTAATCATTTTTATACTTAAAACTTGATCTTATGTGATTTATAATCCCTTGGACCATCTTGTGGCTAAGATTCAATCCATCCTACCAACTTAAGTAACTCAATTGGATGACTCAATGTTAACTAAGTCTTTAGTCTCTCATCCATTTCAACTAAAAATATCCATTTCTCGGGCATTTTCATGGACATACCAATGTACTGAATACGTTACCCAGCGCTTAATTATTATATTTAATTATATTTTATCAGTGTTTTAGTCTATTTAGTCCCCCAGACTTCTAATTACCCGTCACTAGTTAGCCCGGCACACGTAACGCACGTTTTTCCAAGCCAAACTCACTCCTCAACGCAAACGCATAGTCATAGATGCCCTCATACATTTGGAACACTATAATTAACATACGGATGATAAATAAATAGTACAAATCACCAAACAAATATAACATAGGACCGAAACAAGTACATCACAACTAGTTGGGCCTATAATATGACCCTGAAATGACACGTGTCACGAGTTAGAATTTTAGGGTCGTTATAATCTCCCTCCCTCATTGAGAATTTCGTCCTAAAAATTAAACAATAAATATAGGGTAACATACTGGAATCAAAAAAAGTAAGGGAAATGCTCGCGCATATAGGACTCCAGCTCACAGGTCTGTTATTCGTCCCAGTGATGCTGCCAATTGACGATAATTGAGGGAATCTCCTTGTTCCTAAATATCTTCACCTTCCGGTCCATAATCTGAATAGGTTGCTCATCGTAAGTAATGTCCTCCCTCAATTCATTCTGACTCTGGTCCACTATAGGTCATTTTCCTTCTCTTGACCTATCCAATCGAAGTATCGATATGTGAAACACTGGGTGAACCCCACTCAACTAAGGCACTATCTCAAGCTTATACACAACCTTGCCTATTCCTTCCTTCACTTTGAATGGTTCTATAAACCACGTCGCAAGCTTACCCTTAATCCTAAATCTCTTATGACCCTTCAGTGGAGAAACCTTCAGATACACATAGGCACCTACATCATACTCCAACTCGCCATGGTACGTGTCATAGTACTTTTTCTGCCACTTAGGTGCACCATTCAACCGAAATCTTATCAATTGTACCTTCTCTTTGTGATCCACTGCAATCTCTGGCCCAATCACTGCCACATCCTCTGGCTCTACCCAGCAAGATAGAGATATGCACAGTCTGTCGTAAAGTGCCTCAAATGGTGTCATACCAATACTAGCCTGATAATTGTTATTGTAAGCAAACTCACATAGATGAAGATACTCCTCCCAAGAACCACTATACATTAACATACACATCCTTAACATGTCCTCCTGTATCTGGATCAGCCTCTCTAATTGTCAATCAGTCTATAGATGATAAGATGTATTGAGATCCAACTGCCAAACTGTGCTGGCATACTCTGCCAAATCTGCGACAAAATATGGCCTTCTATTCGACAGAATCGATAATGGTACACCATGCAGTCGAACTATATCTTTCTCATACAAGCTCGCCAACTTATCCACTCGACATGTGGTAGAAATCGGTAAAAAGTGCGGAAACTTTGTCAACCTATCCACAATTACCCAGATATTGTCATGTCGGCGCTGAGATGAATGGGAAGTGGCTGTAGCAATCTATCAGGCCTCCTTTCCTCAGCCTTAACTCACTGGCATATCTCGCACGCTCTAACATAATCACTAAAGTCAGTCTTCATCCCCGACTACAAATTCGGACGACTCATATCAGGATACATCTTGGTCCTGCCCTGATGAACCGAAAAACGTGAACAGTTAGCCTCCTGGATTATCTCATCACGTAACTCACCCACTGATGGAATCCATAGTCTCCTTCTAAATCTCAGGCATAAATTTATTGATTGACTCTACTCTAGATGATCGAAACTCTAAGCAAACTCTCTGTACTTTTGATACTGTTCATCAGCCTGTTGACAATCAAGTACACTCTGAATAGAGATTGTCAAAGTCCTCAATTGGCAAAAAATCAAAACTCAAGTGCTAGTCGGGATATCAACAGAATACTTCGTGTTGATCGCCTTGAGCAACCCACACTCGTGTGTCATGTGGCACGTAACAGCCTTCGAGTCAAGCCCTCTGTGGCTTAATGCATCTGCTACGACAAAAGCCTTCCCTGTGTGCTACTCCAATGAGAAGTCATAATCCTTGAGGAACTCAAGCCACCATCTTTGTCTCACGTTCAACTCTCTCTGATTGAAGAGGTATTTCAAACTCTTGAAGTTAGTAAACACCATAAATCTCTATCCGTAGAGATAAAAATGCCAAATCTTCAGTGCAAACACCGCTGCTGCCAACTCTAAACAATGTGTAGGGTAATTATTCTCGTGAATATTCAGCTATCGAGATGCGTAAGCTATAACTCTATCGTCTTGCATCAAAACACAGCTCAAACTGACCAAATAAGCATCGGTGTTCACTTTAAAACCTTTCCCTTACTCAGGTAGTACTTGCACTAGTGTAATAGCCAGACTCTCCTTTAAAGCTTTGAAAGCTTGCTTACAATTGTCATCTAATTGAAATTTGATTTCCTTCTTCGTCAATTACGTCACCAGTGCCGCAATCTTCGAGAAATCCCGCATAAATTGTATGTAATTACCCGCCAATCCCAGAATACTATGGATATCTGTCACTAATCTTGGTGTAGGACAATCAATAACTGCTCTAACTTTAGCAAGGTCTACAGACACTCCGCTAGCTCCGACGATGTGCCCTAGAAATCCAACCTCTGTAAGCCAAAACTTACACTTATTGAACTTGGCATACAGTTTATGCTCCCTCAGAGTCTATAAAATTGTCCTAAGGTGCTCCTCATGCTCTTCACGAGTCCTGAATAGATCAAGATTTCATCAATGAACATTATGACAAATCTATCCAAATACTGTCTCAGCACATGATGCATGAGATCCATGAACATCTTGGGGCATTTGTTAGCCGAAATGGCATGACGATGAACTAATAGTGCCCATATCTCAATTGTAAAGTTGACCTCTCTCTGTCCTCTTCTCTAATCCTTAACTGATGGTAGCCCGATCTCGAATCAATATTCGAAAACCATAGCGATTCAGTCTGCTGATCGAACAAGTCATCAATGTGAGGTAATGGGAACTTGTTATTCATAGTCACCCGGTTCAGTTGCCTATAGTCGATGCACAATATCAGACTAATGTCTTTCTTCTTCATAAACAAGACCGGCGCGTCCCAAAGGTGACATGCTCAGGTGAATGAATCCCAACTCCAATAACTCATCAAGATGTGATCTCAGATCCTACAACTCCTTAGGAGCCATCTGGTAAGGCGAAATCACATCCGCTGGTGGTAATCCGAGAAGCTATGCAGGAAACACATCCGAAAACTCACACACAACTAAGACCTCCTCGATCCTAGCCTTAACCCTCCCTGCCATACTCAAAATACTAGCAACCGTCTCAATCTCACTGCTCATGGCCACCTTGCCTCTAGTAACTCGCAACTGAGTCGCATTGCTATGAATAGTATGTTGGGTTTTGGGGTTCATGCGCAGCGGAGATTACAAAACAATTTTGAGAAAAACCCCAACAGGATCCGAATCTGATTCCATTAAAACACGTTTAAACTATGAAAACTTAATCATACCTTAGTCGTAATGTACCTTTCTGAAGGTTAATCGATCTCTAAGGCGTTGCCAACAACGAACACCCTCTATCAGCAGTCCACACACAAACGACGGCCGAGATTTGAAGTGCTAGTTTCGAGAGAATACCAAACCTTTTTGTTTCTCTCCAAAATGATCCAGAGCATACCAAAAAACCAGAAGTCGTTTCTTAAAATGAAAATAGAGTTTCGGCCCTTTTTAATCTTTTGTTCTTGTATTCTAACTCAAAGCGTCTATTTATACAACCCTTGTATATAGACGGTTAAATAAATTACACATATACCCCTACTTAAAGAAGTATAAGTGTAATACACTACAAGGACGTTTCAGTCATGAATTTTATCATATAAAATTTGTTTTTCTGAACCATCTTAAAATCTCGCAAAACCATTCTCAGTGTGTGACCCAATAGGCTCATACAACGTTGGCAGTGTACCAAAACACATTTTGATATACAAGTCATAAGCGGCCTCTAGCAAGACATTATGACTACCCAAGTTGTACAAATATCAAATCGATACAACCTAATCAATAGTGTATATAACATCCTTTTGTCACACGATATCCTTTTGATCAAACATAAGGCATGGAATTGTCATCCAACATGTTCAATCGCACTAGTCTTGATTTCTAGGTAGACTGAAAACATCTAAGTGACATTGATCAATATCAATTCACTTAGACTAGGCCTTTTAATAGTCTAACACATTGAGGGATCCACTGGATATCTCTCTTTATATGAGAGGGATAAATTCTATCTTGATTACACAACTTCACCACATTATTCACGCAGTAACCAATCACAACCTTTATAATGGTCTGGTTAAAGACAACGTTTGACTGCGTCAAATCACTGTATTCCTAATGTTGAAGTCTCTGGTAATCTCAAGTCAGAGGACTGAAAAATATACCTATCATAAGAAACAACTATGACTTAATCCATGTGATGTTCTCATAGTGGGTCGGTCCAGTACTTTGTTCCCTAACAAGTACTCATGATCTTGATTCATATTCCTATACGTATGATCATCAATCAAGACTCACACTAGTCTTAATTCATTATAGTTCCTAGTATAATAATCGACTATGGACATTTAGGATATTTCTGTAAATACCCATGGATCTTATTATAATGTAAACATGCAAATCAATTATAATAAACAGCAAATGAAATCCTCTATTTTATTAAGTAAAATGTATTCATAAAGACTATTAATGGATTGACCTAGGGCACATTTCGCAACATAGTAAACTCTGCCTGTCCGAGAATCTGAAATGTGACCGTCTTCCCAAAGCAATCAATTTGTGCGTGATAAGGACCTGGCTAATCAATACCTAGTAACGCATCAAACTCTAGAAACTCTAACACTTTGAGATCTATTGGTAACTCGTGTCTGCCTATCTCCACTATGCAGCGCTCATAAATCATGTTAGGTTAGATCTTGTCCCCAGCAGTTGTGCTAAGAACTAAAGGTCTCTCTAGCCTAACTTGTCTCAACCCTAACTCATCAACCATGTGCCTAAAAATAAAGAAAATATTAGAACTCGAGTCAATCATATCATACATCAAATGACCACAAATATAAATCATACCCTCAATGAGATGTAGATTTGCCTAAGGTTCTGGCTCAGCAACAACATACACACACTCCCTGGTATGCTGCTAACATGGTGGTACACTCTATTGAAAATCAAAAGACTAGACATTCTCTGATGTAATGTCCCAACTATCCACATCAATAGCAAACTCCCACAGATATCTATTGGAAGTTAGCTGGCTGTGGGCACTCTTCGATAAAGTGACCCACCTGTCCACACCTATAACATGCTCTAGCAGGTCTTTGTGCTAAGTTGTATCACCTATTTGGTTCCTAACCTGACATGTGCCCCTGTTGTACACTACCCCCTCCTCTGTCCCCATCATCTCTAGACTGTTGTACCCATTGTGGTGTTTGAGGTAGTAGACAAGGGTAACTTTATGCCAGCGTAGGTGCAACAACAAATATTTAAATGGGTTGCGATGACTGTACAACTGAAGCTACACTTTGAGCTCAGTCAGGTCACTGAATCTGCCATCGATAGCTCTTTTTCTTCCCTCCTGAACGACCCTACCTTGTGCCTCTCAGGGATGATCATATCCCTCATCAGGTTGTGTCCTAAGGTATGCCTCCCTCACCAAATTGCGGTCATAAGCATCCTGTAGTGTGGGAGGTAAAGTAGTGACCACAGTCCCTCCAACTGCTGGTAACAGGCCCTCAGTAAAGTAATAGATCTGATCTCTGTCTCGGTCAGCTACACCATCAACAAACTGAAGCAAATATTGATATCTACACATATAAGCCATCACCGAGTTTCCTAATGCTTGTTGGATATGCATAAACTCATCTCTCTTGGCTATTATAGCCGAAGGTGGATAAAACTTCAGAGTGAAATGTTTCTTAAAGTCTAACTAAGTGGTCGACTCTCCATGTGAGGCTACAAAATTGTCTCACCACATTTATGCATCTCCTGTCAAAGAAAACGATTCCAAACTAGGTATCCTGCTATCATCGATCTTGGGAAGCTTCTGAACCTTCTCATGACTACGGATGTACAGATCTGTATCATCTAAACTCGGATTGCCACTGAACTTCTTCGGTTTGTACTTCTCATACTCCTGAGTCTATCTCACCTTTACTGTAAGACGTGAATCAATATCATCATGAGCATGTGCACCACTACGGTCTATGCTGGAACAACTGTTGTAATTGGTAGTGCGGGTACTACACTAGTAGTGGTAACCGGTGGAGTGGCCTGAGGTGTAGCCGAAATCGCATCATATCTAGGAGCTACTGCTGAAGTTGATGGAGATGACTACTGTTTTGCCTGTACATTAAGAATATATAATATCTCATCCATCCTCCGTCCCAAATACTCTACCCTCTAAGTCCAGGTCTGTAACTCATGTGCTAGAGTCGTAACATCACTCGACGCATCCCGTGGAGGATCTCGAATTCCACCTTGATCACCAGCATCAGGCTGATCGGCCATCGTGATCTTCAATAGCAAATGGCGAGCCTCTATTAGTCTTAGGTAACGATATATTATAATACACATTCAAATTAACATGCTAAAAATAATATACCATTCCCCATTTCCCAACTAGGCTTAAGTTCTTAAGATTTCCACACTAAGGTCATTTGCTTGTGTCTTATGCTTATTCAGAGTAAACTTATGCTATGATACCAACTATGACAGCCCCAGCAAACACAAACTAGGGCCCCGCTCAGCCTAAACCTAAGTGGACCACCAAGCCAGTCTCCGACGGGTCAATGCAAATCTAGTCAGCCTTATCTTACCAAATTATTCAATACATTATTCATTCACTCATTGTAGTTGCCTTTTAGTTTTGCCTTAACCCTATCTAATCATCATTCATCCTCAACGTTAGTTAGGTGTGCAACGGAAACACTTAAACACCAACTTAACAACAATTTAAATCAAGTTTACAAATCACTTAACCTAGATGTGGAAAATCCTCTCCAAACAAACTTCTCATGTATAAGATCAACTGAAAATCCACCATAAGATATACATGCATCATCAAAATTTTCAATGCCCAAAAAACCCCAAAAGATAAAAAACGTAGGATTAAATAGCCAAATATACAACAAAATAGATAACACCTACAAAGTGAGAGCAAATCAACTGGCTCTGAGCATGCCTCATAGGATATCACCATGCATAGGCACCTTGCCCCGACTCGTCTACGGATCTGCACCCACCGTCATAAAAACGACAGTATGTACAATAAGTAATAGTAAACTGCAACAATAGATATCTCAACATAAATTCTGAATCTACAATAAGCAATAAGTTTATATATCATGCGGTACACATAAAGAAATTGAAATTGATAATAGTTTGCATGATAAATAGATTCAACAAGCTTAAACAGCGATAATTGATAAGTCGGTAATAGTGTCATAATATTTTTATGTATTTAAGTGTTTTTGTAGTAAAGTCTCCAAAATATTAGTCTAATTATCTGTATTTGTCATTTTCAGGTATTATAGACCGTGCGATTGAAATCGGGCTGAAAAACTATGCAAAATGGAGTATACATATGCCTAGATATGTTATACATCGAAAAGCGTGCTAACGCGCATCTCGAGGCGGTTTCGGTGGATCCACACATTACGGCATGCCGTTCAAGAAGAAGAAGAGAATTGGAAGTGGATAGATTTGTTAGTTTTATATTGGATATATATAGATCGATTATTATTATATATATAGATATTATATATATATATATTTATATATTTATATATATGTAGATATAGATCGATCAGGAGAAAATAAGGGAGAACGATCAAAACAGAAAGAGAAAAGAAAGATAAAAGGAGGATCGGCTCTCTCCTCTCGGGACTGATCTTTCTCCCTCTCCTTTCTTTGCTTTTTCTTTGTTCTTCTCTCCTCTTTTTCTACACTTTGTGTTTAGATTTTAATGGAGTTTATGACGTCGATGGCCGGCTAAACTCATCAGTCTGAACCTGAAGTGGATCAAATCATTCTTTTTGGCATAAAACATATGTGAGATCTATTTTATTATTTATTTAATTTGTTTTTCATAGTAATTTATTTTCTTTGGTATTATTTTAACAATTGAAGTTAAACACTAGTTTAAACTTCAATTCATATGCTAGTGAGTCGTAAGCACCCATGTTTGTGCAATAAGACCACACTAGTGGCAATTGACCATACCAATTGATTAGACCCTTTTGGGACCAATCAAATACCTTAGGAATCTAGGCTAAATCGGGAGCACTAGCGATCCGGTTGTCTAGGTGTAGTGCCTTCACTAATCGAAATAATGCGACCAATGCGTTAAATCTGGAGCACTAGCGATCAAAGTTGCGTAATTGGTCGTGGAAGTAGTCAACGGTCGTACCTTGGCTACCGACATCAGGAAGCGCGAAGACCCGCGTATATCACCGGGCCTATAGCTACACTAAATTACTGTGATTTGCATGCTTTAATTAGATTGACGACCATATGTAAAATTATGCCAAATTGAAGAGATTTGTGAAACTGATGGTTTGGATTGTTCTTTTCCATTTTGATTGATTTATTCACATTATATTTTAATTATTGTTTTTAGTAAAATTAGAAATATTTTCTTGAACACTAGAGGTTAGTTTTAAGTTAATTACTTAAGTTGAAAACTTGGTCTTTGTGGTTCAACCCCGTACTTGCCACTACTGCAGTTCTTGTAGTTATTGGTAATTTCATCGGGATATATATTTATTTTGACGCGCTCGACACGCATCAAATTTTGGCGCCGTTGCCGGGGACCAAGTTCTTTTTTTTACTTAGGTTTTTTTTTCTTTTCTCTTATTTCTTTTGTGTTCACTTTTATGTCCCACAGTCTTCGTGGATCGTTGTCCACTGGATCTTTACTCCCTTTTGATCCAGAGATCGAGAAGACTTGCCGTCGGAACTCAAAAGAAACTAGGCAGAGGAACCAATCCTCTAGAGTTCAACTGAACGACGAGCAAACCCCTCCGATGGCTGACCACATCGGGAACCCACATGCACACGTTGCACCACGTGAGGGACGGAGGAACCCCTAGTTATTCCTCCCCAACAGTTTGACGCACCAACCGAGCCACGTCCACCAAAGGAACAAAAAGGCCCGCAAAGACATCGCTATCAACCATTCGACCAAAGAGTGGTTGATCCTCATCCACAAAGGCCACAAGCTAATCCTTGGGCACAACCTCATGCCGATCATCGCATTACCATTGGGATGGCGAATGATGGGATACAGGATCTCCTAGCCCATCATCCACACCGCATCGCATATCCACCCACAGGGGGCAATTTTTGAGCTCGATCGTTTCATTAACTCGCTCCCCGTCTTTCATGGATTGGATCGTGAAGATCCAAATACCTTCATCAAGGACTTCCATTCTAAATGTAGGACCATGATTCCCCTCGAGTCGATGAAGACGAAGTCAAACTCTCAAATTTTTCCTTTCGTCTAAAGGATAAAGCTCAAGACCGGCTTTTCTATCTTCCCCCGGTTCCATTACAAATTGGAACGACATGATTTATGCATTCCTCAAAGAGTTCTTCCCCGAATCTAGAGCTTCCCAACTTACTAGAGAGATATGTAGTATCAAAATGAAACGGGGCGAATCTTTTGGCGATTATTGGGGTCGTTATAAGCGCTTACTTGTGCAATGCCCCCAACATGGCCAAAGCAACCTCTCCATTATTCGTTTTTTCTATATGGGACTCACACCCCCGGAGAAACGGATGATTGACAATGCCTCATGAGGCGATTACGATGTAAGACCACCGAGGAAATGTTTGATCTGTTCGACTCTATAGCAAGTCAGTCACGTCATTACATTGATGACGAGGATGATGGACCTTCACGAAGTCTTTCTGATGGAGTAGGGTCAAATTCTGCCAATAGCAAGCTTGATAAACTCACTGATCTCATGGAGCGATTCCTCACCTCGGGAAAAGCTCAAGTTAAAGCTTGCGGCTTCTGTACAGCCAAGGACCACTCTACTGACTCGTGTCCTACCTTGTTCGAGAACGAGCAAGCGAACGCTTTAGGTGGCGGATTCCAAGGACCACCGAGGAATCAATACGGCAACAATTTCAATAACACTTACAATCATGCCGTTAAAAGCCCCTATTTAAGTTATGGGCCACAAAATCAGAACTTCTCACAGTATGTTCCAAGGGGACAACCCCTCCCTCCACAACCCCAACCCGCTCAAAATTCGGGGTCTTTAGAGGAAATGATGAGGACACTCATTGCTAATCAAGACAGATTCTCTAAAGAATTAACCCAACTCAAAAATGAAACCATCACGAGTCATGCTTCTAGCATTAAAAGTCTCGAGGTGCAATTAGGGCAATTGGCCCTACAAGTTGGGCGACGAATGAGAAAGGCAAGCTTCCTTCTCAACCGCACCCGAATCCAAATGCGAATGTCAATGCTATCACACTTCGTAGCGGCAAAGAGTTGGAGGAGGCCCCTAAAGACCCTAAGCCTAAAGAGGCCGCCCCTAAATCCAAGGAAGTCGAGCAGGAGCTCGAGGTTCAACCGTCTCACACTGAAACGGTAGACTTGGATAAAGAAGCACAACCTTCTCTTAAGATTCTACCCCCGTTCCCTCAACGCCTCAATCAACATAAAAAGGCGGGAGAAGAGAAGGAAATTCTGGAAATCTTGAGGAAAGTGGCGATAAACATCCCACTTCTTGATGCTTTAGCACATATGCCCCGATATGCTAAGCTACTCAAGGACCTATGCACCAACAAAGGTCGCCTCAAAGGCAACGAGAAAATCACTGTAAGTGAGAACATCTCAGCTATCCTACGCAAAAAGTTGCCCACCAAGTGTGAGGACCCGGGCATGTTCACTGTCCCTTGCACAATTGGTGAAGTTGAGATCCGTAAAGCTATGTGCGACCTCTACGCCTCTATCAATGTCATGCCACTATCTATATATGAGACATTGAAGGCTGGCCCTCTAAAGGATACTGGGATTGTCATACATTTGGCATGACCGATCTGTCGTTCGTCCTGCGGGTGTCTTGGAAGACATCCTGGTGAAGGTTAGTGAGCTCATCTTTCCTGCTGACTTCTATATCATCGATATGAAGACTCACCATGCCCCCATTTCTCCTCGCCTTGCTTGGTAGCCTTTCCTTAAGACCGCTAAGACCAAGATTGATGTTCACAAAGGGTGCTCGACCATGGAGTTTGATGGTGAACTTATTAAGTTCAACATCTATGATGCGATGCGCCATCCTCGCGATGCCTCTTCTATGGTGCTTGCCTTGGACAAAGGTAGACTCACTTGTCCAGATACCTTTCTCATGAAAGGTGATGATGTGAAAGTGGTGTTAGAGAATCATCTTGACACCAATTCTTTGCGAAAGCAATGTTTCATCCTCGATACCGAAATTGAGGAGCCGATCTCTCGAGTTGGACTCGCTCCATTCTATTTTCCCACCCTATCTTATCTCGACTTACCTACTTCGAACTCTACACTTCTCCCCTCTATGGTGCGAGCACCCACACTGGAGCTCAAACCATTGCCCACCCACCTCAAATATGTGTTTTTAGGTGCGAATGATACATTACCAAAGGATCATCTCCACCAAACTCACATTACTAGAGGAAGAGAAGTTGATTCATGTGCTTCAAGAGTTCAAAGAAGCCCTAGGGTGGACGATTGCTGACATCAAAGGTCTTAGCCCTTCCACATGCATGCATCAGATACATATGGAAGAAGGTTCTAAACTTTCACGAGAAGCACAACGGAGATCGAACCCACCAATGATGATGTGGTTAAAAAGGAGATTCTCGAAGCTCCTTGACGCCGGGATGATCTACCCGATCTCCGACAAAGAAGTGGGTAAGTCCCATTCAGTGGGTTCCCAAGAAAACGGGATCACAAGGTCACAAACTCACAAGGTGAGTTAGTCCCAACTCGCATCCAAAACGGATGGCGAGTTTGCATTGATTACAGAAGCTCAATGCTTCCACTAGGAAAGACCACTTCCCATTGCCTTTCATTGATCGATGTTAGAGCGTTTAGCGTTAGCAGTGTGTCTCACTATTGCTGCTTGATGGGTATTCGGTTTTCACCAGATTCCCGTAGCACCTGAGGATCAAGAAAAGACCACCTTCACTTGTCCTTTTGGTACTTATGCCTACCGGCGCATGCCATTTGGGCTGTGCAATGCACCTGCTACATTCCAAAGGTGTATGATGAGCATCTTCTCTGACTTCGTTGAGCACTTCATCGAAGTATTCATGGATGACTTCACCGTTTATGGTGATTCATTCGATCTTTGCCTTAGTCACTTGACTAAGGTTCTTCACCGATGTATCCGTAAGAACTTGATCCTCAATTACGAGAAATGTCACTTCAGGTGGATCGTGGTCTTATCTTGGGTCACATCGTATCGCTAGGGGTGTGGAGGTAGACCCGCAAAAATTGAAGTAATTCAAAAGTTGCCTTACCCCACGATCGTGCGAGAAATTCGATCATTTCTTGGCCACGCCGGATTCTATCTACGATTCATTAAGGATTTCTCCAAAATTGCACAACCCCTCTGTCGCCTTCTTCGTAAGGACGTGCCTTTCGATCTTGATAAGGCATGTAAGAGTGCATTCGATGCGCTCAAAGACTCTCTCATCTCTACTCCAAGTGATTCGAGCTCCCAACCGGAGCTACCTTTTGAGATTATGTGCGATGCCAAAGAACCACGCCGTGGGTGCTGGTTTGGGCAACGAGCCGGACGCGCTTCTCATGTCATATACTACGCTTCCCGAACTCTCGATCCTCGCCCAACCGAATTACACCACTACAAAGAGAAGAGCTTCTAGTCGTCGTCTTCGCCTTGAGAAATTTCGGCCTTATCTCTTAGGAACTAAGGTGGTCGTCTACTCTGATCATGCTGCATTAAAACACCTTATGGCCAAAAAGGAAGCTAAGCCTCGTCTCATTCGATGGATACTCTTGTTACAAGAGTTTGACATCGAGATTAAAGATAAAAGTGGTGCCGAAAATCTTATTGCCGACCATCTCGTCGTATCGAGAATGGTGAAGCACCTGTCCCGCTACGAGATGATTTTCCTGATGAACATCTCTTAGCAATTGCTGAGGAACTCCCTTGGTTTGCAGATCTGGTAAACTACCTTGTTACACGAGAGTTTCCACCTCATCTTACGCGAGCCCAAAAGGATAAAATTCGAGTGATTCCAAATACTATGTATGGGATGACCCATACTTGTGGAGGTTTTGCTCGCACTGGTTATTCGTCGATGTGTTTCCCAGACGGAGACGCAATCTATATTGGCATTCTCATTATTCATACGCTTGCGGCGGCCATTTCGGTCCACGTAGGACTGCTATGAAGATCTTGGAGAGTGGGCTATACTGGCCCACCATTTTTCATGATTCATATATATACTCCAAGACCTGTGCTAGATGTCACTCGACTGGTACCCTGAGTCACAGGAATCAAATGCCACTGACCTCGATCCTATTCTGCGAGATTTTCGATGTTTGGGGGATCGACTTCATGGGGCCATTTCCACCGTCACATGGTTTTCTGTATATCTTACTGGCGGTGGACTACGTGTCCAAATGGGTGGAAGTTAAAGCCACTCGCACCAATGATTCGTCAGTTGTATGCGATTTCCTGAAATCACGAATTTTTTCAACTTTTGGCGCTCCACGGCTTTGATCGCTGATCGAGGTACCCATTTCGCAACCGCATGGTTGAAAATCTCCCGCATAAGTATAATGTCACACACCGTACGTCTACGCCTATCATCCTCGCACTGGTGGCCAAACGAGGTGTCAAACAGGGAGATTAAAGCCATTTTGGAGAAGACCGTCAACCCGTCACTTAAGGATCGGAGCACGCGCCTTGATGACGCAAGATGGGCTTATCGAACGACGTTTAAAATGCCAATCGGAATGTCTCCGTATCGCTTAGTTTTTGGCAAATCGTGCCACTTGCCTGGCCGAGTTAGAGCATAAATCTCTATGGGTCGTCAAACAAATAACATGGAACTCGACGCAAATTCTCTAAAAGAGAAAGTTGGACCTCCAAGAATTGGAGGAGATTCGAACGATGCCTACGAGTCCGCTCGAATTTATAAGGATAAAACCAAGGCGTTCCACGATCGCAACTTATCTCGTAAGACTTTCGTAGTCGGTCAAAAAGTCTTGCTTTATAATTCTAAATTAACTCTCCATCCAGGGAAGTTAAGGTCACGATGGCTCGGACCTTTTGTTGTTACTAATGTGTTTGGACATGGTGCAGTTGAGATCAGGAGCAAGGATACAGGGAAAGTTTTCAAGGTGAATGGGCACCGACTAAAGCCGTTCTATGAGAACTTCCCACAGCACGAGATCGAGAGCGAGACTCTAGCAGTTGTAGAGTACCTTGATTGAGAGAGAGTCAGACTGAGTCGAGCCAACGACGTTAAAAAAAGGCGCTCTTGGGAGGCACCCCAAGCTTCTATCCCTTTGATTTTATTTTAGTCTTTTCTGGTATTCTTACTATTATCTCCTTGTGACTTTTTACAGGTGTTGCGACCTCTGCCTTGCACACTGGATTTTGAGAGCTTGGTATTGTTCTGATGGCTCCTCACATGTCTGTACGTACGGTTAGTTGCATTGAGATCTGGTAAGGTTACCCATCTTCTTTTCGTTTGCAGATTTAGGATTAGTGTTAGTCTTATGCATGATTTTGTATCATTTCCTTTTATATCTACCATGTTTTTTTTACCATCTTGTATGTTCATGTATGCCTCCTAACCTGTCTTGAACCTTGAGGACAAGGTTCGAAATAAGTTTGGGGGTACTTTAGGACTTGTGGATTGAGTTGGATGGTGTTCTATCCGAAAGACGCCGGTGAGATCGTTTAAATTTTTTATATATGCGGCTACATGCGGTTGTAGGATGGTATTGGTGGTGTTTGATATATATTGCTCATCCATTTCTTCCATTTCTTTTCATTCCATATCACACTTTCTCATTCCATTAGGAGTTGATACACGTTCATGCATGTTTTCGTGTAGTCTTTATGGTCTGTAGTCACCCGAGATTTTGTTTCATGCCTTTGGTTATGGATGAGTACTTTATAGTAGCCTCGTTGACTTGAAACTTTGGAGAAAGTAGGAGAAATACTTAATCAAGTCGTAGCCCAAAGATTCTTAGGAATTCATGATTAGAGACTTAGTATGTTGGTTGAGCTTGTGCTAGATACCAAAATGGGCGTACGGTCAAAATTGTGCAAGTGATAATATTTTAACCCACATTGGGGAATTTGCTTGATTATAGTGAAAGTGAGAAGGGCTAACAGGAGTTTTCTTAATATTGAGAGTCCCACAAGTTTCCATAGGAAATGGAGCAGGGAAACTTGTGGTGGGAAAAAGTGAAAAAATCGGTCCATAGGAAATGGAGCAGGGACCGTGTTACTTGAAAAAAAAAATGTGGAGAAAAGAAAAAAAAAAAAAAGAATAAAGGCGGAAGTTTATGAAAACTCCTCAAATAAAAAAGATTTAGCTCGAGTGCTTTCACTAAATTATGTGGGATTTTAAACTTGCGTGCTTGAATGTATAGACCAAGAAAACCCGCGAGTGGTTGATAGTATTTGTCTTGACTACACCTTTGTCTTGAAAGTGTGATCTTAGTTATGTTTGGGTTGCGGTTCTTGACATATCATAACTCTGAAATTTCTTGAGTGGCTTGTTAGCTTGGTGGCTATGTAAACCAAAGGGACTCCATGAATTTCTGAATCGGGTATAGGATTAGTCGAGTCAGTACATATCTATATTAGTAGTCTAGTTTATTTGTGTTTTGTTATTTACACCTTTGCTCGGGACGTGCAAAGTCCTAAGTTTGGGGGTATTTGATAAGTCGGTAATAGTGTCATAATATTTTTATGTATTTAAGTGTTTTTGTAGTAAAGTCTCCAAAATATTAGTCTAATTATCTGTATTTGTCATTTTCAGGTATTATAGACCGCGCGATTGAAATCGGGCTGAAAAACTATGCAAAATGGAGTATACATATGCCTAGATATGTTATACATCGAAAAGCATGCTAACGCGCATCTCGAGGCGGCTTCGATGGATCCACACATTACGGCATGCCGTTCAAGAAGAAGAAGAGAATTGGAAGTGGATAGATTTGTTAGTTTTATATTGGATATATATAGATCGATTATTATTATATATATAGATATTATATATATATATTTATATATTTATATATATGTAGATATAGATCGATCAGGAGAAAATAAGGAGAACGATCAAAACGAAAGAAAAAGAAAGATAAAAAGGAGGATCGGCTCTCTCCTCTCGGGACTCGATCTTTCTCCTCTCCTTTCTTTGCTTTTTCTTTCTTTTTATTTTTCTTTGTTCTTCTCTCTCTTTTCTACACTTTGTGTTTAGATTTTAATGGAGTTTATGACGTCGATGGCCTAAACTCATCGATCCGAACCTAAGTGGATCAAATCATTCTTTTTGGCATAAAACATATGTGAGATCTATTTTATTATTTATTTAATTTGTTTTTCATAGTAATTTATTTTCTTTGGTATTATTTTAACAATTGAAGTTAAACACTAGTTTAAACTTCAATTCATATGCTAGTGAGTCGTAAGCACCCATGTTTGTGCAATAAGACCACACTAGTGGCAATTGACCATACCAATTGATTAGACCCTTTTGGGACCGATCAAATACCTTAGGAATCTAAGCTAAATCGGGAGCACTAGCGATCCTATTGTCTAGGTGTAGTGCCTTCACTAATCGAAATAATGCGACCAATGCGTTAAATCTAGAGCACTAGCGATCAAAGTTGCGTAATTGGTCGTGGGAAGTAGTCAACGGTCGTACCTTGGCTACCGACATTAGGAAGCGCGAAGACCCGCGTATATCACCGGGTCTATAGCTACACTAAATTACTGTGATTTGCATGCTTTAATTAGATTGACGACCATATGTAAAATTATGCCAAATTGAAGAGATTTGTGAAACTGATGGTTTGGATTGTTCTTTTCCATTTTGATTGATTTATTCACATTATATTTTAATTATTGTTTTTAGTAAAATTAGAAATATTTTCTTGAACACTAGAGGTTAGTTTTAAGTTAATTACTTAAGTTGAAAACTTGGTCTTTGTGGTTCGACCCCGTACTTGCCACTACTGCAGTTCTTGTAGTTATTGGTAATTTCATCGGGATATATATTTATTTTGACGCGCTCGACACGCATCAATAGTGAACCTGAGGGTCGCCTCCAATGAACGTACATTGTGCAAGGAAAAACCACAGGCAAAGCGGGCTGCTAAATTCATAACACACTACCGAAAGAAACCAACAGTCGCAAGTCGGATGCCAAATCCTTTCGATAGGCTCCAACAAGAAGCCACAGACTATGTCGGTTGCTAAACTCGATGAGACTTCTCTTCACTGGTGAGCTACCTAAACCCTAGGTCACTCGAACTGGAATAGAGTACAAAAGGCATGCATTTCAAGGAATAACTAGTCAAGAATTAGAAGAGAATTCATGTTGATAATAGTGATGCCTTTACTCACCTCGAATCCTATTAATATTGCTCTATTGTAGCTCCACACATTTCCCAATGCAAATCCCCAATCAACTAATCAGTGATTCACTGGTTACCTGACATCCATTTAAGTTCAGTTTTCGTTAATTCTCCCATTTTTTCCAATTTTCCATAATTTTATTCATTCTCGTAATTGGTTCAATTACCCGGGTATTGGGTCATATTTGGACCCATTTGGATACCTAAGAAATCCCTGAAGTTTTCAAAATTTTCAAAATTTTGGTTCTGTAAACAACGTCACGCCATAAGCCGTCGTGGGGGTCCAACACCGGCAGCATCGCTTAAAGAGTGGATTCCAAGGTTTGTTGCCTTAGACGTCGTGATCGACGCAGTAGGGCATTGGGCTTTACGGCATCCCCCACGGCGTTAAGATCAGAACCTTAATTCGAGGTTTTTCGAAACCCAGCTTATTTCGCCGCGTTTCGAGCCTATATTAAACTCATAGGGACACCCGTATATACCCAAACTATCGTTCAAAACTCGTCCAATACATTTAGAAACCGTCGATCTAAAAATCGACACCGAAAAACCTAAAATTAAACAAAAATACTAAAATATTGTATTTATTCCACAAAATAAATAACCAACTTCATATCTTAACTTAAGAACACATTTAAAAAATATATCAACAACCCATAAACCCAGAAAATCTTGGTGTTCAACTTGTTTTTGGTCAAAAACCTCTAAAACTCGACTTAAAGCGACATCAATTGAGAGATCTATTGTGTTCTCACCTTGTTTGGCTTTATTGGTCGATCCCTTGCTCTCAAATTTGCCTATACTTCACTCTAAGTTCTCACAAAATTTTGGATTTTCTTTAAGGAGAGAGAAAAATTGCTGATAAAAAACCCAACCAATCCTTTTATACTCAAAACTTGCTCTTGTTTAATGTTTAATCCCTAGGCCCATCTTGTGGCTGAGATTCACTCCATCTTACCAACTTAAGTGACACAATTTGATGACACAATGTTGACTTAGTCTTTGGTCTCATCCATTTCAACTAAAAATATCCATTTCTTGGGCTTTCTGCACTCGGATTGCACCACGACTCACACTTTTGTGTGCTCACGGACATACCAACGTTTTGAACATGTTATACAACATTTAATTATTATATTTAATTGTATTTTGTCAGTGATTTAGTCTATTTAGACCCTTGAACTCCTAATTACTCGTCATAGTTCATCCGACGCCCATAGTGCATGCTTTTCTGAGCTGAACTCGTTCCTCAAGGCTAACGCGCACTCACAGACACCCTCATACATTTAGAACATTGTAATTAACATTCGGGTAATAAATAAATAGTACAAATCACCAGACAAATATAACATAGATCGGTGTCAGCTCCCAAGGACCGGAACAAGTACATCACGACTAGGAGGGCCCACAGTACGACCCTGAAATGAAATGTGGCAAGAGTTAGAATTTTAGGGTCGTTACATTCTCCCCCTATTGAGAATTTCGTCCTCGAAATCAAATGAAAAATATAGGGTATGACTTACTGGAATCAAAACAAGTAAAGGAAATGCTCGCACATATAGGACTTAAGATCCCAAGTTAGTTCCTCGTCCCATGATGTTGCCACTTGACGAGAACTTAGGGAATTTCCTTATTCCTAATTATCTTCACCTTTCAGTCCTTAGTCTAAATAGGTTGCTCATCGTAAGTTATGTCCTTCCACAAATCAATCTGACTCATGTCCACTGTAGGTCGTCTGCCTTTTTTCGACCTATCCAATTGAATCATCGATATGTGAAACACAGGATGAATCCCAGCCAACTGAGGTGAAAACTCAAGCTCAAACGCAACCTTTCCTATTTGTTTCTTCAATTTGAATGGGTCTATAAACCTCGGTGCAAACTTACCCTTGATCCCAATTCTCTTAAAACCCTTAAGTGGAGAAACCTTTAGATACACATAGGCTCCTACATCATACTCCACCTCTCCATGGTACTTTTCATTGTACTTTTTATGCCTCTCCGGCAAACCCTTCAATCGAAGTCTAATCAATCGTACTTTCTCTTTATGATCCACTACAATCTTTAGCCTAATCACTGCCACATCCTCTGGCTCTACGCAGTAAGATGGAGATTTGCACGAACCTGCCATAAAGTGCCTCAAACGGTGCCGTACCAATATTGGCTTGATAACAGTTATTGTAAGCAAACTCACATAGATGAAGATTCTCCTCTCAAGAACCACCATACTTTAACACATCCATCCTCAACATGTCCTCCAGTACCTAGATCAACCACTTTGACTGTCCATCAATTAATGGATGATAAGTTATACTGAGATCCAACCATATGCCAAATTGTGCCTGCATACTCTGCCAAATCTGCAACATAAACTATGGCCCTCTATTTGATACAATCAACAATAGTACACAATGCAGTCGAACTATCTCTTTCTCATACAAGCTCGCCAACTTATCCACTCGATGTGTGGTAGAAATCAGTATGAAATGCACAGACTTCGTGAACCTTCCCATAATCACCCAGATACTATCATGTATGCGCTGAGATCGAGGTAACCCATTGAAAAAATCCAAAACGATATGCTCCCACTTCCAATGAGGAATGGGAAAAGGTTGTAGCAATCCACCAGGCCTCCTATGCTTAGCCTTAACTCGCTGGCGTATCTCGCACGCTCTAACATAATCACTGACGTCAGTCTTCATCCCCAACCACCAAAACAGATGATGCATATCAGCATACATCTTGGTCCTGCCCAGATGAACAGAAAAACTTGAGTGGTAAGCCTCCTGGAATATCTCATCACATAACTCAGCTACTAATGGAATTAATAATCTACGTCTAAATCTCAAGCAGAAATCTGTTGATTGACTCCATGCCAGATCATCCAAACTCTGAGCAAAATCTTTGTACTTCTGATACTGCTAATCAGTTTGTTGACCATCAAGTACACTCTGAATAGATATTATCTAAGTCCTTAACTACCCACAAATCAACACTCCGATGCTAGTCGGATATCAACATAATACATCGCCATAACCGCCTCGAGAAACCCATACTCGTGTGTCATGTGGCACGTGTAACGACCCTAAAAATCTAACTCATGCCACATGTCAATTTAGGTCGTACGTGGGCCCATTTTTCGTGATACAGTTGTCAAATTCTCGATCGTTAATGCTGAGGTATGCTATTTTTGTTTCGTATTTGTATTATATTTTATTACCCGAATGTAAATTCCAATGTCCCAAAGGTGTGATGATGTTTGAGTGTGAGCATTGATGTTGGGAAAAGGGTTTGGCCAAAGAGAAACGTGAATTACAGTTTCAGACGAATAGTTGTCGGGTAATTAGTAGTCATGGGGATTTAATGAATTAAAAACACTGAGTAAATGCAAAATAAATAATAATTAAAAGTTGCATATCACGTTCGATACGATTATACATCTGGGATTACGCGATGAGCGAGTCATGGTACGGAACGAGTCTGGAAACGCGAGTATTGTGCATGAAATGGCTAAGATAGGAGTGATAGCTACCCATTGAAGTCACCAAGTTTGTGTTAAGGTGGTTAGATGGATTGGAAGGGAGCCAAAGGATGTGCCTCGAGATTCGTGTGTGTAGATGAAGGGGATGTATATTAGGCAAGTCATCAACTTTTCTCTCTCCTCTATCATTTCTTACTCTCTCCTTACGAACACAACTAAAAACTGTGTGGTTTTTAGGATTTTTGATGTTGTTTGACGCCAAGGGATCGACCAATCTTGAATTCTAAGGTGAGATCCCGGTTCTCTACGTGTATGTCTACGTTTTGGTCGAAACTTTTTGGGTTTTTGTCTTGACAATTTCGACCGAGATTTTCCGAAAATGTTGGAAACAAATTTATGTGATGGATTATTGATCAAATGGATGTTTTGTTGATAATTTGTGAATTCGGTTGTTGATTTGAGAAGTGATAGGATTTTTGGGAATTTTTGGGAATTTTAAATGATTTTTCGAGGTTTTGGCACGAACTAAAGGGGGTATGGGATAATCACGAACGTCCTTTCGAGTTTGGAATAAGCTTGAAGTGCAGAGACACAAGCTGGGGTTTTGAAAAATCTCGAAAAGGCATGCAGGACCCACGCCGCGAAGGACACGGTGCCACCCACGGTAGATGGGGCAGTGAGCCCCTAATCCATGCCGTAGGGATGCCGCCATGAGTTGAACACCACGGTGCCACGTAGGTGTCACACTATTCACAACGACATTTTTTTGAAATTTTTTGAAAATTTTGGGGGTCTTTCGGGGACTTAAATGGGTTTGAATATGATCCAAAACTCCAAAAATTAACCCAATTACATTAATAAAATAATTATGAAAATTTAGGTAAATTACAAAGTAATTAGTAGTATTTGTCATTTAATTGAATTATCAGGAGTGTTAGTTGATTGACGGGTCACACGAGATTCGTAGGAGGCGAGTAGGAGGTCGTTTGAGTGTGAATTAGCTTGGATTCAGGTAAGTAAAGTAGTGAGAAATTTTACAGTTATTTCTTGAGCTTTATATTATTATTGTTATTGCTCTATTCCATTTTTTGGAAATTCCATACCTTTGAGTTGTCCAAGGGCAAGTGAGTCAACGAGATTCTTCGAGTTTTTTGGGCCTTTTGAGGTAATATGCTAGAGGTCAACAGTCGGGGATGCACGATATTATTTCTAGTTCTATACAAGGTGAGTGTTCTTACCTAAACTACCAAGGAATCTCATTCGCGTGGACGTTAGGACAGCGTGAGTTTACCGCGTCCTTAATGCCGAGCCTTGTAGGTGTATACCTCGACTCAATGACTGTTTAGTCGAGACTACTTGCGTCTCTCTATTGTTTTCGTGACACTAATTTTTGATTGCTCTGTTTATTTATTTACAGTCTTCTTTATTCATGCATTCCCTGTCCTTTCTTTCTATTGGCATGAATATGGACTGGTGATTTATTTATTTTGAAATGATGTATTTATGTCTTGCATGGTGATACTTACCTAGGCTCATCTTTCTTGTATTTGACGGAGTGTAGATCCACAGTCCAGTAAGGGAAAGGCACAAAAACTTGGAGATTTGATTTAAGGATAACGGAGCAAGTTTTTTTGCTTGTCTGTTTAAGTGACTTTTCTTATATTATTGTATATATTGTTTTGAAACATTTAGGATTGAGGGTTTTTTAGAGATCTGGGGCATGTATATCTATATGTTACTCTCCTCTGACTGATTATTGATGATGATATACATATGCAGGGTTTCCATACCTTAAGATATCTCATTTTGAGTGGTTGTCATTATTTCGATTAGTTTGAGGATTGATTGCTTTCGCTTTAGTAATGTTAACTCACTAATCGATGTTTTGACTTGTATATGATTTAAAATGGTAAATGGTAAAGGAAGGCTGATTTGGCTTGCATGACTCACCGAGATTAACTTGGGGTTCGCGTAAGTTTAGGCTGGGCGGGGCCTAGTTTATGATTCTGAAATAGGGGTCGTCACAATTTGTATAAGAACCAAAGTTTTAAATATTCGACTCTTGATTTAAATCATAAGCCATTAAGACATAAACCAGCGGAAGTTAGGACAATGGTTAAACTTAGAATGGAACCCTATGATCCTGACTTAAGTCTTAGTTGGGAAGTGAGGAGAGTTGCGGAGATTAAAATTTGACTATGAGCTATTTGATTTTTGTATATATTATTATCGACAGCTATAGTTTGATCGAAGACTCGCTTTCGTGATTGGATTGTGATGGTCGTGCACCCAGAGTCCAGTGGTAGGTAGATCTTGAGGTAATAGTAGTGGGAAGAGACCCAGACAGTGGGGTTGAAGAAATCGAGCTCAGAGTGTAGGATCTGTTGCGTCTCCACCTACTACAACGATAGTACCATATGCTCCATCACGGAGTTATGCCAATTCACCACAACAGTCGTCATAGTCAGGTCTTTAGAGTCAGTAGTATCAGTGGGCTGAAGGCAGTGGCAATGGCAAGGATAGAGGCAGTGGTCAGGGGTAAAGGTATAGGCCGGGTCAGAGATATGACCAGGGATAGGGTCAGAGTTCTGATCAGTCACAGAGACCGAGACAGAGCGGTCAGTTTGGAGCGGGATCTCAGAGAGCTTGTTACGAGTGTGGATAGATTGGCCATTTCATGAGTACGTGTCCACGACTGGGCCGAGGATAGCAAAGTTAGGAGCAAGTTCATGCAGTTACTACACCAGACCCGACTGCCAGCCATAATCTTATTGAGGGTACGATCTTCATTTGCAGTCGTTTTATGCATGTTATGTTTGATTCAAGCTGTACTATTTCATTTATTTCGAGTCGTGTGGTTGATGAGTTGGGTTTAAGACTTGCTAGACTAGAGAGACCCTTGATCCTTAACATAGTTGTTGGGTATAAGATATACCCGAACTTGTTGTGTGTTGACTATTCAGTTACGATAGAGGGTTATATCATGCCAGCGGACCCGAGAGTGTTGGAGTTCCTCGAGTTTGATATATTACTAGGCATGGATTGGTTAGGTGCTTATCATGCGCAGATCCACTACTTTAGTAAGAGAGTCATATTTCAGATTCTAGGGCATCCAGAGTTTAGTTTTCAGGGGGCTTCGACTAGTTTGCCTATCACTGGAAGTAGAGTCGTCACTAACGTAGATGTTGAGACGTTCACTAGTGTATTGAGTACGACGAAGCGAGTTGTGACCAAGTTGGAAGAGGTACCAGTGGTGTGCGAGTTTTCTGATGATTTTTTAGTAGAGCTACCTGTTGGGTTTTGGGGTTCATGCGCAGCAGAATTTTCAAAACAATTTTGAGAAAAACCCCAACAGGATCCGAATCTGATTCCATTAAAAAACGTTTAAACTATGAAAACTTAATCATACCTCAATCGCAATGTACCTTTTTTGAAGGTTAATCGATTTCTAAGACGCTGCCAATGACGAATGCCCTCTACTAGCTGTCCACACACGAATGGCGGCTGAGATTCGTCCTTGCAGTTAGCACGCTAATAAATTTATTAGCGCGCTAGGTCTGAATATTAGCGCGCTAATTGCATTCCTGAAAGTTTTTTTATAAAGCTGAAAAACTCACTTTAATTTGAATTGTTGATGGTATCTCGGCCTTTGGATCTCTAGAATGGTCATAAAATGGTCTATAAATATATAGAACACTCTCAAACATACAAGCACAAAAATTGGGTTTTGAAAACAAAGAAAAATACAAGTGCTCAAATTTTTCAAGAGGAGGAGCTTGGAGTTTTCAAGTCATACTTTGAAGCTGTTGATTCAACATTAAAACCAGCACTCTTGAGGCATTCTAAGGAGTGCTCAAATTTGTAAGAAAGTCCATTTCTTAGCTTTTCTTGTGCTTACATTATATATTCTTGTGTGATTGACTTGGAAAATCACTTGTTATATTGTTAAACACGCTTGTCTTTGGTTTTACACTTAAACTTGATTTACTAAACCCTAGCACTGATTTGGACTTTGCACTTAAACTTGGTTTTTATCAAACTTCTTGTTCATTGGATTTGAAACTGGATTTGCTCTTATCAACTTATTTGAAACGGTTTTATATTTGAGTTTTGTATAAAATCAGTTACCTATTTGCATTTCTCAATTGTTTTCATACTTGCATGCATTAGAGTGGTTAGGCTCTAGGAGGCTTATTTGTATTTGGACTTGGTGCCACTTTACTTTGTAAAGTGTATTTCATTGTATTACTCAAATCTTGATTGTAAGACTTAGTGGGATCTAAGTCGAGGGGAAATCCTAGTTGCAGCTAGGTAGAAAAATATTCTAGGTGGGTCTAGGTGGAAAAATCCTAGTTACATCTAGGTGGTTGTATAAGGCCGTATTGCGATAAGGCATCGTGTAAAAGACCTAATTGAGGCTAGGCATTCACTAGGCTAGTTGGCTTAGGATGTAACACTTATTGATAATATAAGTGGGGGTTGAAGATCCTAACCGAGAAGGTTAGGTAGTGGATGTAGATCGGTTGGATCGATCCACTATATATCGTGTGTCTTATTTCCATCTCTTCTACCCCATTCACTTGCATAGCATAGATATTTATCGTTGGTGTATGCATTATTATTGTTATTTACGCATAAAATTTTTTAAAAAGGCGATAACTACTCGGTAACCCAATTTACCCCCCTCTTGGGTGACCTTCCCATGCTCGTGTGTCATATGCCGCAACACAGTCTCTCTCAATGCTGCTCCGGCTCAATGCATCAGCTACAACATTCGCCTTACCAAGGTGGTACTCAATTACAAAGTCATAGTCCTTTAGTAAGTCGAGCCATCTCCTCTGTCACATGTCCAGATCCCTCTGAGTGAATAGATACCTCAAACTCTGGTGATCAGTGACCATCACGAATTGCTCTCCATAGAGATAGTGCCTTCAGGCCTTTAGTGCAAACATGACTACTACAAGCTCCAAGTCATGCACAAGATAGTTCCCCATATGGGGTCTCAATCTCTGAGATAAGTATGCAACTTGGTATCCATATTGCATCAACATGCATCCCAGTCCAGTGCTTGAAGCATCAGTGTAAATTGAGAAGCCTCTCCCTGGTGCTAGCTTCGAGAGAATACCAAACCTTTTTGTTTCTCTCCAAAATGATCCAGAGCATACCAAAAAACGATAAGTCGTTTCTCAAACGAAATAGAGTTTCAGCCTTTTAATAATTCTTTCGTACTTGTATTCTAACTCAAAGCATCTATTTATACAACCCTTGTATATAGACGGTTAAGTAAATTACACATATACCTCTACATAAAGAAGTATAAGTGTAATACACTACAAGGACGTTTCTGTCATGAATTTTATCATATAAAATTCATTTTTCTAAACCATCTTAAAATCTCGCAAAACCGTTCTTAGTGTGCGACCCAATAGGCTCATACAACATTGGCGGTATACCGAAACACATTTTGGTATACAAGTCATAAGCGACCTCTAGCAAGACATTATGACTACCCAAGTTGTATGAATATCAAATCGATACAACCTAATCAATAGTGTATATAACATCCTTTCGTCAAACGATATCATTTTGATCAAACATAAGGCATGGAATTGTCATCCAACATGTTCAATCGTACTAGTCTTGATCTCTAGGTAGACTGAAAGCATCCAAGTGACATTGATCAATATCAATTCATTTAGATTAGGCCTTTTAACAGTCTAACACATCGAGGGATCCACTAGATATATCTCTTTAAATGAGAGGGACAAATTCTATCTCGATTACACAACTTCATCACATTGCTCACACAGTAATCAATCACAACCTTTATAATCATCCGGTTAAAGACAACGTTTGATTGCGTCAAATCACTGTATTCCTAATGTTGAAGTCTTTGGTAATCTCAAGTCAGAGGACTAAAAAATATACATATTATGATAAACAACTATGACTTAATCCATGTGATGTTCTCATAGCGGGTCGGTCTAGTACTTTGTTCCCTAACAAGTACTCATGTTGTTGATTCGTATTCCTATATGTATGATCATCGTATGATCATTAATCAAGATTCACACTAGTATTAATTCATTATAGTTCCCAGTATAATAATCGACTAGGGACATTTAGGATATTTCTGTAAATACCCATGGATCTTATTATAATGTAAACCTGCAAATCAATTATAATAAACAGCAAATGAAATCCTCTATTTTATTAACTAAAATGTATTTATAAAGACTATTAATGGATTGACCTAGGACACATTTTCCAACATCTCCCACTTGCTTTAGGGCCAATCATTTATGCATCTAATGCCTAATGATCTAACATGACCATCATGTTTCGTTTATGGAAGAGCCTTTGTCAATTGATCCGCAATGTTGTCTTCAGTAGGTACTCTGCAAATCTTTACGTCTCCCCTCTCAATGATTTCTCTGATGAGATGAAAACGCCTGAGTATATGTTTGGATCTGTGGTGTGATCTAGGTTCCTTGGCCTGTGCCATTGCCCCGTTATTGTCACAATACAAACAAACAGTGTTAGCAATACTTGGAACCACACCTAGTTCATAAATGAACTTTTTGATCTAAACTGCCTCCTTTGCTGCATCGGACGCTGCAATATACCCAGCTTCTATTGTAGAATCTGCCACAGTCTCTTGCTTCGAACTTTTCCAGCTTACCGCACCCCTATTCAAAGTAAACACATATCCAGACTACGATATAAAATCATCTATATCAGTTTGAAAATTTGCATCTGTGTAACCATTTACAACTAGATCATTTTCAAAACCTCCATAGACCAAGAACACTTCCTTAGTCCTTCTTAAGTACTTAAGGATGTTCTTTACTACTATCCAATGACTCTCACTAGATCTGACTGATATCTGCTTGTAGTGCCCAAAGCATATGATACATCAGGCCGAGTGCATAGCATGGCGTACATGATAGATCCAATAGCAGATGCATATGGAATCTTATTCATACGATCTTGCTCATCATTTGTCCTAGGACATTGATTCTTGCTGAGACTTATGCCATGAGACATTGGCAACAATCCTCTTTTAGGGTCTTGCAAACTGAACCTATTCAATACCTTGTCTATGTAAGCAATCTTACTTAGACCGATTAGCCTCTTAGATCTATCCCTATAGATCCTTATCCCTAGGATATAGGCTGCATCTCCTAAGTCTTTCATTGAGAAACACTTCCCTAACCAAGACTTGACACTCTGCAATGTTGGGATGTCATTTCCAATGAGTAATATATCATCAACATACAATGCCAGAAAAACAACTACACTCCTACTGACTTTCTTGTATACACAAGGCTCATCTTCGTTCTTAATAAAACGAAAATCCTTGATTGCTTCATCAAAATGAAGATTTCAACTCCGAGAAGCTTGTTTTAATCCATAAATGGATCTTTGAAGCTTGCATACCTTCCTAGAATTCTCAGGATGTACAAAACCTTCAGGTTGTGTCATATACACGTCCTCAAGCAGCTTTCCATTAAGAAATGTTGTTTTTACATCCATTTGCCATATCTCATATTTATAATATGCAGCAATGGCAATTAAAATTCTAATGGATTTAAGCATGGCTACTGGCGAAAAAGTTTCAACATAATCAACACCTTGAGTCTGCCTGAAACCTTTTGCTACAAGTCTTGCTTTAAAAGTATGCACGTTGCCATCCATGACAGTTTTCTTCTTGAAAACACATTTACATCTAATGGTCTTACCACCTTCAGGTAAATCAACCAAGTTCCAAACTTGGTTATCATATATGGATTGCATCTCAGAGTTCATGGCACTTAGCCATTTATCTGAGTCTGGTCCAGACATAGCCTCCTGATAAGTGGTGGGCTCATTTTGATCCATAAGCAACACATCACAACTATCAGTAATGAGAAATCCGAATCTCTTTGACTCATGTCTTACCCTACCAGATTTACGTGGGCCTTGTGTCACTTGCAGAGGTTCAACTGGTTCAGAATATTGTTGAACTTCCAGTAGCGATTCAGTGTTTATCTGTGAGTCTTGAACTTTTTCCAGATTTATTTCTCTCCCACTAGTGTCTTTTGAAATAAACTGTTTTTTCCATAAAGGCACCATACCGAGCAACAAACACTTTGTTCTCAGCGGGATTATAAAAGTAATATCCTTTTGTTTCCTTAGGATACCCTACAAATAAACACTTATCAGTTTTAGGTGCTATTTTTTCTGAGACTTGTCGCTTTACGTAAGCCTCACAACCCCAAATCTTAAGAAAAGACAAACTAGGTCTCTTTCCGCATCATATCTCATATGGTGTTTTGTCAACCGCTTTAGAAGGAACTCGATTTAGAGTGAATGTTGCAGTTTGTAATGCATAACCCCAAAAGGATATAGGAAGATCTGCATGACTCATCATAGATCGAACCATATCTAATAAGGTTCGATTTTTCCTTTCAGAAACTCCATTCCTTTTCTTTTGGATGTTTTGAAGCAGGAACAGGCTGGGGCTTGACTTGTTCCACAGGCTTTGCTACAAGTGCAGCAGCAGCCTTGGCAACTTTAGCCTTGCCTTTCCCTTTGCCTTTCTTCTTCATTCCCTTTCCCTTTTGGACCATCAGCACATTACTAGAGGGTTTCTTGAAATTTTGTTCAGTAGTTTTGAGCATCAAATGCAACTCTGAAATTTATTTCTCCATATTATTCATATTGTAGTTCATCACAAATTGTGAGTAACTTTTCGGTAATGAATTTAGGATCAAATCCGTAGCCAACTCTTGGCTTATGGGAAATCTAATTCTATCAAGTTGGTCAACATAGCCCTTCATCTTCAGAACATGAGGACTAACTGACGCACCCACAGTCATCTTACAAGAATGCAGATTCTTGACTGTCTCAAACCTTTCTTGCCTAGCTTGCTGTTGGGACATTTCCTTCAAATGCGTTACATGACCATGTTGTAGGCTTCCATTAGTTCCATGTCCTTCTGAAGTTCAGAAACCATAGTTGCCAACATAATGCATGCAACATCAGTAGAATCGTTGACATGCTTATTATGCGCATCCTTCACAGCTTTCGTAGCATTGGCTGGTGGGTCCTCAGGGATTGGAGCATCCAGGACATACAACTTGCGTTCATGCTTGAGAACGATTCTCAAGTTTCTGAACCAGTCAAGAAAGTTAGTCCCAGATAGCTTATCCTTTTCAAGGATAGATCGCAGTGACAGGGGATTATTGTTACTTGAAGAGGCCATTGATCTACAATAAAGATTATGTAGAGTTTATTTTAGTATAGAGGAATAGACTCCCACTAAATTAACAGCCCTCCTAAAACATACTGTTTATTTAGGGGACTAAAAAATCCATATTTCACCTAATTCTATGACAGCTATGACATGAAACACAGAATTAGATTATTTAGATAGGTAATAGTTACCAATTACATCTTATGTAATTTTTAGATCTTTTTATGAGATATGGGACATCTTATGTATTAGCATGTTTTTATCTCATCATATGCCTAAAGCCCAAAACTATTTTGATAGCTTTATTAAGTCGGACCATTTTAATCATTTAGGTAACTCTTACCCAACTTGTCTTACCAAAATAACACAATACACCCAGCTATGGCTGAAACTGTATTAGTGTGATCAAGGCCTTGACAAGTGTTTAAAATGGATGGCGTGAGACTTAAAATTTAATAGAGGGATTTTATTTAGTTTTAGTGATTTTATGTAAACAGTGAAATATCATATATTTTATTAATTTGTTAAATCACTAAACAATTTGGAGATTTTTATACTATTCACTAATAGAAGAATTTCTGTGCGCTAGGATTAGTTAGACGGCGGTCCCGCTGGCCGGTCAGCGAGCGATCAGCGGACGGGGTTATAGAGGGTAGCGCCCCCTTTTTTTTTTTTTTTTTAGAAGACGAATCTCAATTCTGAAATTGAAATTCGCTATAGAAAATTATATTTTTCGCTGATTTTACTATACTAAATTTACCCCTTAAATTATCCAAAATTAAGTCAATTAAAACATTTTTAATTAACCCAGGCCCACATCTAACTAATCATCTTATCCTAATCCAATTAGGACTTTAGATATTAGAATCCTAACATATGACCAATAACAAACTTCTCCATATTTATCTCTTATCCAATAGGGATAATGAAACCGATTTTGCATATATCTCCTAATCTAATTTGTTATCTATCTTTATCAAATAGAAACTTCATAACAAAATAGATATAACTAGATAAATAAATAATTTTGAAAATTAATTATTTATTTTGGATTTAAGATATTTGAATCCTATTATATCACCAATAACAAGATTCTTGATATTTATCTCCTATTCTAATTTGTTATCTATCTTTATCAAATAGAGACTTCATAACAAAAATATAATAAGATAAATAAATAATTTCAAAAATTAATTATTTATAAATAAATAATTTCAAAAATTAATTATTTATTTTGAATTTAAGATATTTGAATCCTAGATTATCACCAATAACAAGATTCTTGATATTTATCTCCTATTCTAATTTGTTATCTATCTTTATCAAATAGAAACTTCATAACAAAATAGATATAACAAGATAAATAAATAATTTTGAAAATTAATTATTTATTTTGATCTTCATCCAAATAACCATAAACATGTAATTGAATCATGAACTACTATCCCAATCGAACCTAATGGTGTCATGGATCATAGAACACGAAACTCAATTCATTAAAATTATTCAAATTAACCTAATATGGTTACTAGCATGTACGAAACTAATTTCAATTAAATCACGAATATATGTATCATATACACAAAACATGATAATAAATCTCACAAAAAACTTATGTATATCACATATACATCAACTATTAACATGCTTTCAATCATATATCATAAGAAATCATGCAATGAGTTTAATGGAATCAAACTTGAAAGCTCTGATACCACTGTTGGATTTTGGGGTTCATGCGAAATGGAATTTTCAAAACAATTTTGAGAAAAACCCCAACAGGATCCGAATCTGATTCCATTAAAAAATGTTAAACTATGAAAACTTAATCATACCTCAGTCGCAATGTACCTTTTTTGAAGGTTAATCGATTTCTAAGACGCTGCCAATGACGAACGCCCTCTACTAGCTGTCCACACACGAACGGCGGCCGAGATTCAAAGTGCTAGCTTCGAGAGAATACCAAACTTTTTTGTTTCTCTCCAAAATGATCCAGAGCATACCAAAAAACTCTAAGTCGTTTCTCAAATGAAATAGAGTTTTGGCCTTTTAATAATTCTTTCGTACTTGTATTCTAACTCAAAGCATCTATTTATACAACCCTTGTATATAGACGGTTAAGTAAATTATACATATACCCCTACTTAAAGAAGTATAAGTGTAATACACTACAAGGACGTTTCTGTAATGAATTTTATCATATAAAATTTATTTTTCTAAAGCATCTTAAAATCTCGCAAAATCATTCTTAGAGTGCGACCCAATAGGCTCATACAACGTTGGCAGTGTACCAAAACACATTTTGGTATACAAGTCCTAAGCGACCTCTAGCAAGACATTATGACTACCCAAGCTATATGAATATCAAATCGATACAACCTAATCAATAGTGTATATAACATCCTTTTGTCACACGATATCCTTTTTGATCAAACATAAGGCATGGATTTGTCATCCAACATGTTCAATCGTACTAGTCTCGATCTCTAGGTAGACTGAAAATATCCAAGTGACATTGATCAATATCAATTCAATTAGATTAGGCCTTTTAACAGTCTAACACATCAAGGGATCCACTGGATATCTCTCTTTATATGAGAGGGACAAATTCGATCTCAATTACACAACTTCATCACATTGCTCACACAGTAATCAATCACAACCTTTATAATCGTCCGGTTAAAGACAACGTTTGATTGCGTCAAATCACTGTATTCCTAATGTTGAAGTCTCTGGTAATCTCAAGTCAGAGGACTGAAAAATATACATATTATGAGAAACAACTATGACTTAATCCATGTGATGTTCTCATAGCGGGTCAGTCCAGTACTTTGTTCCTTAACAAGTACACATGATCTTGATTCGTATTCCTATACGTATGATCATCGTATGATCATCAATTAAGATTCACACTAGTCTTAATTCATTATAGTTCCCAGTATAATAATCGACTAGGGACATTTAGGATATTTCTGTAAATACCCATGGATCTTATTATAATGTAAACATGCAAATCAATTATAATAAACAGCAAATGAAATCCTCTATTTTATTAACTAAAATGTATTTATAAAGACTATTAATGGATTGACCTAGGACACATTTCCCAACACTACCAGGATTACCACCGCCTAGAGAGATCAACTTTATTATTGACTTGGTCCTGGGGACCAAACCTGTTTCGATTCCACCGTACAAAATGGCTTCGAGAGAGCTAGAGGAGTTAAGGGGTCATCTAGATGAGTTACTAGAGTTGGGTTTCATCTACCTGAGCATGTTACCCTAGGAGCGCCAGTTCTGTTTGTCAAGAAGAAAGATGGCAGCCTGCAATTATATATCGACTACCGACAGTTGAATAGGGTGACAGTGAAGAATAAGTATCCACTTCTGCGTATCGATGACTTGTTTGACCAGCTAACAGGAGCACAGTGGTTCTCGAAGATAGATTTGAGATTTGGGTACCATTAGTTGAGGATTATAGGAGAAGATAGGGAGAATACGACATTTTGCACTTGATACGAGCATTATCAGTTCACAGTCGTGCCTTTTTAACTGAATAATGCACCCACGATGTTTATGAACTTGATGCATCGAGTGTTGAGAGAGTACTTGGATCGTTTTGTCATTGTGTTCATTAATGAAATTTTGATATACTCTAGTACTCCTGAGGATCACGAGGAGCATCTCAGATTGGTGTTGCAGCTACTGCGAGAGCACAAGTTGTTTGTCAAGTTCAGTAAGTGCGAGTTTTGGCTTGCAAAGGTCGAATTTCTTGGACACATCGTCGGAGCAGGTGGAGTGTCAGTGGACCCCACTAAGGTCAGAGCAGTGATTGATTGGCCTACACCAAGATCAGTGTCATACATTCAAAGTTTTCTTGGCTTGGTAAGATATTACAGGCATTTTGTACGAGACATCTCGAAGATTGTGGCACCTATGACGCAGTTGACAAACAAGGACATTAGATTTTAGTGGACAAATAGTAGTAAGCAGGCTTTTCAGACTTTGAAGGAACGTTTGACTACCGCGCCAGTGCTAGTATTGCCTGAGTCAGGGAAGGGTTTTAAGGTGAACACCGATGCTTTAAAGGTCAGTTTAGGTTGTGTTTTGATGCAGGACAGTAAAGTTAGAACTTACGCATCGCGATAGCTGAAGGTTAGCGAGAACTACTATCCTACGCATGACTTGGAGTTAGTGGCAGTGGTGTTTTCACTAAAGATTTGGCGCCACTATCTCTAGGGAGAGAGGTTTGTACTGTTTACTGACCGTAAGAGTTTGAAGTACCTATTTACTCAAAAGGATATGAATATGAGACATAGGCATTGGCTTGAGTTCCTCAAGGATTATGATTTCTCTTTAGAGTACCACCTGAGGAAGGCCAATGTGGTTACAAATGCGTTGAGCCGCAAAGGGTCAGACTCAAAGGTTGTTACTTGCCACATGATACACGAGTATGGTTTGCTCAAGACGGTCGAGAAGTTGTATTTTGTTGATATTTTGACCAGCACCAGAGTATTAATTTGTGGTTAAATAAGGACTCATACTATTTCTCTTCAGAGTGTGCTTGATGGTCAGTGGGTTGACTAGTAGTACGGGAGATTTTTGGAGTTCGCTCAAAGTTAAGATCATTCAGATTGGAGTCAATCGACAGACTCATGCCTTAGATTTAGAGGGCGACTGTGGATTCCATTAGTGGCTAAGCTACGCAATGAGATACTTCATGAGGCATAACGTACGCATTTTACGGTTCATTTGGGCCGGACCAAGATGTAAGCCAATGTGCGTTATTTCTTTTGGTGGTCGGGGATGAAGACCGATGTTTCTAATTATGTAAAAGGGTGTGAGATTTGTCAGCAAGTTAAGGCTGAGCATCGCATACCTAATGGCTATTACAGTCACTTCCCATTCCTTAATGGAAGTGGGAGCATATCGCCATAGATTTCGTTAGTGTTTTACCTCGATCTCAGCGCGGTCATGTTAACATCTGGGTGATTGTGGACAAGTTGACGAAGTCTGTGCATTTTATACCGATTTCAACCACACATCAGGTGTTATGAAGTCTGTGCATAAGAGAGACATAAGAGAGACATAAGAGATATTATGACTCGTATCACTGGGACTTAAAGTACAAGATCGAGGATTACGTTTACCTGAAGGTGTCTCTAATGAAGGGTCACTAGATGTTCGGGATCAGAGGGAAGCTTGCGTCGAGATTTATTGGTCCATTCAGAGTTAGGAAGCGGATAGGAAAAGTAGCATATGAGTTAGAGTTACCACCTCAGTTATCTAGAGTTCACCCTGCGTTTCACATCTCTATGTTCATACTGGATAGGTCGAGAGAGGCCAGGCGGCCGATGGTGGATCTGAGCCAGATAGACTTAAGGTAGGACATCACCGATGACAAGCAGCCTATTCAGATACTAGACCTGAAGGTAAAGATTCTGAGGAACAAGGAGATCTTATCAGTCCTTGTCAAATGGCAGCATCACAATGACGAGGAGCTGACGTAGGAACTTGAGTCCTATATGTGCGAGTAGTTTCCTTACCTCATCTGATTTGGTAAGTTTTCCTTTAAGTTTTGTTCTAATTTCGAGGATGAAATTTCAATTAGTTGGAAAAACTGTAACAACCCTAAAAATCTAACTCATGCCACGTGTCAATTTAGGTCGTACGTGGACCCATTTGTCGTGATAAAATTGTCCAATTCTCTGTCGTCGACGCCGAGGTATGTTATTTTTGTTCGGTGTTTGTATTATATTTTATTACCCGAATGTAAATTCTAATGTCCTAAACGTGTGAGGACGTTTAAATGTGAGCGTTGGTGTTGGGAAACTAGTTCGGCTTGAGTGAAACGTGAATTACAAGTTTCAGGCAAACAGTTATCAGGTAATTAGCAGTCCGGAGGATTTAATGAATTAAAAACATTGACTAAATGCAAAATAAATAATTAAAAGTTGTATATCGCGTTCGATATGTTGATACGTCTGAGATTACGTGACGGCGAGTTATGGAACGGAACGGGTTCGAAAACGCGAGTATTGTGTAAGAAATGGCTAAAATAGGAATGGAAGTTACCCATAAAGTCACTAAGTTTGTGTCAAGGTGGTTGGTTGGAGTGGAAGGGAGCCAAGGGATGTGCCTCAAGATTCGTGTGTATAGATGAAGGGGTGTATATAGGACAAGTCATCAACTTTTCTCTCTCCTCTATCATTTCTCATTGTCTCTCCTCATGAACACAACTGAAAACAGTGTGCTTTTGGGACTTTCGATGCCGTTTGACAACAAGGGATCGACTAATCTCGAATTCAAAGGTGAGATCTCGATTCTCTATGTGTTTATCTATGTTTTGGTGGTAGTTTTGTTGGTTTTCGTCACAACAATTTCGGGCAAGATTTTTCGAAAATGTTGGAAACAAATTTATGTAATGGATTATTGATCAAATGGATGTTTTGTTGATGATTTGTGAATTGGGTTGTTTATCTAAGAAGTGGTGGAATTTTTGGAAATTTTGGGAGTTTTTGTATGATTTTTTGAAATCGATGGTTTGTCGAGGTTTTGATACGAATCGAAGGTGGTATGGGATAGTCACGGACGTCCCTACTAGTTTGGAATAGGCTTGAAGTGTGGCGATGCGAGCCATGGTTTCAAAAAACCATAGAAAGTGCGTGCAGGGCTATGCTGCGAAGGACGCCGTGGGCAATTACTGCCGACGCCATCCACGACGGATAAGGCAGTAAGCCCCGAATCCATGCCGTCGGGACGCCGCCATGAGTTGAGCACCATGGTGCCACGACAGCGTGACACTGTTCACAGGAGCATTTTTACAAAAATTTCAAAAAATTTCAGGGATCTTTCGGGGACTCAAATTAGTTTGAATATGACCTAAAACCCTAGAAATCAACCCAATTAAACTAATAAAATAATTATGAAAAATTGGGTAAATTAGAAAGTAATTAATAGGATTTGTCATTTAATTGAATTATCAAGAGTGTTAGTTGATTGACGAGTCACACGGGATTCGTAGGAGGCGAGTCGGAGGTCGTGTGAGTGCGAATTAGCTTGGATACATGTAAGTAAACCAGTGAGGAATTTTACAGTTATTTCTTGAGCTTTATATTATTATTGTTATTGCTCTATTCCATTTTTTGGAAATTTCATTCCTTTGAGTTGTCCAAAAGCAAATGAGTCAATGTGATCCTTGTGAGTTTTTTGGGCCTTTAAGGTAACATGCCAGAGGTCAAATGGCCGAGGATGCACGATATTGTTTTTGGTTCTATCAGGGTGTGTGTTCTTATCTGGACTACTCAGGAATCTCATCTGCGTGGACGTTTGGACGGCGTAAGTTTACCACGTCCTAAACGCTTAGTCTTGTAGGTGTATACCTCGACTTAACGACCGTTTGGTTGAGACTACTTGCGCCTCTCTATTCTTTCTGGGACACTCATTTTCGATTGCTCAGTTGATTTATTTACAGTCTTCTTTATTCATGCATTCCCTGCCCTTTCTTTCTATCAAGATGAATATGGACTGGTGATTTATTTATTTTGAAATATTGTATTTATGTCGTGTTTGGCATTACTTTTCTAGGCTCTTCATTCTTGTGTTTGACGGAGTGCAGATCTATAGTCCAGCAAGGGAAGGGCTCCACATCTTGGAGATTTGATTTGAAGATACCGAAGCAAGCCTTTCCGCTTGTCTGTTTAGGTGACTTTTCTTGTATTAATGTATATATTGTTTTGAAACATTTAGGACTTAGGGTTTCTGAGAGATCTTGGGCATGTATATCTATATGTTATTGTCCTCTGACTGATCATTGATGATGATATACATATACAGAGTTTCCACACCTTAGGATGTCTTATTTTGAGTGGTTGTGATCATTTCGTTTAGTTTGAGGATTGATTGTTTCCGCTTTAATATTGTTAACTCACTAATCGATGTTTTAACTTGTAAATAATTTAAAATGAAAAATCGTAAAGGAAGGCTCACTAGGCTTACGTGACTCACCGAGATTGGTACGGGGGTTCGCATAAGTTTAGGTCAGGCTGGGCCCAGTTTAGGATTCTAAAAATGGGGTTGTCACAGCACGTAACAACCTCCGATTCAACCCCCATGCGGCTTAATGCATCTGCTACGACATTAGCCTTCCCTGGGTGGTACTCTAATAAGAAATCACAATCCTTGAGAAACTCAAGCCACCATCTTTGTCTCATGTTCAATTCTCTCTGAGTAAAGAGGTATTTTAAACTTTTTTGGTCAGTAAAAACACAAATCTCTCTCCGTAGAGATAATGGCACCAAATTTTCAGTGCAAACACCACTACCGCAAATTCTAAGTAATGTGTAGGGTAATTATTCTCGTGAATATTCAGTTATCGAGACGTGTAAGCAATAACTCTACCATCCTGCATTAAGACACAGCCCAAACTGACCAAACAAGCATCGGTGTTTGCATCAAAACCCTATCTTAACTCGGATTGTACTAGCACTAGTGTGGTAGTCGGCCTCTCCTTTTAAGTGTAGACAGCCTGCTCACAACTGTCATCCCATTGAAATCTGTCTGCCTTCTTCATCAATTGCGTCATCGTTTTCGTAATCTTTGATAAGTCTTGCGTAAATCATCTGTAATAACTCGCCAATCCTAGAAAACTGTAGATATTTTTCACTGATCTCAGTGTAGGCCAATCGATAACTGCTCTAACATTAGTATGGTCTACAGACACTCCGCTAGCTCCGACGATGTACCTTAAAAATCTGACCTCTGTAAGCCAAAACTTACACTTACTAAACTTGGCATACAGTCTATGCTCCCTCAGAGTCTATAAAATCGTCCCGAGGTGCTCCTCACGAGTCTTGGAAAAGATCAAGATGTCGTCAATGAACACTATGACAAATGTAACGGCCCAATTAATATTTGCCGTTATTTTATGACGTCATTACAGACGTGGACGCCAGCGTGGATGTTCGTGGGTTCCACAGCGAGGCTGGAGTGCGTCCGGATTAGGTAAATAGTATTTTGTGTATTGTTTTGGTTAATTTGCGATGTTTATGTTAAAATAGGTTAACGGCATCGCGATGTATGTAATTACATTTTAAATTGACGTGTGAGATTGTGTGATGAGTATTCGCATCGATATGCGTGTCGACGCGGGTACCGGGTAGATTAAAGACGAACTTTTAAGTTGAGAAAAATATTACACACATTAAATGGATTAAATGTGATAAAATATGTAAATTGGTGGGCGCCTAGGGACACGCGGGGTCGTGGTCGACACGCGTGGGTGGTACGTTAGTGTGCATGCCCGAGTACACTCGTTGGCGCGCATGACGAAATTTTAGGCGTGAAAGTATAGGCGAATATATATATTTATATATATATATGTATATAAGAATTTAATATATATATATAAGTATATATTAAAAATTAAAAAATAAATAAATAATAGTGAAATGACTAAAAAGGGCATGAACTTTGTAAAGAATAGTGGATATGGATAGGGGCAAAAGGGTCATTTCACCTCAAAAATTTTGATAAACATCACCGTCATCACCATTTTCTCACATTTTGAGAAAAATTGATAGATCGAGAGGAAGATCGAGAGGAGGAAGAAGAGAAGAAAGTGGAAGAGAGATTGAGCTTGTGTTGGAGAGACTAAAGAGGTGAGTTGTTGTGTTATTTTTGTTGTTTTTGTATGTTGTTGGCGTCGTTGGTGGTGGTGGTAGCGGTTTGGTGATTCGGTGGTGATGGTGGGGAGGAACTCGGGAGCTCGGACGAACTGTGAGAGCAGTTCGTCTGAGGGAGGGAGACGACGCCTATGTCGTCTCCACTCCCTCTCAATTCCAATCCATGGAAAAAAAAATTTATGCTGGAACAGAGCCATTTTTGGCTCTATTCCATCGAAGAAGAAGGGGCCGGTTCAGCCCTGAACCGGCCGGTTCGGCCCTGAACCCGGCCGGTTCGGCTCAGTTGAGCCGAACCTGGTTCGGCCGAACCGCCCCTAATTAATTAAAAAAACAATTTGAAAAAAAAAATTCTGGAAAATTCATATAAAATAGGAAAATTTTAGAAAAATTATATTTTGATCAAACAAAGGAATTTTGGGATTTTCTCGGAAATGTTGGCGAGATATAGTCGGGGTTTTAGCCTCGAAAAACGAAAAATTGACATAATATATTAAATTGAAACTAATTTAGTGATAAATGGTAATAGGTATAATTCGGGTGATAATTTGAATTGTCGGCATTTATTGGAGCTGGACTAAGGTTTGGTTTTCGAGATGAGGATTGCGATTTGAGGTGTGTAGTATCCCAATTGAACTTCACTCTAGTATTTACATTTTGATTTATTTGAATTCTGTTCTGTTTATTCTTTACTCCATTTCATTATTGCTTTACGGTGGCTGAGTACTCTCACCTGGTGACTTTACGGTAGTGGAGTTAGTCCTACCTGGTGTCTTTACGGTGTTGAGGTCACTCCCCACCCGGTGCTTATTCGTTACGGCCATAGAGTCCACTAAGTCATAGCACTTGTCTAGGCATACGCGGTGAATAGGCTACCGGGTATGGTAGGCTTGTGTGGGTGCGTCGTGGGTCTACGCCGACCACCTAGAGGTCCAGGGCCAACCCATTGGTGTGTTTACGGGCTGTGCCTGGGGAAAAACCTGAAGTATGACTTGGTCTGATTTTTATGTGCACGTACTTTGTTTCATCACTATATTTATGCATGCGATGGTCCTTTTTACAGTTGTCTGTATTCTTTTGTTCCGCATGTTTAAATAATAGTATTTTAAATTCCAGTACTTATATTTTCGTAATTACTTGGTGAATTTCCTTGGGATTACTCACTCTGGACTTGTCATCTGTCTTTTTGTGATGGCTGAGTGCAGACCCTAGTACGAGCTGGGGAAAGGGCAAGCTTGAGGACTACATCGATTGACAGCTCTAGCCCTTCTCGTACGTATTTTTATATTTTCTTGTTTTATGTTGGGTTTTGGGACTTGAGAGATAGGTTGTATATTTTGATATTTTGAGGATCTTAGATGATATGTATATGATGTACAATTGATATGGTTTCCACTTAGGCATTATGCTCATAATATACATGATAAATGTTTATGTTGTTCATATAATCTTCCTCTGCGTAATTCGAGGTTAAATAATATTAAAGAAACAAAAGTTACTCATAACATCAAAGTTAACCTGAAATTGATTAATAATGGAAAATTTGGCATGGGACACAGCTGGCGGTGACGTTTTCAGTTGTAGGCCTACGTGGCCTCCCGTGGCGGACCAATGTGGAAATTGGGGCCGCCACATTTTGGTATCAGAGCCAGGTTTGAGGAACCTAAAGGATAAAACGATGATGATAGTTAACTCTGATACCACCACAATGTCCTACTTGGTATCAATGAATAAATCTTATATGTGGAAACCACAAGTGAATGATTAAAGACTTAGTTGGGAAGTGATGTGAGGCGGGTAGATTTATAAAATTACATATACGTATGTTTTGATTGTGTACTACATATTATATGCGTATATACTGAGTCTAATCCAATGCACGTTGGTTGTGCAGTTTATGATGGACGGACAGACTCCTACTACTCCGCCGACTACTCAGCAGGAGATTGGGGATACTAGTGACCATACCACTAGTGAGGTAGCTGATCTACGAGCCATGATGCGATGATCGATCGAAACGGCGGTTATTACAAAAGAAGAGCGACGATTACTTCAAGCAGTGAGGCACGATGGTGAGTTGATGGAGTATATTCGGAGTTCGAGGATGCCAGCAGTGGCACCGACTGCTGAGCGTGTTGCACCTACTACTACTCAGACAGCCTTAGCACCAGCTGTTACTACGCAGGCGGGTGGGTCAGAGACAGTGATAGAGAGGGTTGAGCCAGTTGTAGTGCCAGTAGAGACTACTGTGGTGACACCCACTACTACAGAGCAGCAGATAGGGACTTCGACTGCTAGGAGTAGGATGTCAGAGGCAACAAAGATGGTGAAGGATTTTATGAGGTTTAACCCTACGTACTTCACTGGAGTTAGTGATCCTGAGGTTGCAGGACATTGGTTGATGACTCACAGATGACTACACCAGTTGCTGGAGGTACCCGAGGTAGACAAGGCACGTATCTCAGGTTACTGTTTGAGGGGTCAGGCCACAGTTTGGTGGACCACCTACACTGACATACATGGTACGCCAGCGACGTGGGGAGAGTTTAGACAGTTATTTCTGGACGAGTATATTCCCACAGAGGTGCAGTTACGATTGAGGGAGCAGTTCTTGAGTTTGCGACAGGGTACCATGTCAGTTTCTCAGTACATGGACCAATTTTGGTATCTCATGATGTATGCTATGGATGTGGCTAACACGGAAAGATTACAGATTTATTATTTCATCAGAGGCTTGGATGAGAGGATTGGTGGGGTGATAGTCGCGACTAGTGCAGAGACACTACAGGTTGTTTATGATAGAGCGTTGGCTCGTGAGACATATCTACGACACCGGGGTGAGCTTGGAGATGGGTCTGGACAGAGTTCTCGGTCTGATCAGAGACAGAAGAGATCGAGAGATCAGTCTGACCGATAGAGACATGATTATTAGGGTCGACGAGATAGGCATTCCGAGCATCAGAGAGGAGATAAGAGGCAGGTAGTGTACGTTGCTGCACCTGCCCCATTTGAGTAGCCACGACAGCGTATTCGAGATGGAGGAGGTCGTGGTAGAGGACAGAGAGGTCGGGGTCGTGACAGGGCTCAGGTGCATATAGTGTCACAGTCGGATTGGCGGGAGACGTGACAGTGTTTCAGATGTCATCAGGTCGGACATTTACAGATTAATTGTCCGATGTCAGCTTCATCCTCACGCCCACAGATTGAGCCAGCTAGGGAGATAGTTCATGCTGCTGCTACACCTACTGCTGTATAGCCAGATCGTGATGCGACTCGTCAGCTTGTCGAGGGTATGTTACCTATATGCGATGTCTTCATGCATGTATTATTTGATTCCAGTAGTACCTTGTCATTTATATCGGGACGTAGAGTCGGACAGTTAGGGTTATCTATTGAGACTTTAGATCCACATCTTGTCCTCAGCACGGCTGCTGGGGATAAGATTTATCCTAACCGGATATGCCAGAATTGTGTGGTAGAGATTGAGGGACACCAGTTACCTGTCGACTTTCGTGTCCTAGAGTATTTAAAGTTTGATGTTTTATTGGGTATGGACTGGTTATCGGCGTATCGCGCACACATTGATTATTTTGGTAAGGTGATAGTATTTGATATTGAGGGCATTCCGGTATTTACTTTTGTTGGGACGGCGTCAAACTTACCAATTACCAAAGGCCGATTAGCTACGACACAGGAGATGGAGGCATTTAGGATGGTGGTTGAGACCGACCTGAGACCAGAGGTTAGATTAGAGGATGTCCCAGTAATGTGTGAGTTTCCTGAGGTATTCCCCGACGATTTGCCAGGTTTACCACCTCCTAGGGCAGTTGAGTTTATGATTGAGTTGATTCTGGGGACGCAGCCGATATATAGCCGACCGTATAGGATGTCAGCGTCGGAGCAGGGAGAGTTGAGGTCCCAATTAGAGGAGTTGCTACAGAAGGGTTTTATTCATCCCAGTATGTCTCCTTGGGGCGCACCAGTCCTATTTGTTAAGAAGGACGGTCCTTTGAGGATGTGCGTAGACTACAGGAAACTGAATCAAGTGACGAATCGAAATCGTTATCCACTTCCTAGGATTGATGATCTATTCGATCAGTTGGTGGGTGCTAAGCTTTTCTCGAAGATCGATTTACGATCTGGATATCATCAGTTGAGGATTTGGGAGAGTGATATCGAGAAGACGGCTTTTAGCACGCGCTATGGATTGTTTGAGTTCACAATCATGCCATTTGGGGTGACTAATGCGCCGGCTATCTTTATGGATTTGATGCACCGAGTACTACGGCTATTTTTGGATCGTTATGTGATTGTATTCATCGATGATATCTTAATATACAGTAAGACTCGTGAAGAGCACGAGAGACACCTCAGAGATGTTTTGATGACATTGAGGGAGCACCGATTGTACGCTAAGTTTAGCAAGTGTGCTTTCTGGCTGAGAGAGGTGAGATTTCTCGGACATGTCATTGGTAGTCAAGGAATATCTGTTGATGGAGACAAGATTCGAGCGATCATTGATTGGAGGACACCTGAGACAGTTGTAGACATTCGTAGTTTCTTGGGGCTTGCGGGCTATTACCGGCGGTTTGTGCAGGATTTTTCGTTGATTGCAGCGCCAATGACGAGGTTGACCAAGAAGGATGTCAAGTTTGAGTGGTCTGAAGACGGTAAGGCAGCATTTTTAGAGTTGAAGAGGAAGTTGACTTCAGCGCCAGTGTTGGCTCTACCTGAAACAGGGAAAGGCTTCTTGGTCTACACAAATGCTTCCGGAACTGGGTTAGGATGCGTGTTGATGCAGGAAGGACATCCAGTTGCATATTTATCGAGGCGATTGAGACCCCACGAGGAGAATTATCCGGTACTTGATTTAGAGCTAGCTGCAGTTGTGTTTGCGCTCAAGGCTTGGCAACATTATCTTTATGGGGAGCGATTTATGTTATTCACAGATCATCAGAGCTTGAAATATTTATTCACTCAGAAAGATCTGAATATGCGGCAAAGACGGTGGCTCGAGTTACTGAAAGACTACGATTTCGTGATTGAGTACCATCCTGGGAAGGCGAATGTAGTTGCTGATGCACTGAGCCGGAGTGGTGTAGAAAGTCAGACTGTGCTGCGGCAGATGACACATGAGCATGGATTGCTGGAGGCTGCGATGGTGTTATGTTTGTTAGATGCTTTTGCTGATGTTCATATCTATTGCCAGATGCGTGTTCCTGTTGTGTCGTTAGAGAGGGTCACTGAATGGCAAAGAGCTGACGGACATTTTGCTCGCTTCAGCTGTCTGGCTCAGGATCTGGGTTGCCCAGATTGGTCTAGTGGTTCAGACCAGTGCTTGAGACACAGGGGCAGGTTGTGGATACCTGAGGTGCAGGAACTACGTGATAGCATTCTTGAGGATGCACACCGTTCGCAGCATACAGTTCATCCTGGCAGGACTAAGATGTATCATGATTTGCGACGTTTATTTTGGTGGCTTGGAATGAAGGCCGATGTGGGTGCATATGTGAGAGCTTGTCATATTTGTCAGCAGGTTAAGGCCGAGCACAGGAGACCAGCTGGATTGTTATAGCCACTACCGATTCCATAGTGGAAATGGGAGCATGTTACGATGGATTTTGTGAGCGAGTTGCTACAGACAGCGAGACGTCATGATGCTGTGTGGGTTGTTATTGACAGATTGACGAAGTCTGCACACTTCATTCCTATATCGATGAAGTATTCGTTTCCTCAGTTGAGTATCATTTTTGAACGAGAGATCGTTAGGCTACATGGAGTACCACTATCTATTGTGTCTGACAGAGATCCCAGGTTGACTTCGAAGTTGTGGGAGAGCATGCAGGAGCAGTTTGGGACGAGACTACAGTTCAGTACGGCTTATCATCCTCAGATAGATGGTCAGTCAGAGAGATTGATACGGATATTGGAGGATATGCTTAGAGCATGCATTTTGCAGTTTGGAGGTGCTTGGGAAGAGTATTTGTCGTTGTGTGAGTTCGCGACAACAACAGCTATCAGGCGAGTATTGGTATACCATCATTTGAGGCCTTGTATGGTAGACCTTGCAGATCACCAGCTTGTTGGGCAGCACTTGAGGATGTAGCAGTGATTGGACCTGAAGTTGTTGTTCATCATACCGAGAAAATTCAGCAAATTAGGTTGAGATTGCAAGCAGCTCAAGATAGGCAAAAGAAGTATGCTGATAGGTATCTTGAGGGTTTGAGTTATGATGTGGATGACTTGGTATATCTGAAAGTTTCGCCCTGGAAAGGACATCGAGGTTTGGAATCAAGGGAAACTAGCACCGAGATATATTGGACCGTTTAGAGTTATAACACGTGTTGGGACAGTAGCATATAGATTGGAGTTGCCAGTAGAGTTAGCAGGCATTCATCCAGTGTTTCACGTATCTATGTTGAGGTTAGCTAAGTCAGGACCGAGGTCGATGGTGGATATTAGACAAATTGAGGTTCGTCCTGACGTTTCATATGAAGAGCAACCCGTTGAGATCATAGATCGTAGAGTTCAGACTCTGAGGAACAGGGAGGTTCCGAAGGTGTTGGTATGATGGCAGCATCACGGGACTGAGGGACTCACCTGGGAGCTCGAGTCGACTATGAGACAGAGATATCCTCAGTTATTCACTGGTAAGTGTTGATTATAACTTAAATTTCGGGACGAAATTTCAATTTAGTTGGGAAGAACTGTAACGGCCCAATTAATATTTGCCATTATTTTATGACGTCATTACAGACGTGGACGCCAGTATGGATGTTCGTGGGTTCCACTGTGAGGCTAGAGTGCGTTCGGATTAGGTAAATAGTATTTTGTGTATTGTTTTGGTTAATTTGCGATGTTTATGTTAAAATAGGTTAACGGCATCGCGATGTGTGTGATTATATTTTAAATTGACGTGTGAGATTGTGTGATGAGTATTCGCATCGATATGCGTGTCGACGTGGGTACCGGGTAGATTAAAGACGAAATTTTAAGTTGAGAAAAATATTACACACATTAAATGGATTAAATGTGATAAAATACGTAAATTGGTGGGTGCCTAGGGACACGCGGGGTCGTGGTCGATACGCGTGGGTGGTACGTTAGTGTGCATGCCCGAGTACGCTCGTTGGCGCGCACGACGAAATTTTAGGCGTGAAAGTATAGACGAATATATATATTTATATATATATATATATGTATATAAGAATTTAATATATATATATATATATAAGTATATATTAAAAATCAGAAAATAAATAAATAATAGTGAAATGACCAAAAAGGGCATGAACTTTGTAAAGAATAGTGGATATGGATAGGGGCAAAAGGGTCATTTCACCTCAAAAATTTTGATAAACATCACCGTCATCACCATTCTCTCACATTTTGAGAAAAATTGATAGATCGAGAGGAAGATCGAGAGGAGGAAGAAGAGAAGAAAGTGGAAGAGAGATTGAGCTTGTGTTGGAGAGACCAAAGAGGTGAGTTGTTGTGTTATTTTTGTTGTTGTTGTTGTTGTTGTTGTTGTTGTATGCGTCGTTGGTGGTGGTGGTGGCGGTTTGGTGATTCGGTGGTGATGGTGGGGAGGAACTCGGGAGCTCGGACGAACTGCGAGAGCAGTTCGTCCGAGGAGGGAGACGACGCCTATGTCCTCTCCACTCCCTCCCAATTCCAATCCATGGAAAAAAAAAATTTCTGCTGGAATAGAGCCATTTTTGGCTCTGTTCCATCGAAGAAGAAGGGCCGTTCGGCTCGGTTGAGCCGAACCGGATTCGGCCGAACCTAATTAATTAAAAAAAAACAGTTTGAAAAAAAAATCTGAAAAATTCATAGAAAATTCATATAAAATAGGAAAATTTTAGAAAAATTATATTTTGATCAAATAAAGGAATTTTGGGATTTTCTTGGAAATGTTGGCGAGATATAGTCGGGGTTTTAGCCTCGAAAAACGAAAAATTGACATAATATATTAAATTGAAGCTAATTTAGTGATAAATGGTAATAGGTATAATTCGGGTGATAATTTGAATTGTCGGCATTAATTGGAGCTGAACTAAGGTTTGGTTTTCGAGACGAGGAGTGCGATTTGAGGTGTGTAGTATCCCAATTGAACTTCACTCTAGTATTTACATTTTGATTTATTTGAATTCTGTTCTATTTATTCTTTACTCCATTTCATTATTGCTTTACGGTGGCTGAGTACTCTCACCTGGTGACTTTACGGTAGTGGAGTTACTCCTACATGGTGTCTTTACGGTGTTAAGGTCACTCCCCACCTGGTGCTTATTCGTTACGGCCATAGAGTCCACTAAGTCATAGCACTTGTCTAGGCGTACGCCGGTGAATAGGCTACCCGGGTATGGTAGGCTTGTGTGGGTGCGTCGTGGGTCTACGCCGACCACCTAGAGGGTCCAGGGCCAACCATTGGTGTGTTTACGGGTTGTGCCTGAGGAAAAACCCAAAGTATGACTTGGTCTGATTTTTATGTGCACGTACTTTGTTTCATCACTATATTTATGCATGCGATGGTCCTTTTTACAGTTGTCTGTATTCTTTTGTTCCGCATGTTTAAATAATAGTATTTTAAATTCCAGTGCTTATATTTTCGTAATTACTTGGTGAATTTCCTTGGGATTACTCACTCTAGACTCGTCATCTGTCTTTTTGTGATGGCTGAGTGCAGACCCTAGTACGAGCCGGGGAAAGGGCAAGCTTGAGGACTACATCGATTGACAGCTCTAGCCCTTCTCGTACGTATTTTTATATTTTCTTGTTTTATGTTGGGTTTTGGGACTTGAAAGATAGGTTGTATATTTTGATATTTTGAGGATCTTAGATGATATGTATATGATGTACAGTTGATATGGTTTCCACTTAGGCATTATGCTCATAATATACATGATAAATCTATATGTTGTTCATATAATCTTCCGCTGCATAATTTGAGGTTAAATAATATTAAACAAACAAAAGTTACTCATAACATCAAAGTTAACCGGAAATTGATTAATAATGGAAAATTTGGCGTGGGACACAGCTGGCGGTGACGTGGTCAGTTGTGGACCTACGTGGCCTCCCGTGGCGGACCAATGTGGAAATTGGGCCGCCACAACAAATCTATCCAAATACTATCTTAGCACATGATGCATAAGATCCATGAACATCATTGAGGCATTCATCAGCCCAAAAGGCATGACGATGAACTGATAGTGCCTATATCTCCTGGGAAAAGCCGTCCACTCTTTGTCGTCTACTTTAATCCTCAACTGATGGTAGCCCAATCTCAAATCAATTTCGAGAACCACTATGCTCCAGTCAGTTGATCGAAAAAATCATCAATGTAAGGTAATGGAAATTTGTTCTTCACTATCATCCAGTTCAGCTGCCTATAGTCGATGTATAATCTCAGGCTAACATTTTTCTTCTTCACAAACAAGACACACGAGCCCTAAGGTGACATGCTCAAGTGAACTCAACTCCAATAACTCATCAAGTTATGATCTCAGCTCCTCCAACTCCTTAGGAGCCATCCAGCACAAAGGAATCGATATAGGTTTGGTTCGAGGAACCAAATCAATGATGAAATCGATCTCTCATATTGGTGGTAATCCAGGAAGCTCTGCAGGAAACACATCCGGAAACTCGCGCACAATTAAGACATCCTCGATCCTAGCCTCAACTCTCCCTGTGGTACTCAGAATACTCGCAAACGTCTCAATCTCACTACTCATGGCCACCCTGCCTCTGGTAACTCGCAATTGAGTTGCACCGCCACGAAAAGTAAACTCTGGCTGTCCAAAAATCTGAAATGTGACCATCTTACCAAACAATCAATATGTGCGTGATAAAAAAACTAACCAATACATACCCAGTAATGCATCAAACTCTAGAAACTCTAACACTCTTAGATCTATCGGTAACTCGTGCCCCTCTATCTCCATTATACAATGCTCACAAATCATGTTATAGTAGATCTTGTCCCTAATAACTGTGCTACAAACCAAAGTCTCTCTAACCTAACTGGTCTTAACCCTAACTCATCAACCATGCACCCAAAAATAAAGGAAATAGTAGAACCAGAGTCAATCATAATATACATCAAATGACCACAAATATAAATCATACCCTCAATGAGATGTCGAGTCCCCTGAGGGTCTAACACAACAACAACATGCACACGCTCCATGGTATGCTACTGACGTGGTACTACTCTCTACTAAAAACTGTCAGACTGTGGACACTCACTCTCTGATGTAATATCCTGACTATCCATATCGATGGAAACCTCTCGCAGGTCTTTATTGGAATTCAGCTGGCTGCGGGCACTCTTCGATAAGGTGACCCACCTGTCCACACCTTTAACATTCTCCAGCAGGTCTTAATGCTGAGTAGTCTCGCATGCTCATTTCTTGACTTAACATTTGCCCCCTGTGTACACTAACCTGCCTATACCCCTACCATCTTTAGACCGTTGCACCTGTTGTGGTGTTTGTCGTGGTCAATTAGGTTAACTTTGTGCCTATGTAGGTGCGATAACTGAATGGGTTGCGATGACTATGCAACTGAAGCTACACTTAGAGCTTTGTTAGGTCATTGAATCTGCCATCAGTTCCTCTTCCTTTTGCCTCTTAAATGACCTTGATCCTATTCGCCTTGCACCTATCAAGGCAGATCATATCCCTCTTTAGGATATGTCCTCAAGTATGTCTCCCTCGCCAAACTGCGGTCATAAGCATCCTAAAGTGTGGGAGGTAAAGTAGTGACTACGGTCTCTCCGAACGTTAGTAACCAGTAAAGTAATAAACCTGATCTTTAACTTGGTGAGCTATTCCATCAGCAAACAGAAGTAAATGTTGACATCTATCCATATAAGTCATCACTGACACTCCTGATGCCTGTCGAATATGCATAAACTCTTCTCTCTTAGCTATCATAGCCGAAGGTGGATAACATTTCTGACAGAAATGTTTTTTGAAGTCTAAATAAGTGGTCGTCTTTCAATTTATGGCTACTAAATTGTCCCACCACATCTCTGCATCTCCAGTCAAAGAAAAGGCTGCCAAACCAGGTTTCCTGCTATCCTCGATCTTGAGAAGCTTCTGAACCTTATAATGAATGCGAATGTACAAATCTGCATCATCCAAACTCGGACCACCACTGAACTTCTTCAGTTTGTACTTCTTGTACTCCCGAGTCCATCTCGCCTCTACTGTCAGGCGTGAATTAATATCATTATGAGCATGTGACACCACTGTAGTCTGTGCTGGAAAAACTGTTGTATTCAGTGGCACGAGTATTACACTAGTAGTGGTAACCGGTTGAGTAGCATTTTATGTAGCCAGACTCATATCCTATCAAGGAGCTACTGCTGAACTGGATAGAGATGACAACTGTTGTGCCTGTCCTCTAAGAATATCCAATATCTTTTCTATCCTCCGTCCCGGAGACTCTAACTTTTGAGTTTGATAAGTCAGTATTTATAGGATTTAATAGTATATTTTAGTATAATTTAGTGTGGAAGTTTATAAAATATATATTTAATTATATTTAGTTTTGGTTTTCAGGTGAAACAGAGTGCACAGTTGAATTCGGGGCGAAAAAATACTCAAAATAGAGTATTTATTTGCATTAATCGGATACCGGGAGAGTTAGTTTCGAAATATACGCCGACAATGGGGTAATTGGAGTCAACAGTGCCACATGTCATCGTATGATTCATCCAGAGAGCCACGTGTTGATCCGTGATTCGTCAAGCCACGTCACACATGCCGTTTCCGCCAATCACAGAGCGCCACATCCGCACTCCAGCAGCGCCTCATCTAACCAGCATCTGCCACGTGAACAAGACAGCAGTCTCCTCTCTCCAAATTGTCGATCTTCTTCGAGATGCGCATCCACACTGTCTCCCAGAACTTCGGTGATACTCGCGCGAATTTGCCCGCCACTCTGCACGCCACGTGTCGCTCCGCGACTGGTCTAGCAAGGCGGCAACTTCCAGCTCCAGCGAATGAGATCCCGCCATGTGTCATGCTCTACACCCCTCAGCACGTCACGCCTCCACTCTCTTCCAATCGCCTGCTGCCACGTCAGCGCGTACAGCACTCTCAGCCAATCATCTCCCGACACATCAGCAACACACAGCATTCACCCAATCCAGTTCTACCACGTGTCAAGGACGAAAATACACCAAAAATAGTTTTCTCTCTCTTCCATAGACTAATTTTAGTAGTTTTACACATTAGGACTTTAGGTATAAATAGAACATCTATTATTCATTAGGAACTCGCTCCCTCTCACACTCTCTTTGCATTATTTTGTGAGTAGCCATGTCTGGCTAATCAAGCCACTGCCTAGGTCGATGGTGAAGTAATTCAGGATTATGGATTCATGGCATAACTTGTGAGATCTTTTATTTTATTATTTTATTTAATTTAATTTCTTCTATTTCATTGTTGTTGATTTTAATGAATATGGTTTAAATTTAGGGTATGTATGCGGCCAGTGCATGCTTTTAGGTAGAAAAACTATAGTTAATTGACTCATTAGTATCCGTAATTGTACTTTTGAGACAATATAAGTAACAAACATTCATCCGATTGCCGTCAAAACCTTTCGGTTCTTGAGTTTGCAACAATTGAATCTAAGTTAAATCGGGAGCGGATGCGATCCGGTTATCTAGGATTAGTATTCTCATAGAACTTTATTACTGCGGTTAATGTGTTAAATCTTATAGCGGATGTCTAGGGTTATACATTAATTAGGGAAGTAGTTAGTGGCGGATGTCCTAGCTATCGAGATTAGGGGAATTAGGAATTTCTGGCGGATGTCGATTTTCCATAGCTAATCTAGGGGAACTTGAATTAATAATTGTTTTGGGAAAGATTGACGACCATGATATGCCATTGAATCTTGATCTTGTCTTGTGGAACCATAGGTATTTAAATTAATTGTTCATAAACTTATATATTTATTTTAGTTATTTAATTTATTAGTAATTAGATTAATTAATTTAGTTATTTTCTCTAAACCCCCATTCTCCTTTCTTTTAAAACTTTAGAAAGACTACCAATCTTTGTGGGATCGACCCTTTGCCACTATCTGCAAATAGTTGGTTTAAGAAAATATTTTATTGACGTGTTCGGTGCGCGTCAATTTTTGGCGCCATTGCCGGGGATTGGTTTTTCATTCTTTGGTTTTATTTATTTATTTTTATTATTTGTAGTTACTTTACACCCTTGTCTCTAGCATGTTTGCAGATAACTCCACGATGGCCTCCTATTCCGACAATTATAGTCAATTCAAAGACTCATACTGTGAAAGTATGAATGGGATAGGTATGTCAAATTATGGACATGAATTTTCTAATTGGCCTTCTTTTGTGCAACAGGTTGAGGTTTGTGGAATTTGCGGAGATAATACTCATCCTACCGATGTTTGTCCTTACGAGCCTGAATATGAGAGTTATCCTTATCAAGGTAATGCATCGCCACAACCTGACTTGAGTTATCCCTTTTCCAGCCCACTGACTCCTCGAAAAAATGAGCAATCTCTTGAAGATATGTTCAAAGAACACTCCTCGGTCAATCAAAGGTTTCATCAAGACATCTTACAATATAAGGAAAACTCCACCATGGCCGCCTCTTCACAACATTCTTTTAGCTGGCCCTATGCAGTACAACAGGAACCTATCAAAGCTTGTGATCTTTTTAGTGGTTGTCATCATTTTCCTAATGTATGTCCCTTTAACTACTGGAGTAATTCATCGCCACAGCCTGACAAATATAGTTCCATGCGGAATAGACCTTTAAGGGATAAAATAAGGTTTCTTTTAGAGACTGAGCAGGACATATACCTCACCGAGCAAGAATTAGACCAATGGATTCTAGAAAAGAATCAAAAAGCTGAAGATGAAATAAAGTTAATTCTCCAGAAAAGATCAGCGAATACCATAAGTGCAATTCCATTAAATAGTGTTGAGGTGAAAGATGAGGAATATATGAGTGATTACGAAGAGTCAAAGGGGGAACTTGAAGTGTCTCAATCAGAGCCGGAGATCGTTATGGCACAAACATACAAAGAAGAAGCCGAAAAAGGGAATGAAGTCACTTTAACAAGGCCGGAGGATCTACAACAAGAGAACAAGGACGACCAATCCTTTGTATTGGTAAACCCACCCACCCTCCCGTATATATTTGATGATTTTAACATGGAGGTGGACGAAAAGGAGTGTTCGAAGACTTTTTGCACCGCCGACACCTTTGTGTTGGACGAGTTAGACATTACAGATTCATATGTGCTTGAAGTCCCGGATAAGCTCCGATTGCTGAACAGGTGCGTATATGTTTCACTGCCCAATGCTAAAGGAGAGTATCATTCTTGGATACTCATTATTGGAAGGCATCACGTGAAGACATCATATGCCAAGTCGAGCCAAAGACTTTAAACAAAAGCGCTATTGGGAGGCAGCCCAAATTTTGATAAGTATTATTTAGTTTTTTTTATTTTTATTGTTTTAATTTTTTATTTATTATTATTATGCATGAACTTATATCATTTCCTTCTTCTTATCACTATCATGTTCTTTCACCATTTTTGTTTATTTTTGTGTATAGACCACTTGACTTATTTTGAACCTTGAGGACAAGGTTCGGAATAAGTTTGGGGGTATTTTAGGGATTGTGGATAGTGTTGGATGGATTTTCTTGATAAAGACTGCAGGTATGATTGTTACTTTTTTAAAAAAATTATGCGGTTGAAGGATGGTAAAAGGTGGTGTTATTTTCATTCTCTTTTCCATTTCTTTTCATTAATACTTCCATTTTCCATTTCACTAGGATATGATACATTTTCATGCATACATTTAGTATAGTTTTATTAGGAGTAGACATGTGTCTATCTATGTTTGTTCTTGTAGTTAAACTTTACATAGTTGCATATGTTGCATTTAGAGTCACCCAAAATTTTGGTTCATGCCTTTGATTGTGGATGAGTATATTATGGTTGTTTTTTGACTTGAAACTCAGGAAAAATTAGGAGAAACATTTAATCAAGCCGTAGCTCAGCATTTTTATGATTTCATGATTAGGGACTTAGTATGATGATTAAACTTTGTGCTAGATACCAAAATGAGTAGACGGTCAGATTTGTGCAAGTAATAGTGCTTTAATTCTTATTTGATAATCTTCTTAATCATAGTGAAAGTGGGAAGGGCTAACAGGAGTTTTCTTAAAATAGAGAGTCCCACAGGATTCCATAGGAAATGGAGCAGGGAATCTTGTGGTGGGAAAAAGTGAGAAAAGTGGTCCATAGGAAATGGAGCAGGGAACGTACTACTTAAAAAAATATTATGGAGAAAAAAATAGAGTGTATTTATTGAATAAATAAAGGCGAAAGTATATGAAAACTCCTCAAATAAAAAAAAAGATTTAGCTCGAGTGCTTTCACTAGATTAAGTGAGATTTTAAGCTTGCATGCTTGAATGTATAGACCAAGAAAACTCATGAGTAGTTAATGGCCTTTGTTTTGACTACATCTATGTCTTTAAAGTGTGATCTTAACAGTGTTTGGGTTGCGAGTTTTGACATATCATAACTCTGAAACTTCTTGAATGGCTTGTTACTTGGCGACCATGTAAATCAAAGGTACTCCATGAATTTTGAATAGGGTATAGGAATAGGTATAGGTATAGGTATAGGTATGAGTTTAGTTTTATGATTAGTTTAGTTAATACATTAGGAGTTTAGTTTAGTTTGTGTTGTCAAATATACCTTTGCTCGGGACGTGCAAAGTCCTAAGTTTGGGGGTATTTGATAAGTCAGTATTTATAGGATTTAATAGTATATTTTAGTATAATTTAGTGTGGAAGTTTATAAAATATATATTTAATTATATTTAGTTTTGGTTTTCAGGTGAAACGGAGTGCACGGTTGAATCCGGGGCGGAAAAATACTCAAAATAGAGTATTTATTTGCATTAATCGGATACTGGGAGAGTTAGTTTCGAAATATACGCCGACAGTGGGGTAATTGGAGTCAACAGTGCCACGTGTCATCGTGTGATTCATCCAGAGAGCCACGTGTTGATCCGTGATTCGTCAAGCCGCGTCACACATGCCGTTTCCGCCAATCACAGAGCGCCACATCCGCACTCCAGCAGCGCCTCATCTAACCAGCATCTGCCACGTGCACAAGATAGCCGTCTCCTCTCTCCCAGCTCGTCGATCTTCCTCGAGATGCGCATCCACACTGTCTCCCACAACTTCGGTGATACTCGCGCGAATTCGCCGCCACTCGCACGCCACGTGTCACTCATGACCCAGTCCAAAGAAAGGCGATAACTTCCACTCCAAATGAATGAGATCCCGCCATGTGTCATGCTCTACACCCCTCAGCATGTCACGCCTCCACTCTCTTCCAATCGCCTGCTGCCACGTCAGCGCGTACAACACTCTCAGCCAATCATCTCCCGACACATCAGCAACGCACAGCATTCACCCAATCCGGTTCTACCACGTGTCAAGGACGAAAATACATCAAAAATAGTTTTCTCTCTTTTCCATAGACTAATTTTAGTAGTTTTACACATTAGGACTTTAGGTATAAATAGAACATCTATTATTCATTAGGAACTTGCTCTCTCTCACACTCTCTTTGCATTATTTTGTGAGTAGCCATGTCTGGCTAATCAAGCCACTGCCTAGGTCGATGGTGAAGCAATTCAGGATTATAGATTCATGGCATAACTTGTGAGATCTTTTATTTTATTATTTTATTTAATTTAATTTCTTCTATTTCATTGTTGTTGATTTTAATGAATATGGTTTAAATTTAGGGTATGTATGTGGCCAGTGCATGCTTTTAGGTAGAAAATCTATAGGTAATTGACTCATTAGTATCCGTAATTGTACTTTTGAGACAATATAAGTAACAAACATTCACCCGATTGCCGTCAAAACCTTTCAGTTCTTGAGTGTACAACAATTGAATCTAGGTTAAATCGGGAGCGGACGCGATCCGATTATCTAGGATTAGTATTCTCATAGAACTTTATTACTGCGGTTAAAGTGTTAAATCTTATGGCGGATGTCTAGGGTTATACATTAATTAGGGAAGTAGTTAGTGGCGGATGTCCTAGCTATCGAGATTAGGGGAATTAGGAATTTCTGGCGGATGTCGATTTTCCATAGCTAATCTAGGGGAACTTGAATTAATAATTGTTTTGAAAAAGATTGACGACCATGATATGCCATTGAATCTTGATCTTGTCTTGTGGAACCATAGACTTAGGTATTTAAATTAATTGTTCATAAACTTATATATTTATTTTAGTTATTTAATTTATTAGTAATTAGATTAATTAATTTAGTTATTTTCTCTAAACCCCCATTCTCCTTTCTTTTAAAACTTTAGAAAGACTACCAATCTCTGTGGGATCGACCCTTTGCCACTATCTGCAAATATTTGGTTTAAGGAAATATTTTATTGACGTGTTCGGCGCGCGTCAGAGTTCAGGTTTGTAACTCATGTGCTAGAGTCACAACATCACTCGGCATATCCGGTGGAGGATCTCGAACTCCACCATGATCACCAGCATCAGGCTGATAGTCCATCGAGATCTGCAATAGCAAATGGCGAGCCTTGATCCGTCTTAAATAACGATATATTATAATAGACTTTCAAATTAACATGCTAAAAATAATACACCATTCCTCATTTCCCAACTAGGCTTAAGTTAAGTTATTAGGATTTCCACGTTAAGGTCATTTGCTTGTGTCTTATGCTTATTCAAAGTCAAGGCGATAAACATTTATGCTTTAATATCAACTGTGACGTTCCTAGCAGCCACAAACTGGGTCCGCCCAACCTAAGCCTATGTGGATCCCCGAGTCAGTCTCTGAAGGGTCAACACAAGTCTAGTCAGTCTTATCTTACCAAATTATTAATTACATTATTCATTCACTCATTCAGGTTACCTTTTATATTTGCCTTAACCCTATCTAATCATGATTCATCCTCAACGTTAGTTAGGTGTGCAACGGAAACATTTAAACACCAACTTTACAACAATTTAAATCGAGTTTACTACTCACTTAACCTAAATGTGGAAAATCATGTCCAAACAAACATCTCATGTATATATAAGATCAACTGAAAGTCCACCATAATGATATACATGCATCATCAAAATTTTCAAATCCCAAAAGACCCAAAAGATCAAAAACGTAGGAATACAGCTAAATATACAGCAAAATAAATAAACCACCTACAAAGTGGGAGCAAATCAACTAGCTTTGAGCGTGCCTCATAGGATATCGCCAAGCATAAGCGCCTTGCCCTGGCTCGTATCCGGATCTGCACCCACCGTCATAAAAAGGATGGTAAGTACAATAAGTAACAGTAAACAACAACAATAAAGATCTCAACATCAAATCTGAATCCACAATAAGCAACAAATCTATATATCATGCGGTACATAAAAAGAAAATGAAATAGATAACAATTTGTATAATAAACAGTTTCAATAAGCTTAAACAACGATAATCAAGTGATCGGAAAGCAAAATAGATAGGCGAATAGATAGTCTCAATCAAATCGCGGGTCACAAGACCTCCTCAGCTTGTGATCGACACTGTAGGCCCGAAAATTGCCTCCCCTGTTCGATCCATTACGTACAAACTAGTTAACCTGAGGGTCGCCTCCACTGAACATACACTATGCAAAGAAAAGCTATAGACAAAACCGGCTGCTAAATCCCTAACACACTACCAAAGGAAAACCACAGTCATAAGCCAGATGTTAAATCCTTCTGATAAGCTCCAACGAGAAGCCACGGACTATACCTGTTGCTAAATTCATTGAGGCTTCTCTCCACATGTAGACTACCTAAACCCTAGGTCACTCAAACTGGAATAGAGTATAAATGGCACGCATTTCAAGGAATAACCAGTCAAGAATTAGAAGAGAATTAATATTCATACTATTGTTGCACTTACTCACCTCGAATCCTGTTAATATTGCTCTCACGTAGCTCTATACGTTTCCCAATGCAATTTCCCAATTGACTAACCAATGTTTTGTTGGTTACCTGACATTCATTTAGGTTCAATTTTCGTTAATTTTTCCATTTTTCCCAATTTTCCATAATTTTATTCATTCTCCTAATTGGGTCGATTAGTCGGGTTTTATGTCGTATTCGAGCCCATTTGGATACCTGAGAGATCCCCGAAGTTTTTAAAAAATTTATAAAAATTTGTTCTGTGAACAGTGTCACGTCGTGAGTGGCGTTGTGGGGGTCCAACCTAGGCGGCATCACTTAAAGCGTGGGTTCCAGGGTTTGCTGCCCTGGACGTCATGATCGATGCCGTGGGGCTTTGGGCTCCAAGGCGTCCCTCGCGGTATCGAGACTAGAACCTTAATCCAAGGTATTTCAAAACCCCGACTCGTCTCACCTCATTCCGAGCCTATCCTAAACTCATAGAGACACCTGTAAAAACCCAAACCATCGTTCAAAACTCGTCCAATACGTCTAGAAACCGTTGATCTAAAAATCGAAACAATAAATCACAAAATTAAACAAAAATACTAAACTATTGAATTTGTTCCACAAATCCAATAACCAACTTCATATCTTAACTCAAGAACACATTAAAACACATAGCAACAACCCAAAAATCCAAAAAATCTTGGTGTTCAACACGTTTTTGGTCGAAATCCTCTAAAACTCAGCTCAAAACGACACCAATTGAGAGATCTATTGTGTTCTCACCTTGTTTGGTGGTGTTAGTTGATCTCTCACTCTCAAATTCGCCAAGAAATCACTCTAAGTTCTTACAAATTTTTGGATTTTCGTTGAGGAGATAGAAAAGTTGGTGATAAAAATCCCAACCAATCCTTTTTATACTCAAAACTTGATCTTGCGTGATGTATAATCCCTAGGCCCATCTTGTTGGTGAGATTCACTCCATCCTACCAACTTAAGTGACTCAATTGGATGACTCAATGTTGACTTATTCTTTGGTCTCATCCATTTCAACTAAAAATATTCATTTCTCAGGCGTTGTCGCATCCGGACTGCATCGCGATTCACACTGTCGTGTGCTCACGGACATACCAACGTACCGAACACGTTACACAACATTTAATTATTATAGTTAATTGTATTTTGTCAGTGTTTTAATCTATTTAGTCCCCTAGACTCCTAATTATCAGGCACAGTTCGCCCAACACTCGTAACGTACGTTTTTCTGAACCAAACTCATTCCCTATTGCTAATGCGCACTCACAGACGCCCTCACATATTTGGAACACTGTAAATAACATTCGGGTAACAAATAAATAGTACAAATCACCAGACAAATATAACATACCTCGGTGTCAACTCCCAAGGACTGAAACAAGTACATTACAGCTAGGTGAACCTATAATACGACCATGAAATGACACGTGGTACGAGTTAGAGTTTTAGGGTCATTACAAGAGACGGCACCTCTAAAGAGTTGTCAAACGAACCGGGCTCACACCTCTTAAGAGGTTTCGGCTAGATCCCTTTGTCACCTACTGAAACCAAGTTATCTTCGCATTATTGGTTGGAGTCGACTTAGACCTCTAAACAGGTGTCAGCCCTATTCGTCCGACACCTCTTCAGAGGTGTCGAATTTGTTCGTCTGACACCCACGTGCAAGGGTATTGAGGTGAGGGTGAGGGTGAGGGTACACTAAGTAAAAAAGTGAGGTACAGTAAGCAAGGGTATTTTTAGAATTTTAAGAAAAAAGTGGAGTATACTAAGTAAAAAGTGGGGTACACGAAGTAAAAAATTCAAAATTGAGGTATGTGGAGCAATTAATGTGGTCCGTTTAGCCGCTCCCTTTTTAAATAGTCTATAGATATATGTACTGCAAACATTGCACACCAACACACTAATTAGCAACTACTAATGACACGCAGACATGGCACATTAATTTGGTTACTTATCAAAACTTGTGTCACGCACAAACATCACCGTTCAAGCATATGCATGCTTGATGTCCCACCTTAATTAGCAAGTTACTAATTGTATTTAGAAACTCATTGAGCTTTGACAAATTGAAACTCTCAAAGTTGACACTTTCTATTTTCTACCAATACAAATCGTGAGTTAAAGCCACCGACTCCACATGTACAAATATCAGTATACAGCTGGTTTGGACAAATTAAGGTAAATCATGCATAAGCAATAAGAACACTAAGAAATGGATCCAACGAAGTACAAAAACGCAAGGTAATATGTTATGGACCCTGGGCCAAATGACATGCCTATTAATTCTATGGGCCAGTGTAACGGCCCAGCCCACCCGCAGGTGGATCCATTGGGGCGCACCCACTGGTACTGCTAGTCACAGGCAGGGTGCTTAAGTCTGTTGCCTTATCCCCTAGGGCATAGGTTCGAGTCCTGGGGGGGCGAAAGACCATGTGAAGGGGCATGGATAGGGTGTGGATGTTGTGCACCCTGCCTGTGACTAGCGGTACCAGTGGGGTGTGCACCAATGGATCCACCTGCGGGTGGGCTGGGTCGTTACAGCCAGGCTCCAGCAACTCATACCCCATGGCCCAAGAGAAAGCTACAAAAACGAACCTGGATAAAATATTACTACTAACTAATCTGCCTATGTTATAATTAGTAGTTGGTAATAGTTGTAGTTATTTTAAATTACAAGAAGTACACGTGTTGTGCTGTCATTAATTAGGGTTTTGTGTATTTAAATTCCTTATATGAGTGAACAGTAAGAAAAAAGTTTATCCTCTATCCTTTTCTCTATTCCCTCTATCTTCCGTGCTATCATTGGTGCTTTCATCATGTTCTGATGCCTCCCAAACCGGCCCCCGACACTCTTGTCGCGGTAGAAGAGGCCCTGGTTGCCATATCTGAATGACTATCACTAATGGATGCTAAGTTCGACAGACGCTTTGATGCCATGGAAGCACGACAAACCCAAAACGAAGCATCGCTAACTGAGTTTCGCACCCAGCTTGCATCCCGCCCTCAACAACCCTCCCCTACACAAGGCATCTTGGCTTCCCCATCCTCTGTTATTGGCCAAACCAACACTCCCAGACTACCTATGTTGGACCAAGTGTCTTTGATATACACTCCGCCTAGGATTTTGATAGCAACAAACAACGTGAAATAGTTCTAACAAATTTGTTTAGTATTTCAGAGTATCAAACCTTGTTAGGAACATCAATTTCAAGTCTACTCGTCAAAATGAAGCCGGATAAGTTCAAAATTCAACACATACAAGGACACAAAGACCAGAAAGCCTATACTACAAGTTGTACAAGTCATGTAAGGTATATAGGTCACTTCTTATTAGCCAAAAGAGTTTAGAATCATGTGTTTTATGTTTTTCGATTTTTAAAGATCTTAAAATCATGAACTTTGTGATTTTCAATTTTGCAGATTTTAAAATGTTTTAAATCTTGCAAACATGCTTTACAACATGTATTTGAAGTGTATGAACTGTTATAATTGATTTTGAATGCATCGGTATATGTTTAGACAACCTTTGGATTGATATTAAAAATATTTGTAGAAAAGCCTCTATGTTTTCATGAAACCGAGATTTTTTATTTTCGAGGTTTATGAAATCATCTGGGATGTCTAGACCCTACTAAACATGTACAAAATGATTTCAGAGGTTTAGTAGAGTCATAGAGGTGTTATGAGGTTGTTTTGAAAAACCAGCAAATTAATTACTTTCAGACCCCTGCACCTAGCGCGCTGGACAGATTGTTGGAATACGTAGTTAGTCACTTAACTCCATACAGGATTTTAATGGAAACAAACAAGGTGAAAAACGTACTAAAAAATATCAAGTGCATTTCAATTTTTGTCAAAGGTTGCAAAACATCACATAAACGAGTGTTTGAGCTTTCAAACCATACAAAAGATCAAACTATGTGTCGTAACATTGATGTAAGGTATACAAATTCATTTACGCAAGCCTATTGCATTAGTTCATGCACATCGAGCTTTTCAAATGAATTTTCAAATGTCAAGTGATTACTTGAAGTTTTAAGTGAAACTTAACACATGACCCGGTCTTATAAGTTTAAACAATGAAAAACCATGTGTTTATGCTCACATCGCTTTTTAAAAATTATTGTGGAAGTTTTTAAAAAAGAAAAACTGGTTTTTTGAAAGGTTTTGAAAAGAAAACTACATATTTGTAGAAAAGTCCCTCGCAAGTCATGAAATCGAGATTTTTCGTTTTCGGGATTTGTGAAAATATCGAAACCACCCAAATAGGCTTAATGACACATAACAAACATATATAACATGTTATATAAGGGTTGGTTGGGTCCCGAACGAGAAAAGAGTCGCTAACCAAAGGGACAAAAATATTTATTTTTAGGTCCCTGCAGTTGGCGCGCTAATAATATTGTTAGCGCACTAAGTACAGAATTAGCGCGCTATGTCTTAACATTAGCGCACTAATTGCATTTCTGACAACTTTTTTATAAAGCTAAAACATTCACTTTAATTTGAATTTTTGATGGAATCTCAGCCCTTGGATCCCTAGAACGGTCATAAGACTATTATATAAGAATAAGAACATTCTCAAACACATACAACAAGGGTTTTGTCTCAACAAGCAAAGAAAAACACAAAAGAGCTCAAAGCACTCAAAAGGAGAGCCTTAGATTTTTGTGGAGAACACAAAGAATATTCAAAAGCTGTCTATTCACTTTCAAATCCAGCATCGTTGAAGCTTTTTAGGGTGTACAACTACCTCTTCAAATCAATTTTTTAAGTCACATTTTTAGGGTTGTAAGAAAGTTTCTTGTCCTAGCTTTTTTCCTTGTGCTTAGATTCCATAACTTTGTGTGTTTGACTTGAAAAATTATTTGTTGTGTCTTTGAACACACTCATCATGGGTTTTATGCTTAAACTTATTTTATTAAACCCTAGGATTTGGTTTGGACAAAAGTTTGCCCGTTTAAACTTAATTTTTATCAAACTTCTTGTTCTTTGGATTTGAAACTAGATTTGTCATAATCGATTTGTTTTAAACGGTTTCATATTTGAGTTGTGCATAAAATTGGTGACATATTTGAATATCTCAATTGTTTTCATACTTGCATGCATAAGAGTGGTTAGGCTCTAGGAGGCTTGCTAGTATTTGAACTTTGTGCCACTTTACTTTGTAAAGTGTATTAAATTATTTCAGTTTTGATTGTAATTGAATGATTGTAAGACTTAGTGGAATAACTCAAAGAAAAGACCTAGTTGAGGCTAGGCATAAACCCTAGTTGCGGCTAGGTAGGAAGTCCTAATTGTGATTAGGCATTCTAGGCTTGTAAGTTTAGGTTGTAACACTTATTTTCAATATAATTGGGGGTTTAAAAATTCTAACCGGGGAGGTTAGGTAGTGGATGTAGATCATTGGATCAAACCACTATAAATTGTATGTCACTTTCCATCTCTTCTATCTCATTCATTTGCATAGCATTCATATTAGCACTTTGGTGAGCATATAGCATCTTGATTATTGAATTAAATTTAAAAAGGGCGTTAACTTTTTGATACACCCAATTCACCCTCCTCTTGGGTGTAGTTTCAATTGGTATCAGAGCGGGTTATTGCTCAAAGTGTTATTAACGTATTTTTGAGTGTTTTTGTGCGAGGATGCAAACTCTAGATCCGGTTCATCTTAAGGAAGGCAACTCCTCGAGTAGGCCTCCGTATTTTGATGGAACCAACTATACTAATTGGAAAGTGAGGATGAAAGTTTTATATTAAAGCACAAATAGATTTTTGTGGGACGCAATTGAAAATAGCTACACTCCACCGGACAAGCCCTTGAAAGAGTACCCCGCTGAGAATATCAAGATTAAGCTCTCAAATGATCAAGCCATGAATCATTTGTTTTATGCGTTAAGTGAGAATAAATTTAATCGAGTTAGCGTTTGTCAAACGGCCAAAGAAGTGTGAGAGAAGCTTGAGGTACACTATGAAGGTACTATTCAAGTGAGGAAGACAAAGTTGAGAATTCTTGAGGAGCACTATGAAACTTTCTGAGTTGGATCCGATGAAGACATAGCCACCGCCAACACTCGGTTTACTAAACTATTGAATGAGATCAAGAATCTTGGAAAGAACTATGATCAAGAGACTTCGGTGTACAAGTCCCTTAGAGGCTTGCCTAAGGAATGGGATGCCAAGAAGTATGCTATCCAATCGGCACAAAATCTTAGAGATTATACATTCGATGCCTTGTGTGGAGAGCTAACGGTCCATGAATTCGAACTTAAAGACCGAGCTAGATTGGAAGCATTGAGTGGAGGCATAAAGAGTTCAAGAAAAGAGATTGCTTTGAAGGCAAATAGCTCCCCGGTTGCATCGGTAGAGATCATTGAAAATGAAAAATCTTGTGACGACAATGATCTTGAGGAGGAAGTAGCTATGCTTTCAAGAAAGCTTAACAAGGTTATGTACAAGAGAGACAAGTATAAGAAGAAATTTAAAAGTGGAAGCAAGGGAGGAAAGTCAAATGAAACCATATGCTTCGGGTGTGGCAAATCGGGTCACATCAAGGCGGAATGCAAGTCTAAGAAAATGTTGGACAAGAAGAAAGGAAAGAAGAGCTTCAAGGCAACTTAGGATGATTCATCCTCATCAAATTCTGAATCCGAGTTGGAGAGTGAGAAAGCAATACTTTGTCTCATGGCACAAGGCAAAGTAAACTCTGACGCTTTTAACTTTGATGATGTTAATGATTTGGATGATGTTCCAAACCTTGATGAGCTTAGAAAAGAGTTGGAAAAGGAGGTCAAAAAGACCAAACAACTCAAAAAGAGCTTGACCATAGCAATTAATAAAAGAGAGTCACAAAATGAGACCATTAATGATCTCCAATGTGACTTGAATGAAGTCCTAAAGGAGAGAGATGCTTTAGTCAAGGAAGTAGAGGACTTGACTAACACGGTGCATAAGTTCACCAATGGTAGAGAAATGTTTAACATAATGTTGGGAGCACAACGACGTGCACTCAACAAAAGAGTCATAGGCTATGGAGCAAACTTGTTGAGTTACAAAAAATTGCTAGACGATGATTGTAAATGCTTTAAATGCAATAGGACTCATGTAGTTGGGAGATGTGCCTTACAAAAGGTAAAAGTGGGTAGACTAGCATGGGTAGTTAAAAATGTTTGACACTAACTTTCTCGGACCCAAAGGTGTTTGGGTACTAAAATTTAGTGTGTTTCCCATTATGTAGGATGTGAGGAAAAGCACCCCATGATACTTGAATAGTGGGTGCTCGAGGCACATAACCGAAGATGCACATCAATTATTGAATTAAAGCGGTATGATGGAGGAAATGTTACATTTGCAGACAACAAAAGAAAAGTTATTGGTCTTGGAACCGTCAGTAACAATTTACTTTCTATTTCTAATGTTTATCTTGTTAATGGTTTGAAACATAATTTGCTTAGTATTAGTCAATTGTGTGACAAAGGATTTCATATAATGTTTGAATCATCAAAATGCATCGTTAGTAATGAGAAGCATGAAACATTATTTGTTGCATATAGAGATAAAAATGTTTGTCATTAACTTTGATGAGATGCATATGCAAAATGTTTCATGTTGGAGTGCACAAAGTGAATGTGATGCATGGTTGTAGCACCATATATTAGAACATTCTAGCATGGAAAACTTGTCAAAATTGACCAAGCATGATCTCGTCAAGGGCCTACCCAAATGTACTTTTAAGAAAGATAAGGAATGTGAACCTTGTATCCTTAGTAAGCAAGTGAAATCGTCATTTAAGACAAAAGTAACAAGTGACGTGACTCGGGCTTTAGAATTTATCCATATAGATTTGTTCAAACCCACTCAAACGCAAAGTCTGGGGGGCAAATCATATTGATTTTTCATTGTTGATGATTTTACTAGGTATACATAAGTGTATTTTTCTATCTCATAAGCATGAAGTGTTTGATGTGCTTGTAAAATTTTGTACTTTGTGCTTTGTCATTGGGCCGATCATATTGCTTTATGCTTTGTCATTGAGCCGAAGCCATTAACACAGTGTGCTATATTATAAATAGAGTAAATGTCCGAAAGCAAGTGAAAAAGACTCCTTATGAACTATAGAAAGGCCAAAAACCCAACATAAGTTATTTTAAGGTGTTCGGTTGCACTTGCTATATTCTAAATGACAAGGATCATTTGAACAAATTTGACCCAAAGTCAAATGTATGTACTTTCCTAGGCTACTCCATGCATAGCAAAGCATATCGAGTGTTTAATAGATCAACTAAAACCATAGAAGAGTCTATCCATGTGAAATTTGATGAAATAGATCTCAAAGTAAAAATGATGCACAACTTGAAAAAACTAAGGATCGATGATAAGGATGATGGCACCCTAGGACAAACATCAAATAGTCAAGAGGTCGAGGTAAGCATAAAACGTGAAACTAGTGCGCCTAAGAATTCAAGACTTCTTATTGGTCATCCCTCCTAACAAATTATAGGTGATCGAAATAAAGGTATAATCACTAGGTCAACATTATATCGAGATGAGGGGCACATAGCTTTTGTATCACAAACCGAGCCCACCAAGGTAGATGATGCCTTAGGAGATGAGTTTTGGGTAATGGCTATGCAAGAAGAGCTAAGCCACTTTGTTAGGAATAAGGTATGGACACTAGTACCTAGACCTAAGGACCATACTATCATAAGCACCAAATGGGTTTTTAGAAACAAAAAGAATGAGAAGGGTGAAATAGTAAGAAACAAGGCTCGATTGGTTGCACAAGGCTACAATCAAGAAGGATGAATTGATTATGAGGAAGCCTTTGCACCCATAGCAAGACTAGAAACAATTTGAGTGTTGCTTGCAAATGCTTGCTACAATGGGTTTTTACTATACCAAATGGATATTAAAAGTGCATTCTTAAATAGGCTCATCCATGAAGAAGTATATGTAGAAAAACCATCGAGTTTTGAAGATCATGAACATCCAAATCATGTCTATCATCTTTAAAAAGGCTTGTATGGACTAAGACAAGCTCCTAGAGCTTGGTATGACAGACTTAGTGCATTTCTACTTGAAAAAGAATTCAAGAAAGGAACGCTAGATTCTACTTTGTTCATTTTGATTAAAAAGCATGATATGTTACTTGTTCAAATTTATGTTGAGGATATCATCTTTATGTCATCCAATACACGTCTATGTAATGAATTCTCATCATTAATGACAAATGAATTTGAAATGAGTATGATGGGTGAACTAACATACTTTCTAGGCTTGCAAATAAAGTAGTCCAAATATGGTATTTTTATAAATCAAGCAAAGTATGTGAGGGACATGCTAAAGAAGTTCAAATTTGAAAATCTAAAAGCATGTGACACTCCTAGTAGTTCCACCATCAAAATAGATAAAAACCAACTAGAAAAATCAATAGATCCTAAACTTTACCGTGGAATGATAGGTAGCCTCCTATATTTGACCGCAAGTAGGCCTGATATTATGTTTAGTGTTTGCCTATGTGCTAGATTCCAATCCGATCCTAAGGAGTCACACTTAAAATGTGTAAAGCGCATATTTTGGTATCTAAGTTGAACTCCGAAGTTTTGTTAATTCTAATTATGCGGGAAGTCTAGTTGATAGGAAAAGCACTTCCAAATTTTATCATTTGCTAGGAAATTCACTTATATCATGGTTTAGCAAAAAACAAAATTTCGTTGCTTTGCCTACGACAGAAGCCGAATATGTGGCTGCCAGGAGCTGTTCTCAAGTTTTATACATGAAACAACTTTAGGATTATCAAATCCTAATTAGTTGTGCCGAAATTTATTGTGATAACACAAGTGCAATTAACATATCGAAAAATCAGGTGTTACACTCTCGCACAAAACACATTGAGATTAGACACCATTTTCTTCGTGATCACGTCCAAAAGGGCGATTTTAAACTAATTCATGTGCTCACAGATGATCAACTAGCTGATATATTCACCAAGCCATTGTCTAAAAATCAATTTTCTAAGATTCGGCGTGAGTTAAGCATGTCTCGTGAATCAAACCTTCTACATATGTTCTAGCTGTTTCGAACCTTTTTATATGGTGTTAGTGAAGTGCCCATGAAGTTTGAGGTGAATCGAAGTTGTATTTCAAAAACGCAAAAAATTTGGTCCAAAATTTCCAGAGGAAAATTAGCGCGCTAATTCTGTTCTGTCCCAACTTACTGATTGACCCATTAGCGCGCTAATTCTGTTATTAGCGTACTAATGTCGCTCGGCCAGACGATTATAAAAATCGTGGTTACCCTAAAATTTCACTCACCTCTCACGACTCTCCTCTCCTCTCTCGTTCCCGTCGACCAACAATGCTTCTCTCCACCCTAAGGTAACATTCTTCACTCTCCTTGTCAATTTCTTTACGATTTGGTCACTAAGCCATAGAATTTCATTCCCCCAATGTCGACTCCTCGAACCTCCGCCCATTCCTCTTCCCGTCTAACCGCCCCACCACTTCTCGTCCTACCCCTGCCCCATCCTCTCGTCGTCCTTCAGCACGTCGTGTTGTCCAATCATCCTCATCCGACAGTGAGTCCGAGTCTACTCATTCTTTTACCCACAGCCAACCCGTCCCCATTCCGGTAAATGCCCCACGAAGTGAGGGTCGTGCAAAGTCCATTGAGTCCACGTCCATCTTAGAGTCGGTGGCTCCACGACTCACGGATGCTAATATTCTTAGCCCCGCTGTTGTTGACTTTGCCTTCTTTGATAAGGCTCGTCTCCCAATTCGGGAGATTTTTGATAGGGCGGGATGGACCACTTTTTGTACATATAATGCTAATTATAACCCCCTTAGTTCGAGTTTTCTATTCAAATCTTGAAACAATAAACGATTTTGTCCTCAAATCATCTATTGGTAGCCGGTCTATTGAGATTACCCCTGAAAATCTTGCTAAACGCCTTCAACTTCCTTTGCACCCTCCTACCACTACGGTTGTGTGCAAATTTCTAAATTGGCCCATTGATCGTCTTGAATTACTCAATTCCTTTTTGAGGTCAAAAAGGAATATGATCGTATACCCGACTGGTACAACGGACACTGATTTCAAACTTATACCTCACCTTCTTCATAAGATTCTTCACAAGGTTATTCTTTCGCGAGGTGGAAGTAAGAACTATGTCACTCTACTCGACATGTTTGTTCTTGGGCACCTAATTCGTATGATACCTCTCAGTTTGCCCTACATCATTATCGGCTATATGACGAGCACGTGTAGGTCGGGTCGTCATCTTCCCTATGCTCATATTATCATATCCTACTTGGAGCCCGCCCAGGTGGATCTCACTTTAGGTGGTCGTCCACTCTGTCTATAATACCATTGATATGTCCACTTTGAAGGCCATGCAGTATCGCTACATTTGTGAAAAGAAGAAATGGAGACGGGAAGATGATATCCCGGATGGTCAGCACTACGGCGGTTATGAGTCTCCACTACCTACAGACTCTCTAGTTGCTTCTTTCGATGCACCAGACTATTTGGAATACAGCTATACTTTTTCTCAAGGAGATGATGGCAACGATGGCGATGATGGCCCTGATGGAAATGAAGGTGATGATGACGCTTATCAGGGGTTTACGGCTCTACCGCAGCAGTCACAACATCCGATGATGCAACCTCCACCTCCTTCGACTTTTGGCGGCTTCACCCCTCCACTAGAGATGTCTCCATTGTCGGCATATGTTTCTGTGCAGCTGGGATACCTGAATGAGTATGACTCAGACGTTCACTACTTTTGACATGAGGCTACGTCGCATCGAGGCTCAGTTGCTACCTGCTACGCTAGCATGCAATAGTCGTGCCTCTGGATCGACGAGTCGGCCATTGTCCTCCAGGAGTGTTTAGGGATATTATTGATAGGCGAGCATTATGCTAAAAAATGTTAGTTTTAGATGTCCATGAAAAATTTCTCTTTTGTAGACTTATGTTTAATGCCACAACTCTGCTTCCATTTCTTTATGCAATTTATATCATGAAAATTTTTTATGCGTATCTCTGAGTTAATATAATACTATTAATTGATATCTATGATTCATTGTATCTGAATGTGTGTGTTGTTTATTGATATGCATGAAGTGAAGGGGAGCTCATTTTTCTATTGATGATTCTATTCTTCGCTTCCTTCTCTATTATGTTTGCTTCGGGGGAGCTTGGCCCCACTTTTTAATGGTATCAAACAGGAGAGAAAATGTGGTTGAACTTGAAAATATGGATGTGGTTGAACTTGAACATTAAATGAAAATTACATGATTTGTACAACCATGAATGTGATATAAATACACTTGGATTATGTTTTATGCTTATCAAGTTCACTTTCTTTTTATTATTAAAAAGGGAGAGATTGTTGGACTACGTAGTTAGTCACTTAACTCCGTACAGGATTTTGATGGAAACAAACAAGGTGAAAAACTTACTAATAAATATCAAGTGTATTTCAATCTTTGTCAAAGGTTGCAAAACATCACATAATGAGTATTAGAGCATGCGGCATACTAAAGGGAATGAAGACGAAAGATCAAACTATGTGTTGTAACATTGATGTAAGATATACAAGTTCATTTACACAAGCCTATTGCATTAGTTCATGCACATCGAGCTTTTCAAATGGATTTTCAAATGTGAAGTGATAACTTGAAGTTTTAAGTGAAACTTAACACATGACCCGATTTTATAAGTTTAAACAATGATAAACCATGTGTTTATACTTACATCGCATTTTGAAAATTATTGTGGAAGTTTTTGAAAAAAAAATTGGTTTTTTGAAAGGTTTTGAAAAGAAAATTGCATATTTGCAGAAAAGTCTCTTGCAAGTCATGAAACTGAGATTTTCCATTTTTGGGATTTGTAAAAATATCCGGACCACCCAAATAGGTTCCCATAACAAACATATATAACATGTTATATAAGGGTTGGTTAGGTCTCGGACGCAATAAAGGATCGTTAACCAAAGAGATGAAAATATTTATTTTCAAGTCCCTGCAATTAGTATTATTAGCGCGCTAAGTACAGAGTTAGCGCGCTATGTCTTAACATTAGCGCGTTAATTGCATTTATGACAGCTTTTTTATAAAGCTGAAAAATTCACTTTAATTTGAATTTTTGATGGAATCTCAGCCCTTGGATCCCTAGAACGGTCATAAGACTATTATATAAGAACAAGAAAAATCTCAAACACATACAACAAGGAATATTCAAAAGAGCTCAAAGCACTCAAAAGGAGAAGCTTGGATTTTTGTGGAGAACACAAAGAATATTCAAAAGCTGTCCATTCACTTCCAAATCCAACATCGTTGAAGCTTTCTAGGATGTACAACAACCTCTTCAAATCAGTTTTTCAAGTCACCTTCTTGGGGTTGTAAGAAAGTTTCTTGTCCTAGCTTTTTTTCTTGTGCTTAGATTCCATAACTTTGTGTGTTTGACTTGGAAAATCATTTGTTGTGTCTTTGAACACACTCATCTTGAGTTTTGTGCTTAAACTTATTTTATTAAACCCTAATATTTGGTTTGGACAAAAGCTTGCGCTTAAACTTAATTTTTATCAAACTTCTTATTCTTTGGATTTGAAACTGGATTTGTCATAATCGATTTGTTTTAAACGGTTTCATATTTAAGTTGTGTATAAAATCAGTGACATATTTACATTTATCAATTGTTTTCATACTTGCATGCATAAGAGTGTTTAGGCTCTAGGAGGCTTGCTAGTATTTGAACTTAGTGCTACTTTACTTTGTAAAGTGTATTTCATTATTTTTAGTTATTGATTGTAATTGAATGATTGTAAGACTTAGTGGAATCTAAGTCAAAGGGAAGACCTAATTGAGGCTAGGTATAAACTCTAGTTGTGGCTAGGTAGGAAGTCCTAATTGTGATTAGGCATTCTAGGCTTATAAGCTTAGGTTGTAACACTTATTTGCAATATAAGTGAGTTTAAAAATCCTAACCGGGGAGGTTAAATAATGGATGTAGATCATTGGATTGAACTACTATAAATTTTGTGTGACTTTCCATCTCTTCTATCACATTCACTTGCATAGCATTCATATTAGCACTTTGGTGAGCATATAGCATCTTGATTATTAAATTAAATTTAAAAAGGACGTTAACTTCTCGATAGGCCCAATTCACCCTCCCTCTTGGGTGTAGTTTCACATATTACCCAGTGCACTGTACAGTAAAATGGTCAAATTTTTCTAATTTCAGCCCAGCGCGCTAGACACCTACCCAACGCGCTATGCAGGATTCTGACAGCTTTTTTAAAGTTTTGATCTACACCTTCCATTTGAATTTGTAGATCATTTAGGACCCTTGAATCATTAGCAATTATTATATGGGCATATAAATGGTTTGACCAAGTGCCAAAACCACCAAGAACACAAAACACACCACACTTGCTCACATATTCTCCAAAATCTAAGTTTGCTCCAAAATTTGTCAATCTTGTTCACACACTCACTTGAATTTTTTGAGGGTTTGCATTTGAAACTTGAAGATGGTGTTCTAAAGCATACAACTAGTGCTCCAAATCTGATTTTTCAGAGTATATACTTGGGTTGTAAGGTTTCTTGATGTCCTATACTTTTTTAGCTCAATCTATATCATTTGGTTAGTGTTTTTGTTTGGAAATCATTTGTTATGTTTTTGATCAACTTGTCTTGGGTTTGACACTTATATTTGATCTCTTTAAGCCCAAAGATTATTTGAACAAGTTTTTGGTCTTTATCTTGATTTTCACATACTACTTGTTCATATGTTTTTGAAACCGTTTATACTTCATCGATATCGTCTTGTTGATTTTCTTGACTAAATATTGCATATACTTGCTGATTTTATTTGCATATTAGTCGGTGTTCATACTTGCATGCATATGAGTGTTTTGGCTCTAGGTGGTTTATAAGTTGTTGGACTTATTACCGCTTTACTTTGTAAGACACATTTCATTGTATTCATCAATTTGATTGTATAATATTGATTGTAAAATTTAGTGAGATCTAAGTCAAGGGAAAACCTAGTTGAGGTTAGGCAAAAATCCTAGTGGAAACTAAATGAGAAGTCCTAATTCGTATGTAGGCATTCTAGGTTTGTATGCTTAGGTTGTAACACTTATTGATAATATAAGTGGGAGGTTTGAAAAATCTAACCGACGAGGTTAGATAGTGGATGTAGATTGTTGGGATCGAATCACTATAAATCTTGTCACATATCCATCTCTTTTACAACCTTCTTCGTAGCATAGCATATATATTTATTGTTGGTTTTTTGCATTTTCATTGATTCTTGCTTAAATTTTTAAAAAGGCGATAACTTCTCAGTTTACCCAATTCACCCCCCTCTTGGATGTGGTTTCAATTGGTATACCCCAACTCCTTTCACCCCACGATTTGCCCACATCTTCATCCCTCAAACCCCCAAAGGTATCTCTCTCCCACTTTGATGGTACCAACTCACTCGACTGGATTTTCCTAGTTGAAAATTATTTCAACTACTATAACATACCTGCGGAGCAGAGTTTTCCCATGGCAGCCTTCTTTATGCACGGCGACGCTCTAAGCTGGTTCCAATGGATGTACAACAACCACAAGTTAGGGTCATGGTCGTAGTTCACAAAAGCACTTGAACTTTGTTTCAGTCCATCTTCCTATAAAAGTCACCCTGTTGCTCTCTTCAAACTCTCAGACTGGCTCGTTCGTCGACTATCAAACAACATTTGAAAAACAAAACAACAAATTGGTTGGGTTACCTCCGGAGTTCACCATGTCAACTTTTATCTCGGGACTAAAGCCAAAATATCAAAAGGAATTAGCCTTATTCAAACCCCAATCCCTAGCAGATGTAAATGGCCTCGCCAAACTCATTGACAACAAGTTGTATGACACAAAGGGCTCTACTGATTCCACCTTTAAACAATCAAGCCAACCCAATTTTACCACCATAAACCCAAGCACTTCCATCCGTAATTCAAGCTCCGGCCCCTCGAATACCTCACCCACCTTCAAACGCCTCTCCCAATCCAAGATGCAAGACTGTCGCGCTCGTGGCTTATGCTTTAACTGTGATGACAAGTTCACGCTGGGGCATAAATGTCAATCTAAACAATTCCTCTTACTCATCTCGGATGACCAGGACCTAGCCACAGATCCAAGCCCTACACCTGAACCATTTCAACAAAACTTGCCACCACTACAACCCACCCCTCCAGCCAATTCCCCAGATCCTATACACTTTCATTTATCCCCCACAACCCTCCATGGTTCCATTAAACCCACAAACCCTTCGCCTTCATGGAACTATTCACGGCACATCTATCTACATCCTTGTGGATTCAGGAAGCTCTCACAACATTTTACAACCATGCCTCGCTCAATTCCTTAACCTGCTTCGGTGCCTGTTAACATTCGCCCTTGTAGATACCCACAGTGCCAAAAGGATGCGATGACAGCGATGATCTGAGATATGCTAGTCGAGGGGATCATTAAACCGAGCACTAGTCCCTTCTCGTCCCCAGTGTTACTCGTCAAAAAAAAGATGGGTCGTGGCGTTTTTGCGTTGATTATCGAGCACTAAATGCCATCACTGTCAAGGACCGATTCCCAATTCCTACAGTTGATGAACTCTTTAGATGAACTATATGGGGCAGCCGTCTTCTCTAAACTGGATCTCCGTTCTGGGAACTTTTAAATACGAGTGCTACTGTAGTTACAACATTTCTCACACTCAAAACTGTTAGACCATCTCCAACCACAATACTCTATTTCCCCCTCTATTTTACAGTTCAGTCACATCAAACTCTATTTTTACTCCAACCACAAACTCTATTTCTACCCCAAAACTCTATTTCTTACTTTTATTTATTTTTGTTATTTATTTGTATTAATTTTAATAAATTATTTAATCATTAAAAAATTATGAAAAAACATATTCATATTTTTTTGAAAAAGAAATAATTATTGATAATTTTTTTAAAAGAAAAAATAAAATAAAAAATAAAAAATAAAGGAACTCTATTATAGAGTTGAGTGAATAGTGGAACTCCAAATTTAGAGTTTCACTATTCACCCAACTCTATAATAGAGGAGAAATAGAGTATGGTTGGAGTAGTTTTACTCTATTTTAGAGTAAAACTCTAAAATAGAGTACTCCATTGGAGTTGCTCTTATGTTTTAGTTTCCCCTCCTTCAAGTACCTAACTTTGCCACCCCCTTCGAAGTTACCACGGATGCCTCTGCCACGGTCGTCGGCGCTGTCCTATTGCAGAATCACCATCCTATTGCCTCTTTCGGTAAGAAGATGTGACCTATAATGCAAGCTGCCTCTACCTATGCTAAAGAGATGTTCGCCATTACTGAAGCTCTTAAGAAATGGCGTCAATACCTACTTGGGGCAAAGTTCAAAATTTATACTGATAAAAAAAGCCGCCACAATCTCTGCACCCAAATATATCAAACCCCCAAACAACAAAAGTGGCTCACCAAACTCTTGGATTTCGACTATGAGATCCTCTATACACTAGGGCATGAAAATAGGGTTGCTGACGCCTTATCTCGGTGCCAACCCTCTCCACCATCCTTTCTAGTCGTCTCCACAATGATCCCCCCCCCTCACAAGGGAAAACAGTAATTTGGGTAGTTGTGGACAGACTTACATTTATTGTGCTGCCGACACACTTCACCGCTACGGACCCTCGCCGCAATTTTCACAGCTGAGATCTTTCGGCTCCATGGTATTCCATGAACTATCATCAGTGATCGTGACAGGATTTCTACTAGTCGCTTTTGGAAAGAGCTTCTTTGGCCACCTGGAACCTCGCTCCGTTTCAGCAGCTCCTACCACCCCCAAACTAATAGCGAGACGGAAGTCCTGAATTGCTGCAGCAGAAAAATGAAATCTTACAGACCCTTAAGCTTCATTTCCGACGGGCACAACAACTCATGAAAGACCCAGCCGACAAACACTGCCAAGAAAAGCAATTTCAGCCTGGTGACTCGGTTTACTTGCATCTTTGACCTTACCGCCAAACCAGTGTGCATCGCCGAGCCTCCCATAAGCTCTCTCCTCGTTTCTTTGGCCCCTTTTAAAATCCTTCCCAGCGTCGGGGAGGTAGCCTAAGAACTGGATCTACCACCAACTGCAAAGATACACTGAGTCGTTACTCGAATGGTACTCTATTTTAGAATTTTAAAACTACTTCAATCATACTCTATTTCTCCTCTATTATAGAGTTGAAATTTAGAGTTTCACTATTTAGTCAACTTTATAATAGAGTTCTTTTATTTTTTATTTTTCATTTTATTTTTTTCTTTTAAAAAATTATCAATAATTTTTTTTTAAATATGAATATTTTTTTTCATAATTTTTAATGATTAAATAATTTATTAAAATTAATACAAATAAATAACAAAAAAAATAAAAGTAAGAAATAGAGTTTTTGTGTAGAAATAGAGTTTATGGTTAGAGAAGAAATAGAACTTAATGTGACAGAACAGTAAAATAGAGGGGGACATAGAGTATTGTGGTTGGAGATGGTCTTAGCCAACTCCGACTGCACAAGGGTGAGCTCATCCATGGTAGTAGCCCCTTTCCCTTAGATCTCGATTCTCTGCAGTTCAAACCCCAGCCGAAGCGACTTCTGGGAACTCGAGTCGTCTTAACTAAGCATGGCGAGCAACAGCAAGCCTTAATCGAGTGGGACGACCTCGATTTCTCAGACGCATCATGGGTGCCATTCTCAATGCCATGGTTGAGCAGGTTTATTCAAGTCACATGTTCTAGTAGATGTATCATGTGTATAACATAGTATAAAATTTATTGAGGATCGATCCTAATCAGGATCCCCACTTTTTAATAGTCGATCTATCACTGATCAGATCTTTCATCTTTCCTTTCAACCATTTAGTTTGGTAGTTTATATGTTTAATGTTATATTTGACTTTTATCAAGAGATCACAAGTTACTTCCCACAAGTGATCAACGTTATTCTTCGTGACATCACCATTTCGATTAGAAATTTTGTTCTTGAATAGGGTACTATTGCAGTACATGTTGTCTCTCTTTAGTTTGCAATTCTTCTTCTCACCAAGTTACTCATTCATTTTTTCATTGATCGATCCTATTATAGGATCCCTAATTTTAAGAATCAAGTCATTATTGACTTAGGTTATGTGGCAATCATTTGCCTCGATTACTCTTCAACGTCATTTTCCATTCAACCATCCCCTACGAATCAGGTTAGGTTTCACTTTGACCCAAGAGTTATGAGTCCACACGTCCAATCACATCAGAAATATTCATTTCATTGGTGTACCCTCGATTTAATGATTCACCTATCATTGAGTTCATTATAATATCATTAACTGCGTCGTACGCTCTTTAAAACCTACTAATATGACTCATACATATCATTTAGTTTGGGGTTTCCCTTAATTATTCAGTCAGGGTACTGCTATCGCGTACTCTCCAATCATTTTGAACATAATTTATCAATTCCTGGTATCCTCAACTTTGTGAGTCAACTCTCTTCTAATTATGTTAGAATAATTTCTTCGTTGCAATGGTTACCTTTGATTTATATCATTTTAACCTCAGATCTTGAGTCTTTATAACATCTACAAATTTTCTACTTGGCAATACGATCTTCACACATGGCTATTTCATCGAAATAGTATTTGACTTTGGATTCCAAATTTTACTAACTCACCCATCTTTGAGTGTACTAATTTGACATTTTGTATTCACTAGATTTTCTCATTGAGTAGTTTTCAATGTTTTCTTTAATTTCTCATTCGCCATCTCGTACATTATGCACTTATGCTTCGAGCTAACTCTCAATTCGGGTCCTCATATTTAGTATTCAACCTATCGATAACTAGCTTAGCTTTATTTTTCTTTTACATAAGTTCAATCGAAACTTGAATATCATAATTCAATCAATCGAGAAGTTAAATCCGAATCAAAGCTTATTTCAAAGTATTAAATTTTGATTTATTTTTTTTTTTTTCAAACTGAGTCAAGCTTATTTTTATGGAATCATCTTAAAGCTTTCTCGCATTTCAAGCGAATTGTAAGGCCTCCTTCGAATCGATTTGGTCAATATACTTTCAAAAATAAATCACGACCACGAGAAAATTTGTATTTCAACACTTCATAATGGTAGCATAGATCCAAACGATACTTTGCATTTTCATTGGGTCAAAAGCTTTTAAATCCCGTAAAACTTTTTATGTAAGGATAAAAATTACGATGTCGAACTCTTGAAATGCGTACAAGTCAATTCACATTATTTTATTTTTATTTTATATATATGTATATATATATATATCTATTTTTGAACAACAAGGAAAATAAACTATTTCCTTTTATACTTGTTCACACTTTCCAAAACTTTGTACGAGCAAGTAGAATGCTTCCTTGAAAATCTCATCAAAATGTGATAAATACCTACTCAACGAAATACAAAAATCATGGTCCAACACAGTCAAAAGAGTTAATCTTCAAGAAAATAAATTACATGAAACAACAAAATTCCATTAATAGTATTAACTTTCTAATCGAATTTGTAGACCAATAATTCACATCTTTAATCGAAAGTTAGAAGTTTTAAGTGTATACGTGTCCACTATATCTTAAATTAAGTTCAGCCTCCTGGCCAAGCAAACTTGCTTATCATTGTTTGAAACCAAATATTCATTTGCATCCTTACTAGGATCGTTAACTTCTATTTTCAACAAGATATCTTTAATTTTAATTATCTTAATAGAGATTTCGGCGTCAGAGTTACTTCTTTGAAATGTAACCACATCACAATTCCATCTTACGTATTTAGCATGGCGTCTCATTGTCCTTTCAAGTCTATCTATTCTTGCTTAAGTCTTTATTTGCCACTCTATCGTTAAGTATAGGTGCATCTCGCCATACAATTTCCACTCTAAGTTTAGTCGTTCTATCAGAACCATTCTTGCAGCAATCGTTGAAGACTTCTTTACAGTGCATATGGAATCTTCTGAGGACTTCCTTTCGATTTTCTTGTGCCGTTAATTGTCATTCCCAACTCGTAGAACCAAGGTTTCACGTCTTAAGGAAAGACATTTCCCTATATATCTAACGATATATTTATATATACAAAGTAGAAAATAATCATCATATTAAATCTTTTTCAAATTTCTTTTATCCTATCCCATCCTAGGATTTATCATTATTGCGTGTTAAGTCGACTTTGAACCAATGTCTCATGCCACTGATTTGTTCGACTTAACTTGACCTTTAAACTTAAAGGACCTACAACTTAGGTTTCCCTAACCTAACGTTTCCTTAGGTTCTAATCCCTATGCTCTGATACCAACTGTGGCAACCCGGCGGGTGGCCCGGCCCAGACCGCCACTTGGACCCGATACCTGAACCAGACCCAAATAACGGTCTGGAACGCCTCTTAAATAAACCTGCGGAATACACATTGACTAAATAAAGGATAATAAGTGCGGAATAAATATAAAGAGATATCCTAAAGCCAAAAGATTTAAGTTCATAAAACATTAATAAAACTGTACATGGGTTCATGCTCATTTAAACTAAACAAGTTTATTAAATCTCCGAAGGGGATCAACTAAAGATAACTATGATTCAAGCTACCCAAAGATCTATTTTAATTTTAACCCCAAGTTGAATAGTTTCAAAATCAACTATACATAATATATATTAACAAAGGCTCACATCAAGAGGAGACTTCAAGCTCGTCTCTCCCTTGCCTCAACCTAGCGCTATCGTGGATACCTGAGATGTAAGTGGGGTGAGCTAAAAGAACCAACGGAGCTCAATAATGCGAAAAACCCGCTCAACCATCAAATATGCAAGTAATACCTAATAAGCATGCAAAGTCTAGCATGTATTTGAAAACAAACAAAGATTCATTGAATAGTAGCATGGTAGTAGGATTTCATAAAAGATAGATGTATAATGAACCATCAAGTACTATCATGGACATAAGGTTTATAAGCCACAAATAAATAGGAATTCATCATTTCATAGCAAATACGACATATTCATAAGCCATCAAGTTGTAACAACAATAATCATGCATAGCATTAAAGAGATTGACAAATTATTACATAAATTCAAGCTTTCATGCAAAGGAGGGGGTTTCGCGAGATTATGTACTATAAAATATAGTAATACGATAAGTTGATGTTTCATTCAATGCATACTAGGTATTGGCAAGAATCCGATAACTGATTCTCCTACTCTCGAGGTGATGGAAACAACTAGCTAGCACACATGCCTTATGTGCCCTCTCGTTTGTCCCATCAAATCAACAGTAGGTTCGTTCAAGCCATCACTGATGCACATCCCTATGTCTCAAGAGTACAAGAGAAGGAACTCCAACTCATGTCCCTACGTGACATACTTATGAATTCAATTAGTCAAGTAAAGCCCTCGGTGGTAAACTCCACAAACATCCTGGGGTGTTAACGACCCTCGGTGGTACCACAACATTCTGAGGTATTCATATAGATTTACTTGCTAATAAGGCCCTAGGTGGAACTCTACAAACATTCTAGGGCCCTGAATAACATAGATGAGAAAAGCAGTGCATTCACATTCCATAGATACGTCGGTTCGAGCCAATACCACGACGCAACCCATAAATCCAAAGTCTTTAATTCCAATTGTGAATCCTAAGCATAACTAGTAATCATGCTATATTTGAAAATTGAGCAAGCTCCCCACTTACCTGCACTCGCCACGAATCCTAATCTCGATCCTCTCGCGTTTGGGCTCGATGTGAACCGTCTCGCAAATCTAGACAATTTGAAAGAATAATTACTTTATGTATCTACAACCATACAAGTTTAACATCAATTTTCTAGACCTTAGAAATTCACTCTATTTTATAGCTGACTTCCCTAAAGGTCATTTACGACTCTAAAATTGACACTTAAAATTAGAATCGATGATTTGAGTAAAATAAGAATGCGGTGATGTAAAACAAGGAAAATCCGCTAAGACTTAGTTTTTCCAACAAAAATCGAAGACGTTCGATTAATTATATTTAAAAAAAATCTTAATCACCATACAAGACTCAAATTAAACTTTAAATTCACGAATAACAATATTCAGTCAAAGTCCAAAAATTTATCGAATAAGTTTATTTCCCAAAGAAAAGATTCAAAGTCCTTTTTTAAATCTCGACTCAACCTTAAATGCTAAATCCATATCAATAAACTTCAATCACGTTCAATTTGTTAAAATCATAGGGAAACCCTTTCATGTACCGTCAAACCATGGCAAACAAGATTGATTCATCCATAATACTCGTTATCATAAAGCTTAAAAATTTGTATAACCCATTTCAAGACTAGATCTAACAAAAATTGAACAAACTTTGAAAATCATCAACTCTCATTGCCAATACCAACACTAAGACAATAAATCTAGAGAGTATTAGAGTCTCACCATGCCTTCAATGGAGTCTTTGACTCCAAATCCTTTCCAAAATCTCATTCTAACATAGATTAAATATTTTTTTTCTTCTTTTCTTCTCTATTTTCTTCGCATGCTTGCCGCTATCGATGCCATCGACCATTTGGTCTCCAAATCTTCAATAAATAATAAAGAAATCAAGGAAGGAAGTAAGGTTGTACCTCTCTTGAGCTTGAACCCTCCTCTTGCTCTCCTCCTCTCTACGTGAGTGTTTAACAAGATTGAGGCTAGGGTTTTATTTGATTTGCTTAAATAGCATTAGGGTTAGGGATTTGTTGGGTTTTGGGGTTCATACGCAGCGGAGATTACAAAACAATTTTGACAAAAACCCCAACAGGATCTGAATCTAATTCCATTAAAAACGTTTAAGCAATGAAAACTTAATCATACCTCAGTCGCAATGCACTTTTCAGAAGGTTAATCGATCTATAAGGCGTTGCCAACAACGAACGCCCTCTATCAACAGTCCACATACGAACGGCGGCCGAGATTTGAAGTGCTAGCTTCGAGAGAATACCAAACTTTTTTTGTTTCTCTCCAAAATGATCCAGAGCATACCAAAAACCCTAAGTCGTTTCTTAAAACGAGAATAGAGTTTCGGCCCTTTTTAAATCTTTCGATCATGTATTCTAACTCAAAGCGTCTATTTATACAACCCTTGTATATAGACGGTTAAGTAAATTACACATATACCCCTACTTAAAGAAGTATAAGTGTAATACACTACAAGGACGTTTCTGTCATGAATTTTATCATATAAAATTCATTTTTCTGAACCATCTTAAAATCTCGCAAAACCATTCTCAGTGTGCGACCCAATAGGCTCATAACAACGTTGGCGTGTACCAAAACACATTTTGGTATACAAGTCATAAGCGGCCTCTAGCAAGACATTATGACTACCCAAGTTGTACGAATATCAAATCGATACAACCTAATCAATAGTGTATATAACATCGTTTTGTCACACGATATCCTTTTGATCAAACATAAGGCATGGAATTGTCATCCAACATGTTCAATCGTACTAGTCTCGATTTCTAGGTAGACTGAAAACATCTAAGTGACATTGATCAATATCAATTCAATTAGACTAGGCCTTTTAACAGTCTAACACATCGAGGGATCCACTGGATATCTCTCTTTATATGAGAGGGACAAATTCTATCTCGATTATACAACTTCACCACATTATTCACATAGTAACCAATCACAACCTTTATAATCGTCCAATTAAAGACAACGTTTGATTACGTCAATTCATTGTATTCTTAATGTTGAAGTCTCTAGTAATCTCAAGTCAGAGGACTGAAATATATACCTATCCTGAGAAACAACTGACTTAATCCATGTGATGTTCTCATAGCGGGTCGGTCCATTACTTTGCTCCCTAACAAATACTCATGATCTTAATTCGTATTCCTATATGTATGATCATCGTATAATCATCAATCAAGACTCACACTAGTCTTAATTCTTTATAGTTCCCAGTATAATAATCGACTAAGGACATTTAGGATATTTCTGTAAATACCCATGGATCTTATTATAATGTAAACATGCAAATCAATTATAATAAACAGCAAATGAAATTCTCTATTTCATTAACTAAAATGTATTCATAAAGACTATTAATGGATTGACCTAGGGCACATTTCCCAACATCTCCCACTTGCTCTAGGGCCAATCATTCATGCATCTAATGCCTAATGATCTAACATGACCATCATGTTTCACTTGTGGAAGCGCCTTTGTCAATGGATCCGCAATATTGTCTTCAGTAGGTACTCTGCAAATCTTTACGTCTCCCCTCTCAATAATTTCTATGATGAGATGAAAATGCCTGAGTATATGTTTGGATCTGTGGTGTGATATAGGTTCCTCTGCCTGTGTTATTTCCCTGTTATTGTCACAATACGAATAAATAGGGTTAGCAATACTTGGAACCACACCTAGTTTAGAAATGAACTTTTTGATCCAAACTGCCTCCTTTGCTGCATCGGACGCTGCAATATACTCAGCTTCTATTGTAGAATCTGCCACGGTCTCTTGCTTCGAACTTTTCCAGCTTACTGCACCCCCATTCAAAGTAAACACATATCCAAACTGCGATCTAAAATCATCTATATCAGTTTGAAACTTTGCATCTGTGTAACCATTTACAACTACATCATTTTCAAAACCTCCATAGACCAAGAAAACTTCCTTAGTCCTTCTTAAGTACTTAAGGATGTTCTTTACTGCTATCCAGTGACTCTTACCAGGATCTGACTGATATTTGCTTGTAGTGCTCAAAGCATATGATACATCAGGTCGAGTGCATAGCATAGCATACATGATAGATCCAATAGCTGATGCATATGGAATCTTATTCATATGATCTCGCTCATCATTTGTCCTAGGACATTAATTCTTGCTGAGACTTATGTCATGAGATATTGGCAACAATCCTCTTTTAGAGTCTTGCAAACTAAACCTATTCAGTACCTTGTCTATGTAAGCATTCTGACTTAGACCGATTAGCCTCTTAGATCTATCCCTATAGATCCTTATCCCTAGGATATAGGCTGCATCTCCTAAATCTTTCATTGAGAAGCACTTCCATAACCAAGACTTGACACTCTGTAATGTTGGGATGTCATTTCCAATGAGTAATATATCATCAACATACAGTACCAGAAAAACAACTACACTCCCACTGACTTTCTTATATATACAAGGCTCATCTTCGTTCTTAATAAAACCAAAATCCTTGATTGCTTCATCAAAACAAAGATTCCACCTCTGAGAAGCTTGCTTTAATCCATAAATGGATCTTTGAAGCTTGCATACCTTCCTAGAATTCTCAGGATGTACAAAACTTTCAGGTTGTGTCATATACACGTCCTCAAGCAACTTTCCATTAAGAAATGATGTTTTTACATCCATTTGTCATATCTCATAGTCATAATATGCAGCAATGGCAATTAAAATTCTTATGGATTTAAGCATGGCTACTGGCGAAAAAGTTTCATCATAATCAACACCTTGAGTCTGCCTGAAACCTTTTGCTACAAGTCTTGCTTTGAAAGTGTGCACTTTGCCGTCCATGTCAGTTTTCTTCTTGAAAATCCATTTACATCCAATGGTCTGACCACTTTTAGGTAAATCAACTAAGTTCCAAACTTGGTTATCATACATGGATTGCATCTCAGAGTTCATGGCACTTAGCCATTTATCTAAGTCTGGTCCAGACATAGCCTCCTGATAAGTGGTGGGCTCATTTTTATCCATAAGCAATACGTCATGACTATCAGTAATGAGAAATCTGAATCTCTCTGGCTCATGTCTTACCCTACCAGATTTACGTTGGCCTTGTGTCACTTGCGGAGGTTCAACTGGTTCAGAACGTTGTTGAACTTCTAGTAGGGGTTTAGTGTTTATTTGTGATTCTTGAACTTCTTCAAGATTTATTTCTCTCCCACTAGTGTCTTTTGAAATAAACTGTTTTTCCATAAAGGCACCATACCAAGCAACAAACACTTTGTTCTCAGCGGGATTATAAAAGTAATATCCTTTTGTTTCCTTAGGATACCCCACAAATAAACACTTATCAGATTTAGGTGCTAGTTTTTCTGAGACTTGTCGCTTTACATAAGCCTCACAACCCCAAATTTTAAGAAAAGACAAACTAGGTCTCTTCCCGTACCATATCTCATATGGTGTTTTATCAACCGCTTTAGAAGGAATTCGATTTAGAGTGAAAGCTGTAGTTTGTAATGCATAACCCCAAAAGGATAATGGAAGATCTGCATGACTCATCATAGATCGAACCATATCTAATAAGGTTCGATTTCTCCTTTCAGAAACTCCATTCCATTGTGGAGTTGCTGGTGGAGACAATCCCACAATTTCTAAGATGATCATCAAATTCTTGGCTTAAATATTCACCACCTCGATCTGATCGAAGTGTTTTGATAGTTTTACCAAGCTGATTCTGCACTTCATTTTGAAACGTTCAAAACATCTCAAATGATTTAGCTTTATGTTTCATAAGATATACATAACCAAATCTGCTGAAATCATCAGTAAATGTAATGAAGTACTGATAACCTCCTCTAGCCATTGTGTTTATAGGACCGCATACATCAGTATGTATTAGACCCAATAAATCACTTGCCCTTTCACTGTGTCCAGTAAAGGGACTTTTAGTCATCTTGCCTCGTAAACAAGATACGCACGTTTCATATGTTTCTAAATCAAATGAATCTAGAAGTCCATCTTTATGGAGCTTCGTTATGCGTTTCTCATTTATGTGCCCGAGACGACAATGCCAAAGATAGGTTTGATTCAAATCATTTGACTTAAATCTCTTTGTATTTATATTAAAGACTGGAGTATCAGTGGACCTTTTCATGCTTAGAATATAAAGACCATCACACAAATCAGCATTTGCGTAAAAAATGCCTTTACGAGAAATTGAACATCTATTATTCGCAATAATAAAATCAAAACCATCCATATCGAAGCATGAAACAGAAATGATGTTTCTGCTCAAGGCAGGCACAAAATAACAATTATTTAAAGTTAAGATAAGTCCACTAGGTAAGACTAAGTCGTATGATCCAACAGCCAGGGCAGCAACTCTTGCTCTATTCCCTACGCGGAGGATGACTTCTCCTTTCTTTAACTTTCTACTTCTAGTGAGTCCCTGCACATTTATACAAATGTGATATCCACATCCGGTATCCCATACCTAGGAATCACTAGTAGATAAATTAATTTCAATAACATAAATACCTGAGGTGGTAGTTGCACTACCCTTTTTCTTCTTTAGATCTTCCAAATAGAGTTTGCAATTTCTGAACCAATGTCCAGGTGCATGGCAAAAATGACAATTTCCTTCCTTTTCCTTTTGGTGCTTTGAAGTAGGAACAGGCTGGGGCTTGACTTGTTCCACAGGCTTTGCGACAGGTGCAGCAGCAGCCTTGGCAACTTTAGCCTTGCCTTTGCCTTTCTTTTTCATTCTCTTTCCCTTTTGGACCATCAGCACATTACTAGATGGTTACTTGATATTTTGTTCAGCAGTTTTGAGTATCAAATGCAACTCTGAAATTGATTTCTCCATATTATTCATATTGTAGTTCATCACAAATTGTGAGTAACTTTCCGGTAATGAATTTAGGATCAAATCCGTAGCCAACTCTTGGCTTATGGGAAATCCGAGTCTATCAAGCTGGTCAACATAGCACTTCATCTTCAGAACATGAGGACTAACTAACGCACCCCAAGTCATCTTGCAAGAATGTAGGTTTTTTATTGTCTCGAACCTTTCTTGTGTAGCTTGCTGTTGGAACATTTCCTTCAGCGTTATAGCCATGTCGTAGGCTTCCATTAGTTCCATGTCCTTTTGAAGTTCATGAACCATAGTTACCAGCATAATACATGCAACATCAGTAGAATCGTTGATATGCTTATTATGCGCATCCTTTACAGCTTTTGTAGCATTGGCTGGTGGGTCCTCAGGGATTTGAGCATCCAGGACATACAATTTGCGTTCATGCTTGAGAACGATTCTCAAGTTTCTGAACCAGTTAAAAAAGTTAGTCACAGATAGCTTATCCTTCTCAAGGATAGATCGCAGTGACAGGGGATTATTGTTAGTTGAAGAGGCCATTGATCTACAATAAAGATTATGCAAAGTTTATTTTAGCATAGAGGAATAGACTCCCACTAAATTAACAACCCTCCTAAAACACACTGTTTATTTAGGGGACTAAAATCCTTATTTCACCTAATTCTATGACAGCTATGACATGAAACACAGAACTAGATTATTTAGGTAGGTAACAGTTACCAATTACATCTTATGTAATTTTAGATCCTTTTATAAGATATGGGACATCTTATGTCTTAGCATGTTTTTATCTCATCATTTGCCTAAAGCTCAAAACTATTTTAATGGCTTTATTAAATCGGACCATTTTAAGCATTTAGGTAACTCTTACCCAACTTGTCTCACTAAGATAACACAATACACCCAGCTATGGCTGAAACTGTATTAGTGTGATCGAGGCCTTAACGAGTGTTTAACATGGATGGCATGAGACTTAAAATTTAATAGAGGGATTTTATTCAATTTTAGTGATTTTATGTAAACAGTGAAATATCATATATTTTATTGATTTGTTAAATCACTAAACAATTTGGAGATTTTTATACTGTTCACTAATAAAAGAATTTTTGTGCGCTAGGATTAGTTAGACGGCGGTCCCGCTATAGAAAATCATATTTTTCGCTGATTTTACTATACTAAATTTACCTCTTAATTTATCCAAAATTAAGTCAATTAAAATATTTTTAATTAACCCGGGCCGACATCTAACTAATCATCTTATCCTAATCCAATTAGGACTTTAGATATTTGAATCCTAGCATATCACCAATAACAAACTTCTCCATATTTATCTCCTATCCAATAGGGATAATGCAACCGATTTTGCATGTCTCCTAATCTAATTGTTATCTATCTTTATCAAATAGAAACTTCATAACAAAATAAATATAACAAGATAAATAAATAATTTCGAAAATTAATTATTTGCAATTTCGATCTTCATCCAAATAATCACAAACATGTAATTGAATCATGAACTACTATCCCAATTGAACCTAATGATGTCATGGATCATAGAAGACGAAACTCAATTCATTAAAATTATTCAAATTAACCTAACATGGTTACTAGCATGTACGAAACTAATTTCAATTAAATCATGAATATATGTATCATATACACAAAACAGGATAATAAATCTCACAGAAAACTTATGTATATCACATATACATCAACTATTAACATGTTTTCAATTATATATCATAAGAAAACATGCAATGAGTTTAATGGAATCAAACTCGAAGGCTCTGATACCACTGTTGGGTTTTGGGGTTCATGCGCAGCGGAGATTATAAAATAATTTTGACAAAAACCCCAACAGGATCCGAATCTAATTCCATTAAAAACGTTTAAACAATGAAAACTTAATCATACCTCAGTCACAATGTACCTTTCTGAAGGCTAATCGATCTCTAAGGCGCTGCCAACAACGAACGCCCTCTATCAGTAGTCCACACACGAACGGCGGCCAAGATTTGAAGTGCTAGCTTCGAGAGAATACCAAACCTTTTTTGTTTCTCTCCAAAATGATCCAAAGCATACCAAAAACCCTAAGTCGTTTCTTAAAACAAAAATAGAGTTTCGGCCCTTTTTAAATCTTTTGATCTTGTATTCTAACTCAAAGAGTCTATTTATACAACTCTTGTATATAGACGGTTAAGTAAATTACACATATACCCCTACTTAAAGAAGTATAAGTGTAATACACTACAAGGACGTTTCTGTCATGAATTTTTTTCATATAAAATTTTTTTTTCTGAACTATCTTAAAATCTCGTAAAACCATTCTTAGTGTGCGACCCAATAGGCTCATATAATGTTGACAGTGTACCAAAATACATTTTGGTATACAAGTCATAAGCGACCTCTAGCAAGACATTATGACTACCTAAGTTGTACGAATATCAAATCGATACAACCTAATTAATAGTGTATATAACATCCTTTTGTCACACGATATCCTTTTGATCAAACATAAGGCATGGAATTGTCATCCAACATGTTCAATCGTACTAGTCTCGATTTTTAGGTAGACTGAAAACATCTAAGTGACATTGATCAATATCAATTCACTTAGACTAGGCCTTTTAATAGTCTAACACATCGAGGGATCCACTGGATATCTCTCTTTATATGAGAGGGACAAATTCTATCTCGATTATACAACTTCACCACATTATTCACATAGTAACCAATCACAACCTTTATAATCGTCCGGTTAAAGACAACGTTTGATTGCGTCAAATCATTGTATTCCTAATGTTGAAGTCTCTAGTAATCTCAAGTCAGAGGACTGAAAAATATACCTATCATGAGAAACAACTATGACTTAATCCATGTGATGTTCTCATAGCGGGTCGGTCTAGTACTTTGTTCCATAACAAGTACTCATGATCTTGATTCATATTCCTATACGTATGATCATCGTATGATCATCAATCAAGACTCACACTAGTCTTAATTCATTATAGTTCCCAGTATAATAATCGACTAGGGACATTTAGGATATTTCTGTAAATACCCATGGATCTTATTATAATGTAAACATGCAAATCAATTATAATAAACAGCAAATGAAATCCTCTATTTTATTAACTAAAATGTATTCATAAAAACTATTAATGGATTGACTTAGGGCACATTTCCCAACAGGATTAGGGTTGTGATTATTTACAACTTGTCTAAAATGCCCTTTTGGGTCATAATCTCAATTGGGCTTTATTATTTAAAATAAAATTTTACTTACTCCCTAACTCATATTTAATTTGACAAGTTTAGAATTGTATTTTAAAATTAAACACCCAACATATTTTTATCATGAAATTACCAAAATACCCATAGATTGGGTCGTGGAGAATTTGGGTCATTACAAGTAGCCCCTTTCCCTCAGATCTCGATTCTCTGCAGTTCAAACCCCAGCCGAAGCGACTTCTGGGAACTCGAGTCGTCTTAACTAAGCATGGCGAGCAACAACAAGCCTTAATCGAGTGGGACAACCTCGATTTCTCAGATGCATCGTGGGTGCCATTCTCAATGCCACCGGCCCCTCAACCATGTGTTGATAGCCCATTCGCTCACCGTTTCCCAAACCTTTTTACCACAACTAGCAATCGTGCAAATCTTGAGGACAAGATTCATTTGAAAGATAGGTGCATTGTTATGGATCCTGGGCCAAGTGACATGCCTATTAATTCTATGGGCCAGGCTCCAGTAATTCAGACCCCAAGGCCCAAGATAAAGCTACAAAAACCAACCTAGATGAAAGATTACTACTAACTAATCTGCCTTTGTTATAGTTAGTAGTTGGTAATAGTTGTAGTTATTTTAAATTACAAGAAGTTTTCGTGTTGTGTTGTCATTGGACCCAATTAGGGTTTTGATTGTATTTAAACTCCTTATGTGAATGAACAGTAAGAAAAAGTTTATCCTCCTTCCTTTTCCCTCTTCCCTTTTATCATCCCTACTATCATAATACTGCCTCATTGGTTAAAAATATCAAGAAGAAGTAAAGAACATGATTAAGAAGGATTTGATCAAGGTTTGGGAGATGGGGTACATCGGTTGGGATAAGGGGTATTTTGAAGATTTTGGTGAAAAAGTCGGGGTGCCCTCAAATTCGGGTTGTCATTATGGAAGCGTGGGGTGCTTATTGCGTGGCTCTTTTCAAAAAATCTCCGACCTAGTTTTTTTTTATTTTGATTAACACTTATCTACTTAATCAAAGATTTGAAGTATATGCCAAAAACAAAAGCTAAACCAAAAAAGACCTAAGTTGAAAGCCGCAATTAAAATTTCTATGCTAATCAAGTATGTCGAGGATGTTGATTACCAACTTATAAGCATTTTTTTGTCAAAAGCAATTTAAATGCGCTTCACATAATGGGGAGATGCTCCAATTGATATTGTTGGAATATACGTACGCACATAAAGTGATTTGGGTAGTTTTTTGTAACTGATTAAATAACTATTTAGTAGTTATCTATATTAAAGATAAATAAGGAGATTATGTGAATCTCCCAACAAGAATTTTCAACGCACAAACTTTCTTATTTTTTCTCTCTAATCTCTGCAAGAGTACTTAGGATGTGATTATTGGGCATTTTTCTCTCTTGGTGAGTTTGCCTGTGACCAATGAATAAGTAAAGGTTATCTTTTGCTTTCGCTTCGGGTATGTGATTTTATTATTTGATCTTTAAAATTTCAACATTGGTATCAGAGCATGATTTACTTGTTCCTAGTCTGTTATCATAGAGGTTTAATCTTAGTGGGTATGATGCCATGAATTGATCCAAATAAAAAAAATAAAAAAAACTTTTATTGTTGTTGTTTAGTATAATATCAAAACTTGATTTTTTTACGGATCAAATTATGTGGCTATTTGGGGATATACTTATATTAGGATTTATACCTATCATTGATCTAAAAATTGGTTAAAAAAATAAAAATAAATAAAAAATAAATAAAAGGGGGGAATTTTAGGGTGTAAGCCTTGTTCTGTTAGTCCAAATCGATTGAACCAAGTGAATGACTATGTCATCGGTCGGCCAAGAATGACTTGGGGTCGCACCATGGGCTCCAACGCACGTCTCATCCACTAATAACATAACTATATATAAAACAATGTCATGAGTTAACCACTTGCCCTACAATTCCAGTTTTGTACTAAGTCGATGACTGTGCGACAATATGTTAAAACAATGTATACATGTCTTAGGATTTATTCAACCTAACTATATATTAAAACAGTGCCATGATTCTTCATAATCAATGAATATACATACTGTTTCAAACAATATATTATTTTTTTTAAATGAATATACGTGTTGTTTGTTAGGCATGCAAACATGTATTAATAACTTATTATATACATGCATATGCATAATAGAATATATATTTTGTACAATTCAATATGACATGTTTACATGATTTCTTTCTTACATGCTTATGACATGTTTACATGATTGCATACATATAGCATTTATATGTTTGTGGGAAAATTATATGATGAAATTTTGCACAATTCGATAGACTAATAATAATTACACACATAAATATCGATGATGATTGTGACACTTAATTTGTGCACTTTTGACTCTATACTATGTGAATAATTATAAATTATCTATTTGAATTGTGACAAAATAACTGAGTGTGGTATGCTAGGCATTAATTGATATGTGCATATATGTCTTTATTCAGATACATATTTCTTTGTGAAAATGGCAAGTGCTAGCAAGAACATTGTTGCTGAGCTCAATAAGGGTGAAAAATTGAACGGGGACAATTACGAAATCTGGAGTTTGAAAATTCAAGATGTCCCGGAAGAGCAAGATGCTCTTGAAGTTGAACAATATCCCGACCGAGCCTAAAGATGGCAACACACCCAACATAGAAGGGACCGTGAGGCATTTGAGGCCTGAAAAAAGAAAAACTCAACGGCTCGCATTACATTGCTTAGTAGCATGGAAAATGATATAATGCGAGAGTTCAAGAGTTATGATGTTGCCAAAGTAATGTGGGAGGCCTTAAAGAAGAAGTTTGGTGAAACCTCTGTCACCAAGCTTTGACAGCTCACTATTAAGTTTGACACATACAAGAAACGCCCTAACCATAACATGAGGCAACACTTAAGGGAGCTATCAAACATGATCAGTGAGTTAAGGGAGGCCGGGCACATTCTGATTGATGAACAACAGGTTCAGGCTGTTATACGATCCTTACCTCATAACTGGGAGCATATGAAGGTTAATTTGACCCATAATGAGAACATCAAGACCTTTAATGATGTTGGGCGTCATTTGGAACTTGAAGAAGACCGCATTGAGGCTTCAAGGCCTGATACTGATGTGTATATGGCTAGCTCAAGTAATAAAAGGAGTCATAGTGGCCATAAACGCAAGCCTTATGGTGGCTACAAAAGGCAAGGATCAAATAGAGCTAAAGGTGATCATCATTATGCAAAATATGATCATCATGGAAAGGGTAAAGCTCCTATGCTTCATCAGAAGAAGAACAAGGCTAAACTCAAATACTACAACTGTGGAAAAAAGGGTCACTTTGCTCGTGAGTGCAACGAGCCAAAGAAGGTACAAACCCTTGATGCATTTTCTATAAATAATGATTTTAGAAGTGCAAATTTTGTTTCTAGTTTTGTTTATTTGACTGAATATCATCCTTTGTGGACTGTAGACTCAGGAGCAACCGACCATGTAGCTAATGATCGTGATATGTTCGTGGAATTTCGTCGAGTTCCTCGTGGAACAAAATGGATATATGTAGGAAACAACTCACGTGTTGAAGTAAAAGGGATTAGCACTTGCAAGTTGAGCATGCGTGGTGGACGACCACTTATCCTATATGATGTGTTATACGCTCCAGAGATTCGACGAAATTTAGTTTCTGTTATTGTTCTTCTATAGTGTGGATTTATTATGAACTTCTATGGTACTAGTGTAAATTTGTTTCTAGAACAAACTTATTATGGATGTGGCTATGTGTCAGATGGTTTTATTGTATTGGATATTGACTATGTTTCGAATAGTAATATTTATCGTGCTTGTTTTTCCCTTGCTACATCTTCTATTGATTCAAATGTTGATGTGAATATTTGGCATGCTAGACTTGGCCATATAGGTCAACAAAGAATGGATAGATTAGCAAAAGAGGGCCTATTGGGGCACCTTGAAAATGTTAATTTACCAATGTGTGAAAATTGTCTAGCGGGAAAAATGGCAAGAAAACCATTTGGCAAAGGAATAAGAGCTGAATTTCCATTGCAATTGATTCATTCGGATATTTGTGGTCCGATGAATGTGAGATCCCGGCATGGAGGTGTTTATTTCATCACTTTTATTGATGACTACACACGTTTCGGTTATGTTTATTTGATTTCTCATAAATCTGAAGCTTTAGAGTGCTTCAAGAAATACATTAATCTTGTTGAGAATCAATTAGATAAAAAAATAAAAATGTTGAGAACGGACCGAGGACGTGAATATTTGTCTGATCAGTTCAAACAATTATGTGATGAAAAAGGAATAGATATGCAATTAACTATTCCATACACTCCACAACAAAATGGAGTAGCCGAAAGAAGAAATGGAACTCTTCTTGAAATGGTTAGGTCTATGATGGCCCAAACCAATTTACCAATCACCTTTTGGGGTGATGCTCTGTTAACTGCCACTTATATTCTCAATCAAGTACCCTCCAAATCAGTTTCATCCACTCCTTATGAGTTATGGACCAATAGAAAACCAGACTTATCTAATCTAAGACCTTGGGGTTGTGGTGCCTATGTTCATGATTTACATCATCAACATGGAAAATTAGGTCCAAGAGGAAAAAAGAGTATATTTATAAGAAACCCTGAACATTCAAAAGGTTATGTGTCCATTGGTGAACATTCGAGTGGGAGCATAACTGAATTTGAGTCTCGGGATTCTACTTTTATGGAAAATGATTTTCCAACAAAGGGTGAGATAAATCAATCTGTATCTCTCTATGAGATACAAAATCAAGAAGATTCTACTTTGATGAATCGTTTTGGTTCATGTGTCCCAACAAATGCTGATAGTATCTCATCCAAGTGGGAGCAAGACAAAAGATGTTGAATCTGTTTCAACTGAATCATAAATAAAGCATAGCAATCGTGGCAATATCCCCAAACGTCATTTTCCTATTGAAAATGAGGTTTATATGATCGCACCTCAAGATGAGGATGAGCCTAAAACTGTTCAAGAAGCTCTTACTTGTCCTGCTAAAGAGAAATGGAAAATTGCAATGGAAGAGGAAATGGAGTCCATGAGATCAAACAATGTTTGGGAATTGGTTGACCTCCCTGAAGGACGTAAAGCTATTGGGAACAAATGGGTTCTCAAAACTAAATGAAAGACTGATGGTTCTATTGAAAGGTACAAGGCACGTCTTGTAGCCAAGCGGTATACACAACAAGAGGGAATTGATTATGAAGAAACCTTTTTCCCAGTTGTGAGATTTGCCTCTATAAGGTTAATTCTAGCCATAGTTGTAAATTTAGATTTGGAATTACATCAAATGGATGTATAAACTGCATTTCTAAATGGAGAACTGGAAGAGGAAATCTATATGGAACAAACCTATAGGTTTCATAGTTGAAGGTCAAGAGCACAAAGTGTGCAGACTATTAATATCTATTTATGGTCTTAAACAATCTTCCAGGCAGTGGTACATAAGATTTCATCAAGCAATTCTTTCTTATAATTTTGTGATGATTGATGAAGACCACTGTGTGTATGTCAAGAGATCTAATAGTAAATTTGTGATTCTTTCACTTTATGTGGATGACATACTATTCGCTGGAAATAATGAGGAGTACTTAATAACCATTAAGCGATGGTTGTCCTCCAATTTCGAGATGAAGGACATGGGTGAAGCAGCATATATACTTGGTGTAAAAATTAAAAGGGATCGATCAAAGAAGATGCTAGCTCTTTCACAAGAGCCATATATCAAGAAAATTCTTGAGAGATTCCATATGCAAGATTGTAAACCCATTGATACTCCTATTACAAAAGACCAAGGTCTAAATCAAAGAATGTGTCCTAAAACTCCACATGAAAGAGAACAAATGGCAAAAGTTCCTTACTCTAGTGTTGTTGGAAGCCTCATGTATGCAATGATGTGTACAAGACCTAATATTTTCTTTGCTGTTGGTATGGTAAGTAGATATCGCAAACCCGAGATGACCCATTGAGAGTCATCAAAAGGATACTTAGGTATCTCAAAGGCACCGTTGATTATGCATTGTGTTATCAAGGCAATAATTTGCATCTAGTTGGTTATACAGATGCTGATTGGGGAGGAGATTTAGATGAAAGAAAATCTACCTCAGGTTATGTTTTCTTACTGAACAATGGAGTGATTTCATGGAGTAGTAAGAAACAATCATGCATAGCGATGTCAACAATGGAAGCTGAATTTATAGCATGTTCCACAGCAGTGCAAGAAGCGGTTTGGCTTAGGAGATTCTTGAGTCACTTGGGATTTAACAAAGATGCATCAAGTCCAGTTTTGGTGAATTGTGATAGTCAGGCTGCAATTGCATTCACAAAAGATCCCAATTACCACTCGAAGACCAAACACATTGATACCAAGTATAACTTTATCAGAGACATGATTGCACAAAAAGAAGTGAAAGTGCAGTACATATCTACGCAAAAGATGATTGCTGATCCTTTTACAAAACCTATACCTAGAGATGCATTCAATGGTCATATGAAATCTCTAGGATTGCGTAGAGTTTAGCATGTATGTATTGTACTTGATGAAAAACAATTTGTTGTTATTCTTCCTTTATATTTGTAATATACTATTTACTATATATTAATGCATATCAAAGTTTTGTGCTTTGTCTTATCATGCATACACACACATCTATGTTATGTACATAAAAGTAAAGGTATGTCTGGACAAGAGATTGGCCTTCTCACACAGTAATCGCTTCTATGACTTAGTAGTGCATAGAAATGAGATTGGATTTAAGCTTTTTTGATATAAATTTGGAGAGCTCGAGCTTAAAATGGAAAATTGCCTTGATAGTGAATCAAGATGAGATCACTAAATTAAATTGTGATCGAAAGGTAAAACCTCCCACAAGTTTACCTTAACTGTCTTTATATGCCAAAGGGAGTCCTGTGATTATAAATTGAAAATTTAAAGTAGAGTTGTGGACTCAAGTTAAATATTGAGTATATCTGAACTATCACCTGTATAATATTAGTTTGACATACGCTCCATTGCAAAAGGAGAATAATATTGTAGCATGTGTTTCATACCACATGTGCATTTTGCGACCAATAAAGGTAACATAAGTTTTTGATCTCTACTTCTAAGTTGTGTGAGCCTTAGAGATTAAGGAATCTCATTTAAGTACCCTCAGTACTTTTTGACTAATCTTGAAGTTTTATCTCAATGTTAGTTATCTTGAAATGTCACCAATGATTATGAATCATTCGATCTAACGAGCCATATTCAAATAACAGTTGATTTAAAATGGAAAGATATAAGTTGAAAAGGAAGATCATCGAAGTGTCTCATTTGCTTAAGTTGTGTCCACTGGTCGACCAATTATATTTGTTTGTTAAATATGATTATGGGTGCATGAGAATTTGAAATAACCATATAAAAGAGATCTTAAGATATTCAAATGTGACTGATGTATCTAGGGTATTGCATACATACTCTACTTACAAGTTGAGCCGTTGTATATACCTAACAGTTATATAGCTATGAGCTCTCAGATATTAATTGTATGCTAGTCGCACGGCCTATTTACTTGTATGAATATGTTTTTTTGCAGAGATAAGAAACATTGTTCTCTATAGATGGAACTTATGAGAAATTAAACCCATTATGTGCGAGTGGGAGATGTTGGAATATACGTACGCACATAAAGTGGTTTGGGTAGTTTTTTGTAACTGATTAAATAACTACTTAGTAGTTATCTATATTCGAGATAAATAAGGAGATTGTGTGAATCTCCCAACAAGAATTTTCAACGTACAAACTTTCTTATGTTTTCTCTCTAATCTCTGTAAGAGTACTTACGCTGTGATTATTGGGTATTTTTCTCTCTTGGTGATTTTGCCTGTTACCAGCGAACAAGTAAAGGTTATCTTTTGCTTCCGCTTCGGGTATGTGATTTTATTATTTGATCTTTGGAATTTCAACAGATATAAATTAAGAATTGTAGCATTAGGATTTATGATACAAAAGAAAAAGAACCGTAGCATTGAGCAACATCGTGATTTCTATCATAATTTACACTTCGTACTGATACATTGGTTGACAGCTACATGAAGCCCATTAAATCTGGTTTAAGTTAATCTAAGAGCATCTCCAATGCAACTCTGGATTGAAGGTGAGGGAGAATGCGTGTGCCGCCCAGGATGAAGTAAATATTCGAACAAAAAAACCTTCTCCATAGACCCGGTAATGGAGGAAGAAGTCTGAACAAATCAAAGATGATCAATGTTAAAAGTAACTTGAAAGTCCAGCATCATGGTTCTAAAAGTAATGCTAAAGGCAAAGTTTCTCTCACTAAAGACTTATTATACATAGCTTGGCTATGACTTTAGTTGAGCAAAAGATTGATCTAAACTATGGATCACATTCACACCATATGAAAGATTAAAGTTGCGCTTATGGGACGTGCCACATGTTTTTTGATGATTTCATAGAGGCTTTTTTTTGTGTGTTAATTTGATAAGTTGATGTAACTATAACTGCGTCAACATGTTCTTTTATAAATAATAAAATTCCAATTCAAAATAATTGTCCGATATATGGTTGCTACCTCATTAATGAAGGAGAGTGCAATTCACAGTTGCATTGGAGAGATTCTCTCTGTCTAATGCAATTTTATGACATAAGATAGACATCCCCTTGACGAAATGCCACTTCTCCAAAGGTACTCTACGTATTGTGCATTGGCTCAAATCTAAACAAATCAGGGCGAGAAAATCAAGTGAAGAATAAAGGGCATCATCGTTGTTAGTACAGTACATAGAATTCTTTTGGTTGAATTCAATTGATCATAAAATCATGTGTAGTACAGGACTCACTAAGCATACTGAAAATGTACTTTCACTTCAATAATCAAATATATCTGAGCTACGATACATACACATATGGGATACTTATGCAGTTTTCATGCGAATAAAACGGAAACGGTCTTACGCTGCATACTCTGTGCCTTAAAGAAATCAAACAATAAGAGAGAACAACATGACAATCAAAGGATAATCAAATTTACATAGGTGTAGAAAATGTATAACCTGATCTCCATGAAATCCCAATTTCTCCAGGGTATCATGAAGAGTACCGTGCTCGTTAATCCAATATTTCACAGCACTTTGACTGGTATCTCATCAAGGAAATTTATAAGAGAAGCTTCGCAAGAGAAATCAGCACGAACAGGCTTCAAACTTTGAACCGCACAACGATGCAAGATATATCGTCTTTACTGTCTCTATCCAGTGCTTCTGACGTTAATTGTTTCGCTGCCCTCTGGGGGTCCTTGAATTTTCTTGCAATATCGACTGCTTCCTGGTTACCCATGACCTGGATTGATCACGAATGTCAAGGACTTTTCGTGTCTTGAAGCATGATAGGAAAAGTAAAATACGAGTAATTTTCAGGAATACTAACCTTCCACAGACCATCACTTGCAAGAACAAGAAGATCAGTATCATAATCAATATCTGCATACCGTATATCAGGATCCGAGCGCAAGTGAGACTTGAGACTCTTGTCGCCAAAAGCACGAGAGACTGCCAACTGCCCATTAACTCTTGGCACATCTCCTAATAAATATGCTAAACATATCAGCTATATAATATTTAACTAAGCCAAACAGAGATAAATGGAACATCCTTCACATTACAAACAGACAAATCCAATATATATATGTATGCAAGTAAAAAGCTCTTAAAAGATAATAAAAAAAAATGGTAAAAGTTAGTTATTTGGCTCTGTACCAGCACTGCTCCTAGATGCAACTCTCACAAGGTCCTTTTAGGACTGGTTACAGGTTCACAGCAACCCAAGTATCAACCAACACCCATGGAGTTCTCTTCAATAATTGTGCAATTTCACCCTGGTTAAAGAATTTGCATGATTTTCTTTTTGAAAACTAAATGAGTTTTAATGTGTACCACCAATACACCAAATAGTATAGACAGCCAGTTACATATATGTCGATATTGGGAAAAGATCATAGGAACCCTCCTTCATTTGATGGTGTTTGAAACAAATGATGAAATAGGACTTTCAGAATAACGCGCCAGATTCAGGGGCAATGGCAAAGAATTTGGAAGCCAAAATGCATCAGTCATAGTAATACATACATTGCTATTATACAAACTTAAATCATGTTCACATCTTGCTGCATGATCACAACATCTAAAATAAAACTAATGAGAACTGGATGAAAGATGACCATGATTGACAACTTCTAATGCTTCTCTGATCAGTGAGCACAAGGAAATTAGTATTCTAGGAAAACATCATTTCCATCAATTAAAATATTTTTTAAGAAATATCCCAATAAAATTAAAAGGAGTTTTCTTATAAGATGAGGATAATATTTGTAGAATCCTAAGAATATATTAAAAAATTATAGAGATTCAAAGAGAAGTAGGTGCAGCAGCAATGGAAGCAAAAATAAGAGAGATGTTGTTCGGTGGTTTGGGCACAACCAAAGACGATCGGCATATGCCTCAATTAGGAAGCTAGACTCTATAAATTGTAGGAACTCAAAGAGATAGGAGACACCGAGATAACTTAGACATTAATTATAGAAAGATTTGCAAAATACCAAGTCAAGTAGGAGTAGCACCAATTGACTTAAAGATTAGGGAAGGGCGGTTGCGGTGGTTTGGTAACCTACAAAACGGCCTACAGATGCCCCCGCTAGAAAACTTGACTTAATAGGAACTGAAGAAATTCGACGAGGCAGGGGTAAACCGAAGTTAACTTGGAATGCATTAATTAGGAGGGATTTGAATGCTTTGGAAAGCTTACCATCATTGCATTAAACGAACACGATGGAAGCGTTTGATCCATATAGCCGAGACCAATTAATTTGGAACTGATGCAATGTTGTTATTGCTTTTGTTGCAAAATACCAAGTCACATCATCAGTTGCATTAAAAATAGTTGAATGGAAACATATGATCCATGTAGCAGATCCCAACTAATTTTGGATAAAGTTAGGAGGTGGAGGTGGAGGTGGAGGTGGAGGTGGAGGTGATGGTTGTATCCTGATTCAGTTCTTTGTAAGATGAAGAGAATGACATACTTGGAGATAAAAACGAGTCGCTCAGAAACAAAAACCTTCTCAATAGACTTTGATGATGATTCCTTGTTGAGTTAGGGCTGGCACAACCTTAATGCAACATCCAATAAATTTAAAAGGAGTAGATATATAATCAGAGAAGGCTAGAAGCTTTGCTTTTGAATATCCTAAAAGGAATTAGAAGATAGTTGGCCTTTTTACGATAAATCAAGCCCTTGGTAAAACTTTATACTCTCGAACACTTTCTAACGCCATCACTTGCTCGATAGCTCTCTAACATAGGATTGGCTTGTACTTTTTCACAAGTAAGTTGCATTATTACCACAATCTTGGCTCATGGTACAAAGCTAAGTTGACATTCTCAAGCTTGTCGTAGATTAGCGGTTGTATATATTTCTTAGTTTATACCACAGGCAATATAAAGTTCCTCGTAGTAAAAAGGTAACTTTCTTATAGTGGGGGTAATGATATTCTACCAATTACCGACCTAAAGTCATACTTCAAGTTGTAGACCTAATTGGAGACCATGCAATACACATCGGCATACGTGCGTGCACATCCCAATGTGTATAGCACAGTCTCCAAGTATATGTATGACTTCATGTTGAGACTTTAAGGCAATATTTTAGCATTTACCATACCAGAGAGCAGAAACTTCCAAGAACCAAATAGAACTTCAGTTCCAGTTTCATTCCTCTGCTCTTTATCCAAACCCACTATTCAAACCCTTAACAGCATTGATGCCACCATTAGCACAATAGTTGTATTCCCACTAAAAAATGGGGCAATAACAACAAAGTCTCATTCCACTTTAGTTGGAATTGACTACACAGATCAAGCATTTCCACTCAGCTCAATCATTAAGTTAAGCAAACCTTTGTGCACTTGACTCTACACCCATGCTTAAATGTAGAGCCACACGAAAATAACCCCAATGTTTATATCTATCTGATTCATTGTCATAAAAAGTAATGTTGGTTGTCAACTTATCTCAATCCTCCTTTATCTGGAGTCTTGACATGGGGACCAGCTGCGTAAAGCATAAGAGCTCCATATGTTTTACATGGGTGGAGTTCCGCACTAAAAGCTACATGACATTTAAACTCCTCTGCTCATAGTGACCACTGGTACACAAGCAAATCAGAATTCAATTATAGCCATCACCTTTACCAGATCATTCCACTTCCACCACCGAACTTAGTATCTTCACAGGCATTTTAAAAACAGTATAAGTATGTTTCATTAGCTTTTGAAAGAAAATCACTTTCCCAATGATGCTGATATAGTCTACAGTATGTGTGCCAAAATAGTCTAATGGTAAGCACAACAAACATCCTAAGTTTTAGTAACAGAGAAGAAACAACTAGAAATATAGAAAGATATCAGCTCTTGAACACATAAGAAAGTTCCACAATTGTTGTAATGTAAGTGTGCAGGTCTTGCATTCAACGTGATAGAAAGAGTAGCACTGTAGCACAACAAAAGGAATAAGGAATTAAAAGATCTACCTGTCAAAGTTTACAGCACTATGGAAGGGTGTCATGAGACTTTGACTCAAGAATAAACGAACAAAGTGTATTGGAATGCATAAATACAAAGGTTTGAACACCCATGGTTATCAAAAAATAAAATGAAGTTGCTATGATTTGTAGTATTGAGCTAGCATTATTCTTGCTTTTACATTTGGAACAACAGAAGATTACCTTCACGTCTATAGAATCTAGAAAACAAAAAATATGAAGAAATATTTGCTTCAACCAAGACATACTCTCAACTATGTCATTAACAATTCAAGCTCTATATCCAATTCTTTTCACACGATACCCTATTCATGGATCATGATCAAAGATAGGATAGACCATGATCAAGCAAGACAGTACATGTGTAGGGTTATTCACCATTGCTGAGCTTTTATTGAGCCTATGCTACTTAATGCAAATCTAGTTCTACACATCTCAAGTTGCATGATGTGCAAACATGAAGGAAAGGCACAATTGTTCTAATTCATCTTCAAAAAGCGCATCCAATGCTTTTCCCTCACCAGCAATACTATTTCATCTAAAACATCATATTTACGTACAAATCTAGCCGCTCGATAAACTTTTTTGCCAAACCATCCTTGTTTTCTTTTAGGCAGCATTTAGTCTTATGTTACTACAATAAAACCCAATCCCTAATTGTTTTCTAGATCCAACTCTTCACTTATGACCATAAAAGGTTTTTGATTAGATAAACCAAGCCCAAGAAAACTTGTATCAATACGTCAAAAAACATCAAAGTGGGAAAGGAGGGAAAATGGTAGCAGATAGCCCATTCATGGCACATTGATAGAGGAGCTGGAAGTTGGCTTTTGAAAAATGTATCATAACTTCAACCTTGTTGCTTGAAACCCAATAATTAGAGCATGGGCCCAAATCCATTCCCTCACTTTGAATTGAGCATTTGTTCATTTAGTAATTTACATGGGATCCCGATGTTTTCAAGGTGATGAAGTGGGGCATAGGCAGTCCATAATATTTACTTAACCCCCCAAGAAATTATATAATCATTAGGCTGCAATTTCCAAGGACGTTTATTGGATAAGGAATATAGATTTTCAGATTTTATCACCTCACTCTTTTAATTGTTCTTTCTTTCTGTCTCTTCCATGACAATAAAGTTCAAATCATATTTTGGAAGATAGAATTTATATTCTATCAAAGGGCACTATTAGTATTAGAGAATGAAGAATATGCTCTCAAAAAAGGTAAAAGGAATAAAGAAACATGGCATACTTGTAAAAATGATAATAAACTAAAGAGGAGTGCTAGGGTGACTCACTACGGACACGCTATGAGCGCGCACCTTGTTTTTTTATTTATTTTTTATTTTTTTAACAATTTTGTAGTCATAGTGAATGTCCGTAGCATTATCCTCAAGCACAAAATTGTAAAAAAAAGTAAAAAGAAATATAAAGCATGGTGCGTGCTCTTAGTGAGTGCCAATAGTGGGTCACTTTAGCATTTCTCTAAACTAAACCAAGATCCCTTTTTCATGTAACCATGGGTTTCATTACAATAACAAGATATGAAACTTCCACAAAAGTTCGATTTTGGTCACACTAATTGGTGTTCTTGGTTTTATAGTGAAAGTCAAAAACCCATAATGAAAAGACATCTATAATGGTCCAACAGATATGCAACATCATAATAAACATCTCTTTTAAAAGTAGACATAAGTAGAGGATTAGGAAATTCTACATTCCATGGAATTGAAACTGAAACCTAAGAAAGGAAATTTTAATATTACTAGAACAATTTTGGTATCCAGGTTTTAGAAGAAAACTATAAATTGTAATTGAGAAACTAAATGCAATGATCATTATCAGACTTTTTTTTTTCAAGAACTTCCATCTATATTTAAGCATTGTTTGCTACCAACCAAGTGGTAGCTCCAATGGTTTGGCATGTGCTCACCTCACCATGAGGTTGAGGGTTCACGTGCTCCTGTACGGGAGTTGCGGTGGTGCAAGAAGGTTTCTTATTAAAAAAAAAAAAAAAAAAAAAAAAAAAAAAAAAAAATTGTCTTGATCATACTTATCATCATTCTTGATGATTTACTTCTAAAGTCTACCAATCATTTGCATTCTTCACACACAATTGTGCCTTATTTTATGTAGAACATGTTAAGTTTGGTTCCATGTCAAATCATTTTTTGCATATTCTCATCTTGGACTGTTCAAGTGAGACTGACTACTTATCCTGCTTATTCAAAAGGGATATTACATATTTTATCTCCATATAGGCTAGTTTACCTAGTGTTATAAAAAAAGAAGTGTAGGCTAATTTCCATAGTTCTTCAACATTCAGTTTCATTTATCTTCATCTCTAATGTTACCAATTTGACAATTCTATTTATGCAACTGAGCATCAAGTTAAGGTAGCTAAAAAGGAACGACGAAAAGCATAGTTTAAAAGGCAACAAAGAAAAGCATAGCAACTCAACCCCATTTCTCTTTTCAAAAATATGTTCAGCTTTTCACAGTTTTAGCGCTATTATTCGTTTCAGTTTCTAAAGCTTCAAAAGTTTATCCAGGACGTAATTTGTTTAATTGTACAAAATATTAAACTAAGCTTCATAACCCAGGCAATAATTGAACACCTAGACGACAACATTAGTTTAACGGCTTAACGTTTAGTATATCACATCAAGACGTAAGTCATCCAACCTCAGGTCCATAACACCTAAAGATCAAGGAATGAAGTAATGACGATAGATGACGATAGATGAGGAGACTAAATAATACTATTAATTAGCTAATGTGGCAGTTAACAACCCATTATCTAATGAGCACAAAGTTGACAGGCATAGTTTGAAGAGAAAAACAGGGAAATTCAAGAGTCAATGGGGGGGAAGTCATGCACTAGAAAGAACAATTTTCAATGTCAATTGTCAAGTATCAGTACGAGGCAGCCTTTTACCTGTAATGTCTCTAAAACCTCACTTACAAGTAAAGTTAGAAAGCTGAAGAAGAAAAGTGTAAAAAATCTAATTACCAAGTCAATAGGCAAATGGAAAATTGATAAGAACCAAAAAAGTAAGAGTAACTATCTTATTGATTGACGAACAAGAAGAAACAAATCTCTCCACAAATGAAAGCATGCAGAAATTAGAGTTGTTGATGTCTTCAGAAGAATCAGAACCCTATTACCACTAACTCACACATATTTACACCAACTCTTGTAACAAACCCATTGGATATGGACAGACTTTGACCCCAATATTGAATAACAAAATAACAGAAGATCCAGATAATAGAGACAGAAACTGTGTATTAAGAGTAGAAAGAACAACAAAAACACAATAAGCACAGCCTACAAGGCTACAACAGATCGAGACGCTGAAATCACCCAAATTGCTCTAAGAGTGCCTGAGACTATGACCAAATTCAAAATCCCTAGTACCACTAATTCACACCTATATATACTAAGAGTCTAAGACCAGTAACTAACCCCTTGGATGTGGCAAAAAACCCTTATTCAAGGGTCTATCAAAAACATTGAGGAGATTCTGCACAAAATAATGGATAAGTAGTTACATTTGGTGACATCCTATGCTTAAAAACTTCTTCGATTAGGCAAGTCACCCCTCCCTACATATATTTTAGTTTTAATGTAACCTTTGTAGCTCTCGACAATCAACATAAGAATCACCAAAGAATTTGATGCATTACCTCATGGGTCAAAACCGTTACTAGCTCCGTCACCATAGCCATATATTCTAGTGTTGTACTTCATAATTTGAGGTTTGAAATCAAAGCTAAATAAAATTTCTTGTTGGTCATCATTTCACAGCTTCATTTCACTCCTATATTGCTTGTATTGAAGTTTTGAAAAAAAATAATCAACTAATCATCCATCTGAATTACATAAGTCAGTCAAGTATTTTGGCCTCACTTCTTCAATCTCCTGGTCAACACTACTCTGAACTTGTTTCATACGAATGCCTATCGGCTATCAATATGAAGGACATATATATGCAATCATTTTCCAAGGCATAAACATAATATCAATATCTTTACTTCATAGAAATTCAATGCAAAGTGTGGCCCAATTAACCAACAGCCATAGGATTCTTCTTCTATTTGAATTACTACTTTTCTTACTAAATTTGAAAAAAAGATTGCATATCTATACTAAATTGAAAAACTAATTTGAATGAAAAAAAGATAACAACTTCTTTGAAGTGCATATCTATACTAAATTGACACTTCAGATTTTGGTATATATTTTCTTGCCCATTCATTTTATCGTTTTCTTTACATGCTGGACGATTTATCAGCTTCCCCAATCATTTGGGCACACGGTTAACTTTTCTGTCGGAGATTACTATGTTAGCTTAGTGCCAAAAAGAAATCGACTATTGTGTTGAAGATGGTCATCTTAGCGTAGGGCCAATGATTCAACCACTTTCCAAATACACCAAAAATCCATTCCCCCACAATAGAATTTTTTGTTTAGACTCAGTGAGGACTTAACTAAGTTCTCCAATGCTGAAATTAGAAATTTCAAAGAACTGGCACCAACAAAACAAAGCCAATACGTCAGACTGCACCAACAACTGAGGTCTAAACTACACAGTTACCCCTTTGTTCAAGTTCCCATTGTGATTAATTTAACTTAACATCCCAAGGTGATGCCTTTCAGTATCAAACAAACATCTAAGACAAGTGCTATTAAAAATAACACAGGCAGCCTTCAAAACAAAATCACAGGCTGAATGGCAGGACACTTGCCATTTTCCCTTGTCGAAGCATGAATCAAAAGAGAACTCACTGCTTCAAAGGCCTAGGCCAACTAATCGACATGAAGCATGATTGCAACTAAATACCCAATAAACACTGTCTCGATAAGAAAACTTTTACCATGCAGAAAAAAGAGCCAATAAAACAAATGATAATATAGGAACCAATAAACAACCAAAAAAAAGGTATTATTAGAGCACCTGGCATGTTTGACACGAAGCCACCTCTGTTCTCAATGCTGCCGCGTTCAGTGTTGGGCTCATGATCTGTCGTCATCTGTATTGCCCGCCCTCCTTTCGAAAGAACTCCCCGTGAATCTCCAACATTTGCCATCCATAATTTTTCTCCATTAACGAGAATAGCAGTGACGGCAGTGGACCCACCACGTCCCAAATCGGGAGTGTGGGAAAGAATCGCTTGGTCAGTTGTTTCATAGGCTTTTGCAATAGATCTAGTGGTGTCGGTCCAAAACTCTTCCTAGAATGCACAGATAAAAAAATATATGTAATAAAAAAGAAAGGCTGTAGAAAATATATATGTTGGGGTTTATAAGACGAACTGAAATACATTATCTTAAACCAGAATCCATCAACTTGCCTCCTTTAGGATATTTGAAAACAAATGCTTTTGTAGGTAGGCCGGCACACTGTCTCCCAAATGCCCATCATATATAGCAAACAGTCCAAGCTCATGCCCTCTGGTCTCTACAAATTTAGCAACATGAAAATCTTCCATAGGATGATTCGCTCTTCCTTTTACAAGACTATATCCAAACTTGACTGGCCCTTGATGGCTCCGACCCTTCCCGGAGCCATATGAGGAGTTCCCTCCTGCAAACTAAAAAGGAACACGCCGTAATTCTCAACTAACATTAAAATATTACAGATTTACAGTAACGAATGAAATAAACATAATTAACACCAGACCTCCACAAAACAATTTTCCTCAAGCAAGCTCAACTATACTCAGATAATACCAGAAAAAACCAACATCAGCTTAAATCCACAAAAACCAGAACCGATCAATTTCACTTTGAGAAATTATTGACATCTTACAATAATCTTCCACATAATAAACCCGGTCGGGTTGCCAGGGCGAAAGGTGTAAGTGTGAGTTAAGCCCACGTACCCATTTCGATTCCCCGATTCCCCGCTGCATAAGCCTCGACGGGTCACTGGCTTACTAACATGGGTGGAGGCAACAACGTCCCGTGGGGTGAGATTAGTCGGGCAAAGCCCCTTCATCCGATACCCCAGGTGAATAAAAAATAATAATAATAATCTTCCACATAATAATTAACTCAAATGTTTTCAAAAAAAAAATAATTAACTCAAATACAATAACATCAGAGCATGATAGACTCAACAACCAATCATTCAATTTTCCAAACCCTTTTGATTTAAAACAAACATACCCACAAAGAATTCAAATTAAATGAACACAGAATCCTCACTGGAAAGTGGAAACCAAACAACAAAACAATGAAATATACTCACCGGAGAATAGTTAGAATTAAAGCAGCATAACCTATCCATCTAAAGAAAACTTAGAATTTCGACTCTCCTCACTGAATTCTCAGCAGCATCGCCACCACAAATTCCAACCCAAACCCACTTCCGGAACCCACAATTCACAGCGAATTCAACAAAACCCGGATCGAAAACCCATGTATCTGATCACAAAACCCAGAAAACAATCATCAGGAGAACCAAAAAGCACGGTAGAATCAAAAACCCAAGATGGGTTTTGTCAAAGTCGTCTCACCACCGATCAGAACGCACAGCTCCTCCTTTTGACTTCGAAAAAGGGTAGAAGAGTGTTGTTGTTGTTGTTGGTCTTTGTTGCAATAAATTATTGTAGTAGAAATTACGATTTACAACAGATTTAACAAGGAATTATGTGTGACAAAAAGCGAGCGTCTTTGGAGAGGGAGAGGGTTTTTATTGTGGAGTTGGAAAACAAAATGGGAGTAGAAAAGGCTGCAACGTGGCAGACTTCGCCACCTCCTCCCTGTTAAGTGTTGACTTTGCTGTGTCCGCTGTTTCAATCTTTTATTTTTTTTTGAAAACCACTGTTTCAGTCTTTGATGACTCGTTTTTTAAAATTTGTTTGGTCATAGTTCTTTTTCTTTTGGTACAATACAATTATAGCTGCCCTTTGTCCTCAACTGGAGGGCTTCTACAACACTCAAGTGCCATACCCGTACTTTGGCCTTGTTTGGTTGTGTGGTGACTGGCTTTGGGTGGTGTGAGAGTTTGGCGAGTTTGGGAATTGACCTTGTTTGATTAGAGGTAAAGTTATCTCTTGCAAGATAACTTGCACGGAGTTGGTGCTTAAATTTTATAATAAAGTCTCAATTCAAAGTGAGGAGAGTGTGGTAACTAATTTTATATATGGGCAACAAATATAAAAGTGGAGTTCACTCCAAAATGTCAAGGCAAGATGGAGTGTTTACTCCACACATATGACTGTCGATGTGGGACTATCGATGTGGGACTATCCCAACATCTCCAACACTCCCCCTTCAAGTTCAACTTGGACTAGATCACAGAACGTCAATCATCTATTTTGGTTAGATGTCTACAAGGCCCTTGAACAATGGACAATTAAGCCAACCATCTACATGATACCATGTTTAATTTTATAATAAGATCCCAATCCAAGGTAAGGAGAGTGTGGTGACTAATTTTATGCATGTGCAACAAGTGTGAAAGTGGGGTTCACTTCAAAATGTCAAGGCAAGATGGAGTGTCTACTCCATACTTATGACCTTTTTTTTCTTTATAAGTAGTCGATGTGGAACTATCTCAACATCTCCAACAGTTGGAAACTAATCTTGTTTAATTAGCTAAACTTCTCTACAAGCTATCTCTCAACTTACACCTAGAGTGAGATATATCTTCCTCACCCCTATAGGAAGTTATCTCCTGAGTTGTGGACACAATTACTCCTCATTAATGACCATTTTATTACTCATCTCTTTCTTATTTGAAAGTTATTTATGTTAATTCATATATTTTATTGTTTAAAAATTTGCAACTTCCCTACAAGTTTAAAGTTGAACCAAATATAAACTCTAAGAAGATAACTCCGAACTAACAATGTAAATTAGCATAAATCAACCAAACAAGACTCAAATACTCCTCATTAAAGCCCTTTCTCTCATGTCGCTATCTCTTTTTTAATGGTCAACTGTATATTTTATAATTTTTAAAGTATGCAACTTTTTTTTTTGACGAAAAAGTATGCAACTTCTTAAGGAAGTTTGAAGTTGAACAAAATAAAAAAAAGGTAAACCTCTATAGGTTGGATTGTGAAATAAAACCAACACTTTTAACAATACTCTTCTTGCTTAACGTTCAGTTTACGCCGATTCATCTGATGAAGAGGTGGAGGATCAGGTGTTGGATTTGGGAGGGAGTAGTGAAACTTCTTAAAATCCTAGTTTTTGTTTGATTGGGAGGTTCCGCACAGACAAATTTATTCATTTTGAATTGATGAAGAATAGGATAGCTAACATCTGACATCCTGAAAGATCCCTAAATGGATTAAACAACGCACTATGGCAAAATTGTAAATAAATGAGAAGAACAAAAGGGATGGACTTAATTGAGATCCTTAAGATGGTCCTAGAACATAAGCGTTTAGATGAGATTTTGGGTCTAGATTTGATCACTCAAAACCTTAGTCTCATAAATTAACTATAAATACTCCTTATAAAATCCTAGCCACAAAAACCCTAGGAAGCTAGTGAAAATGGTAGACATGGTGGTGATTGGTGAAAAGGGGGCCAACATCAAGACTCATCTAAGCTAGGTAAAACCATTGCCTCTTCTTCTCTCTTTCAATGTTTTGAATAGATTAAATGGGTTTTAAAAAGAATGTATAAAATTGATGAGTTTTGGAGATGGTGTTCCAAAATAGATACATAAAAGACGCAATATCATGGCATTCGAGGTTGAAATCAAAAGAAAAAACATGGCATTCGGAATTCGTAAAGCATAAGTAGTCAAGTTTATCACGCAAGGATGGTTCTAAAAGAGATACATAAAAGAGGCAATATCATAAATACTTTTAAGCATTTCAAGTTCCAATAAGCAATATCATGACATTTTGAAAACGCAAAGCATAAGTAATCAAATTTATCCCGCCGGGGAGGTGTCATTGTTATCTCCTTTGTGACAAACCATCAAGGTACAATAAATTAAGCATGGGTGACTTGATTCCACCGTGTGTCCACTGCTCCTCTAGTGGCCCGACGATGACTTGGTTCCATCATACATCCACGACTCCCTAAGAGTGCCTTACATGGGTGACTTGGTTCCACCATGTTGTTATGGCTCCCCAAGAGGCCTTACACCAAGTCAACCAAAGTTGGCTACAACCCTATCCCAAGTCCTTTCTTTTAAAACGTGATTCTAATATACTAGTAGTAAGCCACATTTGATAGAAGTGCAAGCTTCCCACTTATCTCGACTCACCGCTAACAAGTCAATAATTAGACAGTGTTTTGTAGTATATTTTAGGGTTATTTTATATGTAAAAGGCTATATTACACTGAGTTTTTCCTTGTTTTTGTGATTTCAGGTTTGATGCCAAACCTTAAGTGTAAGGTTCGACATAAGTAATAGTGGCACAAACTAGTGTTTATATCCGAATATCAAACAACAAGGACGATATTATGCTAATTTTAAGTTCAACTAAGAAATAAAGTTAGGGTCGTGGGTTTTGAGATTTTAAAATCTAAATTAACTAAAAAAATCAAACTAACTAATGGAGCGAGTAATGTAAATTGAAATTCACAATGGAGAGAGCGTCATAAGGAATCTATGTTACCCAAGCTGTATCTTTTTAATCCAAATCACTCGAAATCTTCTCAATTCATGTTAAGATAAGCGAATCTCCTAAAATTCACTCCATCTAAAGGTCTTGGTTGTAATAGCTCTAAAATCTAACTCGTGTTACGTGTCATCTTAGATCGTACGTAGGACCATTTTACGTGATACTCATATTCAATTCTCTATCGTTGCGACACCGATGTATGTTATTTTTGTTTGGTGTTTGTATTATTTATTTATTACCCGAATCATAATCCAATTGTCCAAACGTGTGAGGACGTGCGCATTAACGCATTTGAATTGTGGATCGAGTTTTCCATGGGAAACTTGCATGAAAATGAGTATTGGGCGAATGGTTTTTGGGTGTTAAGCTATCTGGGGGATAATTTTAAGAAAACACTGACAAAATGCAATAAAATATAATAATTACTTAGTATGGGAACATGTTCCAATCGATAGTGTCGACAGTTGGCACGCGACAGTGCGAGTTGTATGCGAGTGTTCGGGTACGAGAACACCCGAGGAATCAAGTTTTGTGTGGAGCAAATGACCAAGTCAATGGAGAGTCACCTATGTGAGTCCCTAAAGTAGGTGGGTCGGAGTGATTAAGAATCATTGGATCAACCTAGCGATAATGGAGTGAGTGGAGATGAAATTAAAGTATAAATTTCTCTCATTTCTCTCTCTTTTCAAACAAAAAAGGGAATTGAGGCTGGGTTTCAGTGCTTTTTCGCGAATATTGATGCCGAGGGATTGACCAATCACGCAAACTAAGGCGAGATCTTGGCTCACATCTCGATTCTCTACATTTTGATGCCTATTTTGTATGTTTTAGTCGAATTTGGGGGACAACTGTAATGACTCGAAAAATGTGTTATGTTTATATGGCTTGTGTAGTACCTATTTCTACTTGTGTCTGTGGGATAGGACGATGATGTCAGTGTACGAGTAGGGTTCGCCTTCGAAAAACGTGTTGAATGGGGGGCAAATGAGATATGGGTACACGATGTTGAGGAAATGATAATTGTAGGCGATTGGCAAATAAAACACAATAATTAATTAACCCGAGAAAGGATCGGGTCGTTAATATTTTATTCGTGCGCAACGGGGCGAGTCGTGGTGCGATTCGAAGATGGAAATGTGGTCGGGAAGACAGGGTGTCATCCAGCAGAGTCATGAATTTGTGTTAACGTGCTTTGAAGCGGCGAAGCGATTGAGGCGGCCGGAGCGAACAACAATGTCGGATGCGCTCAAGATACGCATTTGGCGTGGAGATTAAATGATGGTATATATATTATTTCTCTCTCCTCACCGCTCAAACACTCTCGTTTCTTTTTTTCATTCTTCTCTCGTTCTCTCTTGGTTGGATAGGAGGGTGGTGAGGAAGATTTCGAGCTTGCAACAATGTCGTAACACTACGAACACATGAGTTGAGGTAAGATCCCGACTCACCATGTTGTGTTTGTTATTTTGATGTTGGTTTTGGGTGTTTTGATCCAAGTTAGGATTTCAAGTGTTTTGGTGGTTTAGGATGGGTAACGACATCCCAGGGAGTTTGGGATAGGCTCGAAACCCAACGACACAAGCCGGGGTGTCGAAAAACCCCAGCATTCTCATTCGCCGACGACGCCGCGAGATAAGCCTTGGAGATTATAAGCCATGGCGTCCGTAATAGAGAGGGTTGTAGTTTTCACGTTTTAAGTGACGCCAGGGATTTTCCCCATGGTGCCACTCACGACGTCTAGAATAGTGCTAGTAGTTGTTTTGACTTTTTAGGCGACCCCGCCAAGACTTTTGGCCACGACATGACCTACGACGTGACACTGTTCATAACACTGAAATTCTAAAAATTAATGAAAACTTTGGGATTTCTCTCGAGTATCCATATAGGTTCAAATATGACCCAATAACCAGGGAATTGACCCAAAATAAGTGGAAATGGATAAAATTATAGAAAATGGGAGAGTTATAATTAAAGAGAAATAGAACTCTAATGCAACTAAACTGGATTTAAATGATTGTCAGATGTCTTGAAAATTGGTGATAAGCGTACGGGGTTAGTTTGGGGACGTTCGAGAGCTACGGACATGAGGTACCGTGTGCATTGTGATTAAAACCATTCGGAGCGTTTATATAATTTCATTTGTGCATTTACTTGGCTATTATCCTTATTAAATTTTGAAATTGTTATTGTTATTGTTATATCTTGGTTTGAAACTTTATTTTGATTGAGTAATCCAAGGGCAAAGGAGTCAACGTGATCCTTGAAAGGACAAAGTTACCTGGTATTATGCACCAATGGCGAGAATTCAGGATTCACGATGCTATTTTTGGAATTCGGGATTCACGATACTATTTTTTTGGTTTCATACAGATGAGAGCTCTTATTTGAACTACTAGATAATTCTTATCTCAAGGATTTTAGGATAGTGTGAATGTACCACGTCCTAAACTTTGAGTTTGGTAGGTGATCTCCCTCGACTCGATAAGAGTCTGGTAGGTGTTTTCTCCTCGAACTCAAACGATTGTATCTTGGTCAGAACTAATTGCGTCTTTCCTTTGTTTTTTGGACACTCATTTGCCATTGATATCTAAGTAATTCATTATCATATTGTCTTTTATTATCTTTAAAATTTTTACGCATGATACTTGATTGGCTTTTTAACTGACATTTGAAATTATCACTACAAGAAAATAGTGATATGATAACGATCGATTACTATTGTCAAAGACAATTAACAACACCCAAGAAAAAGTAGTCTATCAAGGAGTAGTAGAAAGTTTTAGACATTCAACAACACACTAACGTTCTTAAAAGGATATAAATGTGTTGTAGAATGTATGTGTTTAGTTGTAACTACTCGCCAATTTACATTCAACTACACTAAAGTCGTTGTTATTACCCAATTATTAACAACAATCATATACATTGTTGAAAATGATCATATATGTTGTAAAAGCATGTTTGATAAGAATTAAGTACTTTTTTATCAACTATCCACAACACCAATGACCGTTGTTATTGTAAAAATTATTAACAACGTTCCAAAGGTTATTATACTAGCTTTCAAGAACACTTAAGTGAACGTTGTTATAAGTTATTAAAAATCATAAGCATTTATATCCTAAACGTTGTAATTTGTACTATTTCCATCTTTTGCAAATAGTAAGGGGACTTTTAATTATTCCCTACACATCCTTTTCAATATCCATTCAATTGGTTGTTACATATCCAAAATTTATGATATTATATATAACAAGTTCATTTACAATATTATCAAATATTTTCATTAATAATAAAACTAAAGCTTTACATAACCAAAATAATTAAAGTTCACAATGTCGTCACATCCCAAAAGAAGCTTTACATGATTAAAATAAGCTTCACATATCCCAAAAGAAGCATGACATCCAAAATAACCTTTACATGCATAAGCAAAAGAAGCATTACACAACCAGATAATATCTATTTTAAAAAAAGTATATTAATACCAAAAAGTTAAGTGTAAGCCATTCAAACATTGTAGATTAGTCAAAAACAACCTTTTGTACAATCACGAGCAATGTCTTGTTCAATATCTTGTATCATATCCTGCTCATGTATAGTGGAAAAAAAGAAGAAATAAGGATAAAGTATTAAAGGAAGTTCATGAAAGTAAAACAACGCATACAAGTATAAGTGCTACAATACCTTAAGAAGTAACTTGTGATAGAAAACCAAAATGAGTTTAGACCTTTGATAACATCCTCAGTACATTATAATATTGTGCATTAAGATCACAATTGAAAAATATTATACTCCACATTAGAAATAAAGATTGAATGAAGTATACAATATTCAAATTTTATTTAGCCACTAGAGTTTGAATTAAGGAAGTCTATATAGCTAGATTTATGAGAAATGAGAAGTAAGAACCACATTAAAATTACATATCGATCATTAACTGACGAAAATACATAAAAATGGTAAAATGTACCCAAATAACCAAAGAAACACACTTAATGATCCAAACAAGACATAAGTTATACTAATTTTTTTCGATAGGACTGTGGGTTCTACTTATTAACATTTCTAAGTGATATATATACAAACCAAACAAACTGTAAAAACTTGAAGTGTGGAATATTACTCTTACAAACTTAGTAATTATTGAGATTAGTACTTTTTAAAATATTTTACTAGTAGTTCATTGATTTTTTTTTATTTCTCATGCTAGGAACATTGCATCAAGTAGAATTTTTTTTTTATATCAACAAGGAAATATAATGTAAATACTTTGAAGATATTAGTAATTGACAATAAAGAAAATAACTAGTAACTATGAGTTTATAATAATTTAATCATTATATCTAAAAGTTTAGAATATAGTTTTTTCATGGAAGTATAAATTAAAGGTTTGTTTCTACTTAATTAAACGTATCAACAAGTATTAAACAATGAATATGAACAAAATACAAGTAATCATGAGTTAAGCGTACCTTTTTAAAGTAACTTTACTGCAAAATTTGGCCAAGCTACCCAATTCACTATTGGATCATTAGTCACCTTAATTTCTTCATTCGGTCTACATATAGGCACATTTGGGCATAATGCAACCTCAACCCAAATTTTCCAAAATTCCTCACCTAAAGGCATGTTATGCACATTGACATTAGGATTAGTTGCCTCGATCCTCCCTTCTGCTATAACTTCAGGTGGTGCCTCTTCATACCAATGCAATAATAGACAACGAGCATTTGGAATAGGTGGTCGATTTCTATGATCAGTTGGTGCTCTTCTTTGAGTAATCTTATTATGTTGATTACTCTACAACCACATAAAAAGTGTTGATAAATTTAAACAGACTTTATCATAAAAAAGAAATATTCTCCTGAGACTATCATGTATGAATTTTTATGCTCCATACATATAATTTGTAACATTATATATTGTACCTTACGAATTTTACTCGAAAGTGCATTTGTCAATTCTACGACCTTTGTCTTCAACTCGGCCATCTTTGCATTAGTTGTTTCTTGCCTTTGACTTTGTACATTCAACAATGAAGCTTGGCTTTTAACCAATTCTTCCAACTCTTTCACTCTTCCACTTGATAGCGAGCTTACATCAATTAAAGAAGGTGTGGCACCAAACCCAAATCCTCTAACATGACCACGACACTCAGGACCTAATACTTTTGTAAGAGGATCACGATTGACGTCATTCAATTCATTTGCATCAGCTATTGATGATCGTGCATCTTTAATTTCTTCCTACAAATTTTTAAAAGGAAAAAAATAAGTAACAAGTGAGTTAAATATGAATGTAAATTTTAACGTTGTATCACCAACCAAAATATTTCATACAAAACATCATATTAAGTACATATCCATGACTAAGTAATATTCATGGTTACCAATGTTTTTGCAATAGCTTCATTGTGTGGAGTCCCATCCTTTCCTACATGTGCTTTGGTCCAAATATCCACTCTTGTTATTTTATTTGGATTCAAGCTAGCTTTTTTCTATAAACAAATAAGGAAATAAACCCAAATCTAAATGTGCCAAGAAAAATATCATATGAAGTGAAAAGAAACTAGAAATTATTAGTAATTAGAAGCATTTTACCATTTCAGCTTCTAGTCTACCATAACCCTTACAACTTATGATATGCACAAGTTTGTGTCTTTTTTGCAATTCTCTATATTTCTTTGCCTTCTCCTATAATCATGCAATGGACAAAAAAAACTACTTACGATAAAATTAGTGAACATAGAATAACTTTCTTAAACTATATATTTATTGAATTTAACCACAAATAATCCTCAAATTTTGGAGACAATCTCTCATTGACAAATTTGTTCCAATCATCAGTTGATGATATACTTTTTGGTTTTTCAGGCATTTTAAACTCAAGGCCTTTACATTTTCTCTTATTAGCCTTTCTTAAGCTTTTTGTAATTTTACATTTGTGTTACTTCCAACACCTTCCCATCCTCTAAAAGATTATTCGTCGTGAGCAACATCAATGATAAACCTTTTGTAACGACCCGAAAATTTGGTTATTTGTGAATGATGATGTGTAATATGTATTTATACTCGTATTTGAGTGACCGAACGATTTAATCAAAGGAACGAGTATGAAAATTGGTTTATGGGTACACTGGGATTTAAAACATCGTAAACAAGACATGATAAATGAATTTTCTAATAATTTAATTATTTATTTGTACGAGATAAACGCGAAAATATACCCGTGACGGGGAAATACGGACCGAGGAGGCAAGACGGGTCGGGGAAAAGTTGTTGGAAAACGCGGTGTTAGATAAATACACAACAAATGGACCATGGTGTAGGATTGTTAAAGTGACATAGTCCAATAATGGAGCATCAATAGATCAACCTCGAGATGCGTGGTTAGGTGGAGATGAAAGGCCATGCTTGAGACAACACCCCACCTAACATACTATTCACCACTATTCACACCATACCCATGTGATGTTAAAAAAAAACACACACACCCACCTCCTCTCTCCACCACTCTCACTCACTCGCTTCTCTCTCATTTTCGTCACTTCACACTCAACCCTCACGGAACCCTCTCCCTTCTCTCACCAGCCCCGTCCTGCCGGTGATCGGACCGCCTCACGGACGTCTCGCCGGAGCAAGGTATACCTTCTCTCTCTCTCTCTTTTTTGGTTTGTTCACTCTCCTCACTTTTCTCACGGCTTCTCATCTCTCGCCTCCCTCCCTCTTGGCTCACTCGTCTCGGCTCGGCTAAGTCCTCGCCTGGGTCGTCTGAGGTGCAGGGTGACCGGAAGTTCACCTGAGGTTCCCTACCTCCTTCCCTCTCTCTGCCTCTCTCTCATTCTCACGATCTCTCTCTCTCTGCATACTCTCGAGCTCTCTCTTTCCTCTCTCCTTCTCTCTCTCCCTCTCTCTCTCGATCGTTGCATGACAATAGTGGTGGCGATGAACGGGACGGTGGCCAGAGGTGCCTCATCGATGGCTTCACAGTCCCGGAGCCTGTATAGGTGGCGGATATACTTGTGTTATTGAGCTACTATTTTTTTTTCTCTCCTCTAATGTTCGACCGCCTAGCCGCTATTGTGGTGAGTCGTGGTGGTTGGGGACGGTCAGGGTGACCTACCGGAGTCCTCAAATCCTCGGGACACTTTGAGTTTGTGGCCCATGTGGGTTGACGTCTATTTTTGAATGTTTTTTTTTCTTGTTTTACCTAATTGTTAGTCTCGCCGGAAAACCACCTCACCGGCGGCGCCACCGCTGGACCACCATGACCGGGACACTGTCAGGGATCCCACTAAACTCCTACGTAGGCCCCACAGCCTTAAGAGTGGTTGAAAATAGTTTTATTACGCGCAAAAGAGTCGTCATTTCATGTGATATGTGTGGTGGAGCCTCGCCGAAACCGCCACGCCGGCGGTGCTACCGCCGAACCACCACCAAAGTGAAGGTTGTCGGGGGTCTCACCTAACCTTTGTTGAGGTCTCGCAACCCTTGGTTGTGTCCCAAATTTTAATATGTTAGAGAAATTTGTTATGTTTTTATGTAAATATTGAGTTTGAGTATTGTTTAGTTAATGTGTTTGAGTACCGATGTTCGAGGATATTTCTCACCATCCCATGCTAAGGAAACCTTTCACCAATGTCTGACAACACCAACGAGGTTCCATGTTCTTTTGTACATATCGGTTCGGTTTTCATGAGGAGTTATGGTTAAGTGTTGGTTTATATTGAAACATTGTATGGCGATGAATGGTTGTGATGTCGTGGTCATGTCGCCGGTCCTCGAGACCATAACGTGACCCACATACGACTGAGCCGAGCCTATGATTCGTGATGAGGCTTATAAATATTGTGTTTCCAAAACCCGAGAGAGAGTATTTATTTTTCAATTTTCATCGCGTTGTTCGAGTCATTTAAAACATTGGGGAAAATGATAGGTTTAAACCTAGGTTTAGTTAATGACTTGACCTATTAATACGAGTTTCCGACCTTATCGTGTAGCGAAAACTCGAGGATACGTGTTAGGATTCGCGGAGCGTTGTACGCGAGTTACGATAGTTCGTAAGTAGACAACCTTAAAAAGCATTTGTACGTTAGTAAGCCAGCCTAAAAAAGTACCATGTGATTCATTTTCATTCCGTTGTGTTTGTTATTATCTACTTGTTGGCATTCCGTTCCATATTCCTTGTATGTGTGTTCTTGGCATAAGTGTGTGTCTCGAAGGTACATGCGCCCGCACTAGAAAGGATAAATGTGGGCACTCGTGCGACGAGTGTTTGACCACCCCTAGTGATTGTGTGATACCATGTACTTGGATTGTTGTGGATATTGTCCGTGATTTCGATGTTGCGACGTCGTCATTTGTGGAAATTGTTGTGGAATTTAGACTACTTATTGCCTCTCTTGACTCGTAGAACACGCATGTTTCGATTGCTATCATTTCCAAATTGTCTATCATGCATTCTTGTTTATTTAAATTCCTATCTTTCAGTACCCGCATGATATTTAGACTGCCTTGTTTGTTATTTCATGAATTACTGTTATATTCTACTGGCTTTACTTTCAATTTCTCTCAGTTGCTCAACGTCTAGTTTGTGACGGTGGTTGCAGATAGGACAGAGAGCAGTAGGGGCAAGGGACCTTGCCTAGGAGACTTTTTGTGAGCAGCTGGACTTGAGGTACCGAGATGTAGGCACATGTTTATTTCTTTTTGTGTATGACGTTTTTATATATATGATCGTTTTGGGACTGGGAAATATGTTTGAGGTGGATTCTATCAATCCATTTTGTTGACTTGGATATGACTATATCGGGGTTTTCCATATTTATATAGATTCCTAATTTCCCTTTGATTGAGTTATTTCCCAATATTTGATTAGAATATGATTTTGCTTCCGCTGTGTTATAATTGCAATAACTCTTTCATAAAACGTGAGATTTTAATGTTTTGAGGCTGACTAGGCTCGTCAGGTTGCCGAGTGATGACTCGGGGCTTATACGGGTCTAGGCCGGGCGTACCCAAATGCATTGGGAATTTGGGGCCGTCACAGTTGGTATCAGAGCCTAGGTTTGAGAAGCCTAGGGACGAGGTATAGGTTATTTTTAACCTGATACCAACGTCACAGTTGGTATCAGAGCACAAGGTTATATAGACCTGACTCTTGATTTAATTTCATAAAACACAAGCCATTTCAACCAAATGGTTAAGTTAGGAATGGTCGAACTTAGAAGTGGAAACCCTATGATCCCGTAGAAACTTAACTGGGAAGTAATGGGTTGAGTCGAATTATTTTAATACATGTTATGATTGTTATGTGTATTATTATAGTATACGTAGCTATAGATCGATCCGAGAAGTTCGTTCTCTTGATTCGACGATGATGGCGGATCGACCGGTCAGTGGCGACGATAATGCGACATCCGACACACGATATGCTAGTGCGACGATGTGCATGCCTTGACTCGTAGAGTTGCAACGCAGATTCGCAGCTTGCACAGAAATGTTACGACGCTGAGGACACTCGTACCAGCTACCGCTACACCATCGACTTTGACTACACCATTGCCACATACTACTACCCGAGGGGCAGAGACCCTGATTGCTGCGGCATCTATGGTTCTGATTCTGTTAGAGGCGTACCTGAGGGAGCTGTTGTTGCACCTGACACGCAGACCAAGGCGGAGACACATCCTTTATCGACAAAGATGGCTCGAGCGACAAAGACACCAGCTACGCCAGCAGCTACTGCAGAGGTTACTCCAGTTACGACTCCATCGAAGAGTTCGGGAGCCACTGCTGAGGCGAAGCAGTGGAGGGAATCTAAGAGACATGATCCTATGAAGTTTTATGGCGGCACTGATGTTAGAGCAGCAGAGTTATTTCTAAAGAACCATGAGAAGATTCATTCGATCATTGCCACGGAGGACCACATGCGAGCGACTATCTCTTCGTCGATGTTACATGGAGAGGCAGATGATTGATGGACGACAATCATTACTACCAGAGGTGTTCCGAGAGACTGGATCGACTTCAAGACCCAGTTTAATCAGAAATACTTTCCACCGACTGTGCTTCGAGCAAAGAGGAATGAGTTCATGGCGTTGAGGCAGGGCGTTAATGAGTTAGTGATGGAGTACATGGGTAGATTCTCATCATTGTTACCTTATGCTGGAGGATCAGCCGTCACCGAGACTGATCGAGTCTATTATTTCACTGAGGGTTTGTTACCTGCGATCGGTGGTTCCGTCACTATGCAGCCGGAGACATTGCAGAAAGCCTATGAGTGTAGCTTGACTAGGGAAAGTTACCTAAGTACTCACCCGGAGGAGTTTGAGCGTGACCAGTCTGAGTTGCAGTTAGAACACCAATCAGAGAAACAAGACAGGAAATGAATGAGGAATCCAAATGACAACGGTGGTTCTCGAGGGCGGAGGGTGTGTTACCAAGTGCGACAACCCGACATTTTTAGAATCGATGTCCAAACTTGTACGAGGACCAAGAAGATGACGATCGCCTCAAGCCATCGAGGACGTGCACATGGCAAGTGAACAACAATTGACAAGTGGTTCGTAATCTTACAGAGGTGAGGAATCTTCCCGGTTAACGCACATGCATGGGACTAATTATTTGAAACTTTAGGTGATTAAATGCGATGTCTGGACGTCATGTGACAGAGCTAGGCTCTGGACTAGCTAGAGTAGTACCGTTTAAACTTAATAGAGTTGTTTATGGTGAGACAGACCTAACTTAGACTACAGTCCAAAAGAGATGGTAAGTTTGGGCACAATGGGTTGCCAAAACTAGCCACAAGTACACCTAAAGAAAGGCAGGACCAGACGGGTTGTGATTCATCTTACGATGCATGAACACGTAGTGTACATGGTGGCTATCGTTGCAACTTTGTCGAACATATTTACTGCCTGGGTAGGAATAAACTTGCGTTGAAACGCAAGTAGGTTGGGAGGTCATTACGGGTTTGATATGTGAGTCGCGATCGTAGTGTCTTACTTCGTAATTACCTGACTTGTGTTGTGGTGGTGGAGGGTGTCTGCGACGAGGTCGTTGGCATTTCTACCATTCTTGGGAACACAGGAACGGTCTAGAGAGACCGTAGTTGCATCAAGCTACTTGAAGTGGTTGGTGACCCACAAAGGCTGAGACGAAATCAAGCTGCTCGAAGTGGCAGAAGCCCACAGTTTGATAGATGTAGAAAAAAGGAGTGGATTTAGAACGTTGTGCTTTGTTTGAAGAGACTTTGTACAAGTCCGTTAGCTCAATACATAGTGTCAAGTCATTGAAAGTGACTCTCGCGAGAGTCCACAGTTGGTCATAGCTTATTGAGCTGTCTGAAGTGACTTTACCTTGGTCCGCAGTTCAATGATGAGGAACGAGCTGTCCGAAGTGACTCCGAAGTAGTCCGCAGTTCGAGGAATAATCCAAGCTATCCAAAACGACACTAAGCCGCAGTTTGGAGGAGGTGAGAATGGGTGTTGGGTCTCTTTATTCACTCGAGATAGAGCTAATTTCGAGGACGAAATTTTTTGTTAGTTGGAGAGACTGTAACGACCCGAAAATTTGGTTATTTGTGAATGATGATGTGTAATATGTATTTATACTCGTATTTGAGTGACCGAACGATTTAATTGGTGAACGAGTAGGAAAATTGGGTTATGGGTACACGGGGGATTTAAAACACTATAAAGAGTACAAATAAATGAATTTTCTAATAATTTAATTATTTATTTGTACGAGATAAACGCGAAAATATGCCTGTGACGGGGAAATACGGACCGAGGAGGCAAGACGGGTCGGGGAAAAGTTGTTGGAAAACGCAGGTGTTGAATAAATACACAACAAATGGACCATGGTGTAGGACACAGTCCAATAATGGAGCATTAATAGATCAACCTCGAGATACGTGGTTAGGTGGAGATGAAAGGCCATGCTTGAGACAACACCCCACCTAACATACTATTCACCACTATTCACACCATACCCATGTGATGTTAAAAAAACACACACACACACACCCACCTCCTCTCTCCACCACTCTCACTCACAGTTCTCTCTCTCATTCTCATCACTTCACTCTCAACCCTCACGGAACCCTCTCCTCCTCTCACCAGCCCCCGTCCTCGCCGAAGGACCGGACCGCCTCGCGGACGTCTCGCCGGAGCAAGGTATACCTTCTCTCTCTCATTTTCGGTTTGTTCACTCTCCTCACTTTTCTCACTGCTCTCTCATCTCTCGCCTCCCTCCCTCTTGGCTCACTCGTCTCGGCCCGGCCAAGTCCTCGCCGGCCGTCGGAGCCGCAGGTTGACCGGGAAGTTCACCTGAGGTTCCCTACCTCCTTCCCTCTCTCTGCCTCTCTCTCATTCTCACGATCTCTCTCTCTCTTGTATACTCTCGAGCTCTCTCTTTCCTCTCGGCCTTCTCTCTCTCTCCCTCTCTCTCTTGACTGTTGCATGACAATAGTGGTGGCGATGAACGGGATCGTGGCCGAGGTGCCTCATCGATGGCTTCACAGTCCGAGCCCGTATAGGTGGCGATATACTTGTATTATCGAGCTACTATTTTTTTCTCTCCTCTAATGTTCGATCGCCTAGCTACTATCAAGTGAGTCGTGGTGGTTGGGGACTCGTGGTGACCCACCGGAGTCCTCAAATCCCCGGGACACCTTGAGTTTGTGGCCCATGTGGGTTGACATCCATTTTTGAGTATTTTTTTTCTTGTTTTACCTAATTGTTAGTCTCGCTGGAAAAACACCTCACCGACGGCGCCACCGCTGGACCACCACGACCGGGACACTGTCAGGGATCCCACTAAACTCCTACGTAGGCCCCACACCTTAAGAGTGGTTGAAAACAGCTTTATTATGCGCAAAAGAGTCGTCATTTCATGTGATATGTGTGGTGGAGCCTCGCCGAAAACCGCCATTGCGGTGGTGGTGCTACCTACGAACCACCACCAGTGAAGGTTGTCGGGGGTCTCACCTAACATTTGTTGAGGTCTCGCAACCCTTAGTTATGTCCCAAATTTTAATATGTTAGAGAAATTTGTTATGTTTTTATGTAAATATTGAGTTTGAGTATTGTTTAGTTAATGTGTTTGAGTACCTATGTTCGAGGATATTTCTCAGCCATCCCATGCTAAGGAAACCTTTCACCAATGTCTGACAACACCAAATGAGGTTCAATGTTGTTTTGTACATATCGGTTCGATTTTAATGAGGAGTTATGGTTAAGTGTTGGTTTATATTGAAACATTGTATGGCGATGAATGGTTGTGATGTCGTGGTCATGTCGTCTGGTCCTCGAGACCATAACGTGACCCACATACGACTGAGCCGAGCCTATGATTCGCGATGAGGCTTATAAATATTGTGTTTCCAAAACCCGAGAGAGAGTATTTATTTTTCGATTTTCATTGCGTTGTTCGAGTTATTTAAAACATTGGGGAAAATGATAGGTTTAAACCTAGGTTTAGTTAATGACTTGACCTATTAATACGAGTTTCTGACCTTGTCAGGTAGCGGGAAACTCAGGGATACGCGTTAGGATTCGCGGGAGCGTTGTACGCGAGTTACGATAGTTCAGGTAAGTACACTTGCCTTAAAAAGCATTTGTACGTTAGTAAGCCAACTAAGAAAATACCATGTGATTCATTTTCATTCCGTTGTGTTTGTTATTATCTACTTGTTGGCATTCCGTTCCATATTCCTTGTATGTGTGTTCTTAGCATAAGTGTGTATCTCGAAGGTACATGCGACCTGCACTAGAAGGGATAAAACGTGGGCATTCGTGCGCACGAGTGTTTGACCACCCCTAGTGATTGTGTGATACCATGTACTGGATTGTTGTGAATATTGCTGTGGATTTCGATGTTGCGACGTCGCTGTTGTGGAATTGTTGTGGAATTTAGACCACTTATTGCCTCTCTTGACTCGTAGAACACGCATGTTTCGATTGCTATCATTTCCAGTCTGTCTATCATGCATTCTTGTTTATTTAAATTCCTATCTTTCAAGCATCTCGCATGATATTTAGATCTGCTTTGTTTGTTATTTCATGAATTACTGTTATATTCTACTGGCTTTACTTTCAATTTCTCTCAGTTGCTCACCGTCTAGTTTGTGACGGTGGGTGCAGATAGGACGGAGAGCAGTAGGGGCAAGGGACCTTGCCTAGGAGACTTTTTGTGAGCAGCTGGACTTGAGGTACCGAGATGTAGGCACATGTTTATTTCTTTTTGTGTAGGACGTTTATATATATATGATCGTTTTGGGACTGGGAAATATGTTTGAGGTGGATTCTATCAATCCATTTTGTTGACTTGGATATGACTATATCGGGGTTTTCCACATTTATATAGATTCATAATTTCCCTTTGATTGAGTTATTTCCCAATATTTGATTAGAATATGATTTTGCTTCCGCTGTGTTATAATTGCAATAACTCTTTCATAAAATGTGAGATTTTGATGTTTTGAGGTTGACTAGGCTCGTCAGGTTGCCGAGTGATGACTCGGGGCTTGTACGGGTCTAGGGCGGGTATACCGAAATGCATTGGGAATTTGGGGCCGTCACACCTTTCCTATGAGACAAAAATAAAATGAGTAGTTGGTTGCAATTCGCAAGGCAATAATAGTCAAGCATAAACTAAAATTAGGTGTGCAAACCTCCAAGAAATTCCAAAGCTCCTCTTTCAAAGTGTGATGAACCTTATGCCAATCTTGAAAAGTAATGGGGACATGCGCTATTACAATGACACCAATATAAAATGCAAATTTTTCAGAATTGGGGCCAATGTCTTGGCCTCTTTCATTGAAAGTGATTGGCATACGTGGCGCATCTACCATCATTCCCATTTAGATTAGACCTCTAACTCTTTTTTTCTTTTTTTAGATGAACCTTTCTTTTCCTTTCCTTTTGATTGCCTCCCGGCCTCATTAACGGGAGAAGGAGGATCAAGTTCATCTTGTAACAACCCTCAAATTTAACTTAATTTGTGTTACACTTGTCGATTGTGACCCACCTACGTGAATACCGGATTGTATTTTGAACTTCTGAGTCGACACCGAGGTAATTTTATGATTCTTTGATTGTGTGTATTAGTATTTTAGAATTTTACGGTCTCGAGCCGATCGGGCAATTTTTAGTTAAGTGAGGTTTCGCCTAGTTAAACGGGGGATAAAAATAAATAAAGAATACAAATAAATGAATATTTATTAATTTAATTAATTAGTTGATGGGATGTGGCGAAAAAAAAGGGCACAAATAACAAAATGTGGGAGAAATACAAACCGAAGAAATGTAAGATCAATATGAGAATTGGATAGTCTCGCAATTTACTGGGCTATGGGATAGAAATTGTTAAAGTGACACAGCATAATGAGGAGAGCCATGAGATTGGCATTGAGATGTATATGTGTGTTGAGTTAAGATGATGAGGTAAAAGACCTATAAGGGCAACTGTTCAAAAAATAAGCAAGTGTTAACTTAAGAGCAAAAGGGTCATTTTGATATATATATATATATATAACATCTCCTAACAAACCCTACTATTCACCATCTTCTCCAAACCAACGCCACCTCTCCCCCACTGCCGTAACCAAACCACCGGACCTTCGACCAAGCCAGAGGTGGCCGGAGACCGAGACGACGTCATCTTCTCTTTCTCTCACTCTCACTCTCGGCCTGCCCACTCTCTCCCCTCGACTGTCTCTTCCTCCTCTCGGCTGGACACCCACCACCGCCACCTCCTACGACGCCGGAGACACCTAGGTGAGTTTCTCCTCTCTCTCATTCTTCCTCTCTCTCTAAGCAAGCTTTCTCTCTCTACCGCCTACATACTCGACCTATCGCACACACATTTTTCTCACTCACTTCCGCCACCGTGGGTCATCTCCGATAGGGAACTTGGGTGTAGACCACCCACGAGGCTCTCGACGTTCCCGGGGGCCTCACGTCCAGCCGAATGGGTCATTTTTCCCGATGAGTATGAGTGTGTTTTCAAGCCATTTTTGAGTTGTTTTCATGGTAGTTTTGGGACCGTTTTTTTGGGCTTGTCGTGGCCGGTGGGACCGTCCCCTGGCCGAGGCTAATCGAGGTGAACCGCCGTCAACTCCGCCGGCTCGGGGTGGCTCCCCTCCCATGTGGAACCGTGGTGTATGTTATGGACAGCTTGGTTGATATGTGTTGTGTGCACATGACAAATGGGGTGCACGTGACATGTGGGTGTGCACAAATGCAAAACTTGGTCATGGGTGTGTCATTTCATGTGTGTGTATTGAATAAAAAAAGATAATGTATATGGGCCTTTAATACTTAGTTTAACATTATGTAAAATGTAGGTTATGGGCTTGTGTTAAGACCCACTAAGGGCCCAACACACACCTTACCTAATGAGGCCCATAACACACATTAGTGTTATGTAAATGGGTTAGGTTAGGGCCCAAATAAAAGCCCAATAAAGGCTCAATACAATAGGTACAACTTGAAGCCCAAAACAAAGGCATAAAATATAAGAATGGGCTTATGTATTTAGGCCCAATAAGAGTCCACACAAAAAGCTTACTTAGGTGAGTATAGACTTGATAAATGGGCCTAACAAGAGCCCAAAGAGGGATAAATTTTGCGATAAGGACAATAACCATAAAAGCGTGTATATGATTACCATAGAGATGAATTGTTTCATAATGGTTTGAGTCGCCTTAACTAATGTTTTTAAACCAGACTTATGAAAAGTACCCTAAGACGAGATACTAACATTAAATCAACATTCGGGATTTAAACCTTTATGAGGTAGTCGAGAACTCGCGGGGAACACGTTAGAGTCTCGGAGTGGCACCGGGTTGTGATTAGTCAGGTAAGTACACACGTGCCTTATATGTGTGTATGTAAGTAGGCCAGTAAGGAAATATCATGTGATTTCTACATCCTCTATTAATTGATATTCCATTCCATATTGTTTGTTATATGTTCTTGGCATGAGTGTGTGTCTTGAAGGTATCATGTGGTCTCGCAGTAGTTGGGACAACGAGGGTGCCTCCTGCAGGGGTAACTGACCACTCCTAGTGTTGTATGTACTGGGTACTGGATTCGAGAGGTGTTGTAATGCCTCTCCATTTCAAGCAGCGCTAGTGTTGCGACATTGTCCGGGGAGATCTCTTTGTCGTATTATTGTGAACTTAGACCACTCATGAGCCTCTTTTAAATCTTAGAACATGAAAATTTCGATTGTTTATCTATCACTCTGTTCATCATGCACTCGATTTACTTACTTTCCTGCTATTTCATTTCTGCATGATATCTAGACTGCTTTACTTGTTAAATCATAAATTATTATTATATTCTTCTAGCACTACTTTCGATTTCTTTAGTTGCTCACCGTTTAGTTTACGATGGTGGGTGCAGATAGGGTGGAGAGTAGCAAGGGCAAGGGACCTTGCCTAAGAGACCTACTTTTAGGACTAGCAGCGGGATCAGGGAGACTTTATAGTATGTGTTTATGTTGTGCTTACTTGTATATCGTTTCATACATATGTTTTTGGATTATTAAACTTGGCATTTTTATGAGACTGGTATCACGTATATATGCTTATCGAATTGTACATGAATACTTGGGGTTTTCCACACTTATAGATTCCTACATTTCCCTATGATTGAGTTATTTCTCTTATTATAATCGTTTAGTCTTCCGCTATGTATTATTGCAATAACTCTTTCATAAATCATTAAATTAATTAGATCAAAGGTTGACTAGGCTCGTTAGGTCGCCGAGTAATGACTCGGGGCCTGCATAGGTCTAGACTGGTCGTACCCAATTGCACAGGAAAATTGGGGCCATCACAGTTGGTATCAGAGCCTAAGGTTATAACGATTTAACTCTTGATTTAAAACACAAACCATTAAGATAGCAGAAGTTAGTAATGGTTGAACTTAGAGTGGAAAACCCTACGATCCTAATTAGAACTCTAGTTTGGAGGGATTAGTTGGGATAAGTCAGATGTGATGTTTATACATATTATGAATGTTGTTTGTAATATATTGTATGCGGTAGCTATCCACTGATCCGAGAAATTCGTTTCCTTATTCAGACGACGTTGACGGATCAGATCGGTCCGAGCGACGATAGCGGCACTTCCGGCACACGATATGCTAGCGCGATGATAGCACGCCTTGACACAATGAGTTGTGATGCAGGACTAGCAACTACAGGAGATGTTACGACTATTGAGGACATTCGTACCAGCTACCACGACACAATCGACTCCGACTACACCGTTGCCACCTACTATTACTCGGGGAGCAGATACTCCGATTATTGTGGCATCCACGGCTCTGATTCCATTAGCGGTGATTCCTAAGGGCGCGGTTGTTGCACCAGATATGTAGATCGAGGAGACACCTCCGTTACAGCCGAGACAAGATTTAGCGGCGGAGACACCGACTACGCCAGTAGCCGCTACAGAGACTACTCCACTCACTACTCCGGAGAAGAGTCCTAGGGCCACTGTTAAGGCGAGGCAGTGGAGAGAATTTAAGAGGCACGCCCTAGTCAAGTTTTTTGGTGGTACTGACATAGCAGCGTCAGAGCTTTTCCTGAAGAATCATGAGAAGATTCATACCCTTATCGCGACTGAGGATCATATGAGAGCGACGATTTCCTCATCTATGCTACAGGGGGAGGCAGATGATTGGTAGACTACCATTGTCACTACCCGAGGCATTCCGTGAGACTGGATCGACTTCAAGACCCAGTTTAACAAGAAGTACTTCCCACGACAAGCAGTTACGGCGAAGACGAATGAGTTCACTTCGTTGCGACAGCTTGTAGGAGAGCCAAAGTGATGGACTACATGGGCAAGTTTATTCAAGCATTGTTACCTTATGCCTGACGGTCAAGAAATTCGAGGTCTATCGTATCTACTATTTTATGAGGGTTTGCTATCGGCCATTGAAAGTTCGCAGTCACGCTGCCGTAGACTCTTCGTAGAGCATACGAACGAGTCCGGCTAGAGAGAGTTACCCGATTTCTCACCCGTATGAGGAGAGACCTGGCCGACCGGAGACTAGATCGTAGAATCATCATGACAAGAAACGGAGGAAGAACGACTTCGTTACCGAGATTCCGAGCTCCGAGTGTAGGATCTATTGCACCACCTACTCAACCGACACAGTCGACTCCACCAAAGTGTCGAGTTTTGCTAGTCATCCTCCATAGCCTATGAGACCTGTACAACAATCATAGGGGACAAATTTATGGCGAATAGAGATTCTGGCAGAGGAGGTAGATAGAGACATACATCGAGGTCAGGGCAAACTCAAACCTAGAGATCTACACAAAGTCGATGACAAGGTTAGACTCAGGGTATAAAGGATACACGTACATGTTACAGATACGGCAGAGTTGGCCAAATCCAAGCTCAGTGTACTCAGCCTGAGAGGACACAGACACAACATCATCAGCACCAGAGGGCGGGTGCAGGCAGCAGTTGAGCCAGATCAGAGGGTGTCCCGAAACCTAGTTGAGGGTATGATTTATATCTGTAGTACATTCATGCATACCATGTTCGATTCTGGTTCCACTGTTTCATTTATTTCCGAATGTATGGTAGACATGTTAAGGTTGAAACCCATTAGGCTTAGTAGACCATTGATCTTTAGCACGGCTGCTAAGGGCAAGATTTACCAGAACTTTCTGTGTGTTGAGTGTCTAGTAGAGATAGAGGGCTACTGTAATGGCCTAGCCCAGTCCAGCCCACCCGCAGGTGGATCCACGGGCCGCAACCACTGGCACTAGCTCCATGGGGGCACACCCCATCGGCACCGCTAGTCACAGTGTGGTGGTACTAAGCCCTACCCTATCCGTGTCCCCCCCACACGATCTTTCGCCTCCTCGACTCAAACTGGGTCCCGAGGGATAAGATTCCGCATTTCACGAGTCAAGTACCACCGAGCCGGTTCAAGACGAAGGCACCGGATCCTATCGAACTCCGCAGTTAAGTGTGCCTGAGCGAGAGTAGTACTAAGATGGGTGACCTCTTGGGAAGTCCTCCCACCTCGGTGAAGGGTACTCGACTCGTGAAATCAGTAATCTTATCCCTCAGGACCCAGGTTTGAGTCGAGGGAAGCGAAAGACCGTGTGGGGTGACACGGATGGGGTAGGGCTTGGTACCACCCTGCCTGTGACTAGTGGTGCAAGTGGGATGCGCCCCATGAGCCAATGCTGCACGTGCACCGGATCCACTTGCGGGTAGGCTGGACTAGGCTGGGCCGTTACAACTACGAGTTTCCTGCTGACTTGATGGTGCTTGAGTTCCTTGAGTTCGATGCATTGTTGGGCATGGATTGGTTGGGAGCGTATCATGCTCATATCGGTTGTTACGAGAAGACGATCACAATTTGATTGCCAGATGGTATCGAGATTAGCATTCAGGGTAACACACCATTACTTCCGATCACCAGAGGCAGAGAGGCCACGAGTGGTGATGTCGAGATTGTTGCGAGCGTCATGAGTACTGGTGTGAGACAAGAGGTTGACATAGCAGATGTACCGATCGTGTTCGAGTTCACTGACGTATTCCCCAAGGATTTGCCAAGATTACCACTGCAGAGGACGATCGATTTCATTATTGACTTAGTCCCAGGGATTAGACCTATTTCGATACCACTGTATAGGATGGCACCCCGAGAGCTTGAGGAACTAAGGAGTCAGCTAGATGAGTTGCTAGAGTTGGGCTTCATTAGTCCTAGTATGTCGCCATGGGGAGCACCAGTGTTGTTTGTCAAAAAGAAGGACGGTAGTTTGAGGCCTTGTATCGACTACAGGCAATTGAATAAGGTTACAGTGAAGAATAAGTATTCGTTACCGCGCATTGACGATTTGTTTGATCGCTGAACTGAGCGCAAGTAGTTTTCTAAGAGAGATCTAAGGTCGCTATCATCGGGTCAGATCAAGGTTGAGGATCAAGAGAAGACAACATTTAGCACGAGAAACGGTCACTTCTAGTTCACAAATATGCCGTTTGGATTGACTAATGCGCCGGTGATGTTCATGGACTTGATGCACCAAGTGACGAGGATTTCCTAGATCGATTTGTGATTGTATTCATCGACAACATCCTCATCTATTTCAAGACTCGTGAGAGCACGAGGGGCATCTACGAGTAGTGTTGCACTCGAGGACCACTAACTCTACGATAAGTTTAGCAAGTGCGAGTTTTGGCTACCGTAGATCGATTTTTAGAGCACGTAGTTGAGCCGACGGTGTTGCGTTGATCCGAGAAGATTAGAGCCATGATTGAGTGGTCTACTCCGACTACCATGACTCAGATTCGCAGTTTTATGGGGTTAGCAGGTTACTATCGTCGATTCGTACAGGACTTTTCCAAGATCGCTGCACCGATGACGAAACTGACGCAGAAGAACACGAAGTTCGATTGGAATGAAGAATGTGAGTAGACATTCTCCACTCTGAAGGAGAAATTGACGACTGCACCTGTCTTAGCATTGCCCGAGACCGGGAAAGACTTAGTCGTGTATAACTATGCGTTGAAGATTGGTTTGGGTGGTGTGCTGATGTAAGAGGCCAGAGTTATCGCTTATGTGTCCAGACAGTTGAAAGTTCATGAGAGGAACTACCTAACCCACGATTTAGAGTTGGCGGCGATCATATTTGCACTGAAGATTTGAAGACACCATTTGTATGGCGTGCGCTTCGAGTTGTATACAGACCACAAGAGCTTGAAGTACTTATTTTCTCAGAAGGGACTCAACCTGAAACAGAGACGTTGACTTGAATTCCTGAAGGACTACGATTTCGCACTTGAGTATCATCTGGGGAAAGCCAATGTTGTTGCTGATGCTTTGAGCCGCAGAGGATCTGATGCAGAGGTAGTTGTATGTCGTATGACTCACGAGTATGCATTACTTGAGGCAGTTGAAATGATGAGTTCAGGGGACGTGCCGACGACTACTAGGGCACAGATGTGTGGTCAGATGAGATTGCAGACCATTTCACTATAGACTATTCTCGAGGGACAGCAGGGCAATGAGTCGTACTGCAAACTTACAATGAGATGGCGTATGCTCGAGTATCCAGATTGGAGTTGGTCGACGACTCTTGCTTGAGGTATCGTGGCGATCGTGGATTCCATCGCGCTAACTTCAGGAGGCTCACCGTTCCCATTTTTCTGTGCATCCGGGTCGAACCAAGATGTACACTAACATGCGACGTCTCTTCTGGTGGCCAGGGATGAAGTCCGATGTGTCAGATTTTATTCGAGCATGTGAGATATGCCAGCGTGTGAAGGCTGAGCATCGATGGCCTGGAGGATTGCTGCAGCCCCTACCCATTCCTCGATGGAACTGGGAGCACATTGCTATATATTTCGTCTGTGGCTTGCCCTGATCTCCTTGTGGTCACGACAACATCTGGGTAATTATGGATTGATTGACGAAATCTGCTCATTTCATACCGGTATCCACTATACATAAAGTTGACAGACTGAGCATCTTTTATGAGTGCGAGATCGTCAGATTGCACAGAGTTTCGTTATCGATTGTGTCAGATCGAGAGGTGCAGTTTACTTCGTTGTTATGGTAGAGCATGTAGGCTCGCTTGGCACCGATTGGAGTTGAGTACGACGCTCCATCTCGGCAGATAGACTGACAAATCCGATATGTTGATCCAGGTGTTGGAAGACATGCTCAGATGTGTGCATTGGTATACTACGGTCATGGGAAGAGTACCTTCATTTGTGCAAGTTTGCGTACAACAACAGTTATCAGACGAGTATCGGTATGGCACCGTTTGAGGCGCTCTATGGTAGGCCTTGTAGATCACCTTCTTGTCTGGCCGAGCGAGGATGTCATGACAGTGACAGCTGGTCCTAAGATTGTTGTCAATCATAATGGAAGGTACAACAGATTTGTCGTAAACTTAAGGGTGCCCAGAGCGATAGAATAAATACTACGATCGCATCACGATGAGCTTCAAGACGACTTGGGAGACTATGTATATCTAAAAGTCTCACCTCTCGAAGGGTCATAAATGGTTCTAATCAAAGGGAAGCTCGCTCCGAGGTTTATTGGTCCCTTCAAGATTGTGATGAGGGCCTGCAAAGTTGCGTACTGGCTAGAGTTACGCGAGCTCGCTGTTCAACCAAGATTCCATATTTCAATGCTTCGACTAGACAAGTCAAGCGGATGGTGGTGACCGATGGTGGACTTGAGCCGATCTAGTTGTAGGACGATGCCATGTACGAGGAGCAACCGATCCAAATCATCGACCGTAAGGTCAAGACGCGAGGAACAAGGAAATTCCTTCTGCTTGTGAAATGGCAATTTCATGGAAACGAGGAGCCGACCCGGGAGTTAGAGTCCTACATGCACGAACACTTTCCCTACCAGCTTGATTCCTAAGTTTGTAATTTAGTTTACGTATTAGTTTAAATTTTGGGGACGAAATCCTAATAAGTGGGGGAAACCGTAAAAACCTCAAATTTAACTTGATTTGTGTTATACTTGTCAAGATTGTGACCCTAAGCATACGTGAATACCGGATCGTATTTTGAACTTCGGAGTCGACACCGAGGTAATTTTATAATTCTTTGATTGTATGTATTAGGATTTTAGTATTCTACTTGATCTCGAGCCAATCAAAGCTATTTTTAGTTGAGTGAGGTTTCGCTAAGTTAAACTGGGGATTAAAAACAAATAAAGAATATAAATAAATGAATTTTTATTAATTTAATTAATTAGTTGATGGTATGTGGCGAAAAAAAACGAGCATGGCGAACCAAATTTTGGAGAAATATGGACCGAAGAAATGTAAGATCAATGTAGAAGTTGAATAGTCTTGTAACTTACTAAGCATGGGATAGAAATTGTTAAAGTGACACAGCATAATGAGGAGAGCCATGAGATTGGCATTGAGATGTGTATGTGTGTTGAGTTAAGATGATGAGGTAAAAGACCCATAAGGGCAACTGTTCAAAAAATAAGCAAGTGTTAACTTAAGGGCAAAAGGGTCATTTTGATTATATATATATAACATCTCCTAACAAACCCTACTATTCACCATCTTCTCCAAACCACCGCCACCTCTCCTCTTCACTCTCACTCTCACTCTCAGCCTGCCCACTCTCTCCCCTCGACTGTCTCCTCCTCCTCTTGGCTGGACCGCCACCACTGCCACCTCCTACAACGCTGGAGACACCTAGGTGAGTTTCTCCTCTCTCTCCTTCTTCTTCCTCTCTCTCGGCAGCAAGCTTTCTCTCTCTACCGGTCCACAAACTCGACCCACTGCACACACACTTTTCTCACTCACTTCCGGTCACTGTGGGTCTTCTTTGATCTGGAACTTGGGCATAAACAACCCACATGGGTCTCGACGTTCCCGGAGGGCCTCCCGTCCAGTGAATGGGTCGTTTTTCCCGACAAGTATAATGTGTTTTCAAGCTATTTTTGAGTTGTTTTCATGGCAGTTTTGCCCTGGTCGAGGTTGATCGGAGGTGAACCTCCGATGACTCCATTGGCCGGGGGTGGCTCCCCTCCCATGTGGAACCGTGGTGTATGTTGTAGATAGTTTGGTTGATATGTGTGTTGTGTGCACATAACAGTGGGGTGCATGTGACATGTGGGTGTGCATAACAGTGGGGTGTACTTGGTTATGGGTGTGTCATTTCATTTGTGTGTATTGAATAAAAAAATGATAATGTATATGGACCTTTAATACTTAGTTTAACATTACGTAAAATGTAGGTTATGGGCTTGTGTTAAGACCCACTAATGGCCCAACACACACCTTACCTAATGAGGGCCCATAACACACATTAATGTTATGTAAATGGGTTAGGTTAGGACCCAAATAAAAGCCTAATAAAGGCTCAATATAATAGGTACAACTTGAAGCCAAAAACAAAGACATAAAATATAAGAATGGGCTTATGTATTTAAGCCCAATAAGAGTTCACACAAAAAGCTTACTTAGGTGAGTATAGACTTGATAAATGGGCCCAACAAGAGCCCAAAGAGGGATAAGTTTTGCGATAAGGACAATAACCATAAAAACGTGTATATGGTTACCATAGAGATGGATTATTTCACAATAGTTTTAGTCGCCTTAACTAATGCTTTTAAACTAGACTTATGAGAAGCACCCTAATACGAGATACTAATATTAAATCAACATTCGAGATTTAAACCTTTATCAGGTAGTTGAGAACTCGCAGGGAATGCGTTAGAGTCTCGGAGTGGTACCGAGTTGCGATTAGTCAGGTAAGTACACACGTGCCTTATATGTGTGTATGTTAGTAGGCCAATAAGGAAATAGCATGTGATTTATACATCCTCTATTCAATGATATTGTTGAATTGATCCCTTGTTTGATATTCCATTCCATATTATTTATTGTATGTTCTTGGCATGAGTGTGTGTCTCGAAGGTATAATGTGGTTCCGCACTAGCTGGGACAACGAGGGTGCCTCCTGCAGGGGTAACTGACCACCCTTAGTGTTGTGTGTACTGAGTACTGGATTCGAGAAGTGTTGCGATGCCTCTCGATTTCAAGCTGCGCTAGTGTTGCGACATTGCCCGTAGAGATCTTGCGAGATCTTTGTCGTATTGCTGTGAAATTACACCACTCGTGGGTCTCTTTTGAATCTTAGAACATAAAAATTTCGATTGTTTATCTATCAGTCTGTTTATCATGTACTCGATTTACTTACTTTCCTGCTATTTTATTTCTGCATGATATTTAGACTGCTTTACTTGTTAAATCATAAATTACTGTTATACTCTTCTGGCACTACTTTCGATTTCTTTAGTTGCTCACTGTCTAGTTTGTGACGGTGGATGTATATAGGGTGGAGAGCAGCAAGGGCAAGGGGCCCTGCCTAGGAGACCTATTTTGAGAACTAGCAGAGGGATCAATGTGATTTTATAGTATGAGTTTATGTTGTGCTTACTTGTATATCGTTTCACACATATGTTTTAGGATTATTGAACTTGGCATTTTTGATGTGACTGGTATCATGTATATATGCTTATTGAATTGTACATAAATACCCGAGGTTTTCCACACTTATAGATTCCTACATTTCCTTATGATTGAGTTATTTCCCTTATTATAATCATTTAGTCTTCCGCTATGTATCATTGCAATAACTCTTTTATAAATCGTTAAATTAATTAGATCGAAGGCTGACTAGGCTCGTCAGGTCGCCGAATGATGACTCGAGGCCTGCACGGGTCAAGGTCGGGTGTACCCAATTGCACAGAGAAATTTGGGCCGTTTCACATCTCTTTCAAAATCAAAATCGCTTGAGCTATCATCACTTGTAGCACCAACATGCGTCATCTTTCCCCTTAATGATGATCCGCTTTTCCTTTTCCTTTTTGTTGTTCTTCAATCATTTTATCCTTTCCTTAGCTTTCTTGTTCATTGTAATGTCTCTTTCTTCATCTTTTCGACTTCTTTTTAGAGCTTGAAACTGTAGAACCTTCATTAATAGTAACTCCAGTATTGGCTTATCGTTTTAAAGCAACAACCAATATTGCTTGATTTACCCTTTGTCTCCTCTTCTTGGCCATCTTCGAGGACTACAAGCACAATTATGATACAAATAATATTTTAAATTCACAAATTGTACTTAGCACCAAAAAATGATATGGATTATGGTTTCTTTTACCTCAATAACGATATTGAAAACGTGCACTTGTCAACAAAGTCTTCTATGAGAATTTAAATATACCTGCATCACAATTTTTTAGAATGCTAAGAATGTGGCTTTCTTACCAAGGTTATCCTACTACTTAACTATAATAAACTAGAAAAAGAAAGCCATAGATAGTAAGGAATTAACAAACAACTTATTTGGGCGTCACATAAGTTTCCTACAACATTTACTCGCACACATGGTTCTTCTCTTTCAATTTCATTAGAAGATATAATGGGACTACCATGAAGAATTTCTTCATAATCCTCTTCTAATTCATGATAATCTCTAGACGGTGCATGCGATACAACATACCAATTTAATGAATCACTTTCTCTTGAATAAAAAACTTGCTTAGCTTGATTTGTTAGAATGAATGGATCTCTTGCAAATTGAGATAGTCCGTCATGGAGGTTAACTAATGTAAACCTTTTTTCAACCTTGATCTCATTGTTAATATTTGCCCAATAACACAAAAAGATTGTGACCTTTTTTATGTGGTAATCAAGGACAATAATGTCCTTTAAGACTCCATAATAAGCAACATCATCAACAAATGGAGAATTATCACTTTTACGAGTTCTACATAAAGTTGTTGCTTTCATATTAATGCCACTATTTTGCCTTAACTTTTCAGCTTCCTTTATATGAAACCTCCATCCATTAATAAGGTAACCACTATAAGACATTGCTAACTCTCGAGGTTCTCGTACAAGCCACCTTAGATCTTTTGGAAGACTATCACTGCTTTCACTCCCAAAGACCTGTGTGGTAGAATTAAGTATTTTAAAGAACCTAATAAACTATCAATAAATTGTGCATTTTACATTAAATTCAATTTTATACAACATTTTCATAAATTCAAGTAGGGAAACATTCCATGTGCCTCTTATATAATAAGTCTTCATCCATTGATAGGCATTCATCTAGTATCACAAGTTCATCCATGTGTTCTCTAATTCATAAGAACATAGAGTATCAATCAAGTATGTATACATAAATACAAAAGTGTGTAAGACCACTAATAATATAACAATACTTAACTGCATGTAAGGCTGAAGCTCTTCCAAATTCATTAATACATATCTATGAGCAATTCTTAGCATATCATTTGAAAGAATAATTTTCTTTCCACGAGATATGACTTGACCATCAAGTTCTGAATCACTTTTTACTACCTCATTTCATGTAGATCGGTTCTAATATGCTTTGTTTGTTGCAAGTATTTACTACAGAATGAAGTGCTTTCTTCAACAAGATATCGTTCAGCTATACACCGTTCTAGTCTAGCCCGATTATTAGCATATCCATTAAGCACTTTTATAAACCTGAATTGATAAACAACTAACGTTAATAAAAGGTTATAAGTTACACTAAATTATAAAAATAATTACCATATGAGAGAATGTACCTCTCAATAGGGTACATCCATCGAAAATGTATAGGTCCACCTAACCGCACTTCACGTCCAAGATGAATTGGTAGGTATACCATAATGTCAAAAAAGGAAGGAGGGAAAACCTTTCCAACATTGGAGGGATGATAATCTAAATTCATACATATCTTGCATGAGCACACAATTACATCATTATTTTGGATTGCACAAATATTGTTTACAAAATTGCGTGCTCCTTCTTTATATCCTTCAAAAAATCTATTAGATTATATAAGTTTAAGGTTAGAGCACACACACAAAGTACAAACACATTCAATTTGCAATGAATTATGATATAGTGATTAATAAAGAGATGAAGCTAACCTTAACAAATGAACCCAACCTTTATCCATTTAAGGTCCAACAACCTATTAAAAATATCACATTAATCATTTAACAATCCAACAATAATACATAATTGTTTAATAGCCCATCTCCAAGTATTTAATGACCAAGATTTCGACAAAAATCAATAAAATTTATATTTTATTGAAATAACATATAATCAAAATTGGTAGACATGACTAGTATCCCAAATTATTAGCATTTTTAGAAAGATTTAGTCATATACATTATATCTTCTCAAAATAAAAGAAATAAATATTGCCAAAAAGATAGTATAAATACAACTATGTATGAGCTAATTATCTTTTCATAATCAAGTTAATTTTTTAATAAAAATCAAGTTATTAATGTATATATAATGCTTATTTTAAACTTTTCACGACTATACATAGCTCCACCATTGCTTAGGAGAACTAGTTCAAAGCTCCTAAAGCTAAAACTAATGAGTTAAGCATAAATTATAGTATTATATGAAATCTAAATACCAAATTATCAACATAAACAAAGTAAAAAATGAAAAGAGACAGTGAGACTTTAAACCCAAATTCTTCAAATATAGAGAATGCAACAATACCCCAAGTAAGTTATGGGAGCCGCGCGTATTCAATCTATTGACTATGGGTATCTCTTTTCTCTTGCACACCTACACAAGAAAGGTTTTTACAATTGAAGGCAAGGTAATTCAAAGTCGACTAACGCTTCAAATTGAATCATCAACTTAATTACAAATGCACACATCAGCGTGGGCATTAAGTTATAATATTTAAAAATGTATATCTTAATGGTTGAATATATAAAAACTACATGATATGTAGTTAATATTAGTACTTTAAATCTAATTGATACATTGGTATAGACATCACTACTATGTTGCAACTTTTGTTGAATTGTTTGTTAATATATATGTCTGATGGTATATAGATTCATGATTCTTGAAAAAAATAAATTGTTAATCAAGTTGTACTTTGTTCTATTAGTCTCCTTGAGATCGCTTCTCTTTTATGTTAATTAGTAAAAAAATTGGTGTCAAGAAAAGTTTAAGTGAAACCCTTTGAATCAGATTGGTTGCATTGTATTCATGTTTTGGTAATTGTTTAGTATCCATGTTTTAGTACAAAAAAGTAATGGCGCTCTTTTGAACAAATAGGATTAGCGAATTTCTTTTCGATTCTATGTCTGGTCCTGTACTGAGCCATTAATGATTAATGAAACTTATATTTTTCTTCAAAAAAAAAACATTGCCTCTTTCAATGTCCACGTAACACTCATATATATGAAAGGAAGATCAGTCCAGAACAAATTCATTTAACTCAAGAAGATAAAAAATAACTTGAAAAAACACTACTTATTTGCCCCAACTTGGTATGTCTATGAAATTTAATTTTCTTTCCTTTTCCTTTTCTATTTTTTTTGAGGAATCTCTTTTGATTCACCAACCAAGTGGGTGACTCACAAGTTTGGTATGGAGCATGTTATATAAGATTTGAGGGTTTGAATCTCACTGGATGCAAATTTGGCGTCTTTACTATTAAAGAAAAAAGAAATCTCTTTCCCTTTTGATCCTACAAACTTTTGTTACATTTAAATTAATTGTTTATGCTTTATTGTTAAATATTTTCAGTTTATGAATTGCCATCAATGTGTGTGAGGAGTCGAAAGTTTATTTGGTAAAGACTACATCAAGAAGAGTTGCAAGATGGAGATGCTCGCACTGTGATTACATTGAGATTCGTACAAAGCTTAATATTTCTTAGGTTAACCCAATTTGATTTCATGGAGGAATTCATAAACTAGGATGGAGATGGACCCTGCTCGCCCACCTCATTTTGATCCTTACTCTGAATTCATATATTTAATTTACATCATATGACTTAGGTATTGAGTTCACTATATGGGCTGCATCTTTGAAAAAAATCAAGTTTCTCCGGTGTGTATATCTTCATATATATTTCTGTTTTGTATTGTAAAACCTTTTTTGGTGGTATATTGTAAAACCTTTTTTAACTATGCAAGAAAATTAGTTTTTTATTTAATTAACATTAAAAAAAGGATTAAAAACATTAAAAAAGGGAATAATCAGAGGTACTTAGTGTAAATGTGGCATAAAAAAAACTCATCGAATAGAAATGAAAAGTTTGATTGGGATTTATTGACGCCTTTCAAATTTATAAGTAACAAACAAAAAACATATGCCTCACGTGCAGAGCTCGTGTTCACTTACTAGTATATATATATGAAATGGAACCATGGCTAGAAGTATTTTTTGTGCATCAACATTTGACCTTAAATGAAAGATTTGTTACACTTGACTTAGAAGGGTAAACTCGTAATAAAAACTATTTTGGCTTCACCACAATCCTAAGGGGTATTGTCATTATATATAAGATTATTATTATTATTATTATTATTATTATTATTATTATTATTATTATTATTATTATTATTATTATTATTATTATTATTATTATATAGCGACTAGAACAACAACCTCTTCACCCTTCAAAAACGCAACAATTTTCTTGGAGTCCCTTCATAAACACAAAATATCTGAGGCATTTAGTCAAATAACTTTTGTACGACAATCTCGACCTAAGTTATGTTAAGTGTAGATACTTGACTTAAACAATGAAATTAATTCATAGAAACTTACATACAAACCATTAGAATGAGTGAAGGAAACAAATCTCTCAAAGTTCTTCTTTCAAATCTCCAAACGACTAGCAAGAAAGAAAAAAAAAAAAAAAGAAATAAGCCCAAGTATTTATAGAATAGACCATTTTCAAGTCTTTAAACAACTAGCAAGTAAGGAAATTCAAAAGGACTTTACTAGAATGACACCCTACAAGTCACACCATAATGCACACCACTTTTATCCAACTCGTCCCCGTCCACCTCGAGATGTGAGCTTACGATATCAAGATTCAAAACATGGTTGGATAAGGGGCATGTATTACTTGGTGTGACTTTAAGGGTGTGTATTCTAGTATTTTTCATTCAAAAAATTTCAAATCTTATGGAAGATATCACTTTTCAAGCCTCTAAACAACTAGTAATAAAGAAAATGAAAAAAAAACTCCCAAGTATCTGATGTAAACAAAACCAAAAAATCTTAAATCTTATGAATAGACCATTTTCAAGTCTCTAAACAGTAGAAGTAAAGAAAAGGGAAAATACTCCAATTAAATCTTTATGGAATAGACTATGCCCTAACTATGAAGGCTTCAAACATAAGAATCTAAGCCAAAATAGAAACCACATTTAGCATCAGATATCAATAAACACGTTGTAAGCACAACAAACTTGAGTTCCATTACCCAAACCACAACAAAAGCTATTGATTCCCTTTTGGAAAGCGTCCCCAACACCCCAATAGCATAAAAATTCACCAAATTTCCATATTTGAAGAACAACCATCTAAAAATCCCCAAAATAAGAGATGCTCGGATGAATTCAACCAAAATAGAAGAGAAACCCCTCGATTAACCAAGAAATTTCAAAAAGAAAGAGGGATCGAAACTAAAATAGAAGCGAACCTCAATGGCGTTGTTAATGGGTGATTGGAAAATGCACAATGACGAGCACTAACACGAGCAACAACTTCGAAGGCCTCAAGAGCAGCAAGAGAAAACACTCAGTAGCTTGGAACACATGGAGCCATGTCGTCTATCTCGTGCTCTCCTTGATTCGCAACGTCTCTCTCACTATTTCACGCGCAAGTCAACGTGGGAGATTTAAGGCATGACAAAAAATTATACACACTTTAACGCGCAAATTTGTTCTCTTTAACATGGGAGTTTCAACTCGCAAATTTGTTATCTTTAAAGAATTGTGTTATATAATTTTATACGCACTTTAATACTCAAACCATTACGATTTCTTGCAACATATGAAGATACAAACGTACAAATCTCCACACAAATAAGTACTAATACGTCACTCAATGAATTATTTTTTTTTGTCAAAATTGGTTTTTTCCCTATAAGCTACAATAAAGTTTAGCGATGAATTTTTTTTTTTTGCCAAAATTATTTTTTCCCTATAATTTTGTTTGGCGGGAATTATACCTTTTCGGCAGGAACTTCTAAAAGAACAAAAAAAAAAAAAGTTCGGCTATGCACCCCACATTTTACTAAGTACACCCTATTTTACGTAATATCTCAAATTCAAATCTCAATTTTTAAGTGCATCCCACATTTATACCAAAATGCCTTTTCATTCGAGTCAAACACCCAATTCCAAAACCTTGGTCGAGACATCTATTTTAGGTTCGGTGACATGTAGCCGAGACTTATGCACTAGGCTTGATGTTGTCCAATCGAACGTCTTTGGTGAGATTTAGTTGACAACTACTGACCTAAAGGTTCAATGGTTCTGATCGACTCTCCAATTAAAGGTTCGACAAGCTAACCGACTCTCCAACTAGAGGTTCAGTGGGCTCCGACCGACTCTCCAAAAAGAGATTTGGACCTCGAGGCCGAACCCCTCGACGATGCCTACAAATCACGAAGAATAGAGTGTGTGGGGTGCACTAATCACAATGAGGGTATAAGGGTCATTTTGTAGTATGATTGATTTTTTTAAGTTTTGACTTTTTGGGGTGCACTTAGTAAAAGGTGGGGTGCACTTAGTCGGCTAAAAAAAATAATGAACCGAAGAAAAAAATAAATAACTAAATAATGCACGTTGTTGAAATGGGTAAGCTAAGGTTGTAAAAAGAAAACTTTCATAGAGTAATTCTACAACCATTTATCTCTAGTTGTCATATATAATTATAACAACTATTCGTCCTTGCACCTTGTTGAATGTTTATGAAAGTTTATATCTCACAGCTTACAACAACGTTCTAACATAAACAATTGTTACAAAGGTCATTCAACAACTTTAATTTTACATATTGACGTTGTTGTTATGGCTTTGTCATATATCATTTTTCTTGTAGTGTATGTTGAGACTCCATTTGGTTATTACTGCTCTATTTCTGTACTCACCATCCTTTTTATGATGGTGGGTGCAATTTCATCGTATTCCAGGGCTGAAAAAGGAAAAGGACCGGTGATAGGCGATTGAAGTGGAAAACTATTGATGATCTAATCTCGCCTATTAGGTAGGTTTCCTGTATTATATGTATATGTTTTAACAATACTGGGATATGGGTTTGTAAGAAAGGTTGGGCATGTATACTATGTTGTATCTCCTCTGACTTGATGTTGATATATATATATATATATATATATATATATATATATGCGAGTTTTCCACACTCTAGGTTGTCCTGACTAGTGTCTTAAGAGTATTTATATAAGTCTGAGTTTAATTTGCTTCTGCTGTACTTTGGTACTTTGAATAATTCACTAATATAAAATAACTTAATTTAAATAACTTAATAAATGGTAAAGGGTAAGGAAGCCTGACTAGGTTTATGTTGATGGTGCAAGTGTTGACTCGGAGTCCACGTAAGTCTAGGCCTAGCAGAGCCCAATTTAAGGTTATGGAATTGGGGCCGTTATAAGTGGTATCAGAGCATATTTTATGACTCGGGAAAAATTTTTACAGTTAATATCAGAGCTATATTCTATAACTCTAGGATTAACGTTATAATTGGTATCTGAGCTTAAGTTCTATAACTCGAGGTTAGAATAATTATGATGTCACCATTACAAGTGGTATCGTGGTTATGTGCTTTGACTCGAGGTTAAATTAATTGAGATAATAAGATTATAAGTGGTAATACAGAGAAAAGGTTTACAACTATGGGGTTCAAATAATTGTGATAGTAATGTCACAATTAATATCATAACCTAGGGTGGGGGAGCCTATGGATGATGTGTTGGTTATTCTATAACCTGATATCGACGTTATAGTTGGTATTTATCAGAGCCTAAAGTTGTAAAACTTCACTCTTAATTGAATCATAACCAAGATAAGACACAAATCAAATAAAGTTAGGACAATAGTTGAATTTAGAGTGAAACCTTATGATCCTGACTTAAAACTTAGTTGGGAAGTGAGGAGAGTTGGAAAATTTAAAACTGGACTATGAGCTATTTGATGTGTTGTATATTACTATTATCTGTAGCTATAGTCTGATTATGAATACACTTTTGTGGCATATTACGATGGTCGATCAACCAGGGTCCAGTGGTAGTGAGAATTTGAAGGATTCTCAGCGAATGATGGCTGATATACATCAGCTGGTTATGTTGCATGGCTATCAGCAGGAGGAAATTCTTTAACTTTTAAGGACACAAACCACAGTAATGTCTCATATTTTTGCAGCACCGATTATTCAGGTTGAGCGTAAGCTGAGTATGCCTAGGGATGTGAGTACCAGTACGGGTCCTTGACTCCCACGGGGCCACCTGCAACGTGACACTGTTCACTGCACCAATTTTTGAAATTTTTTGAAAACTTCGGGGTTTCTCTCGGGTATCCAAATGGGTTCAAATACTACCTAATACTGGGGAATCGAACCAATTACAAAATTTATGAAAATCTTGGGTAAAACTTGGTATTAATAAATTGATGCAATTAATGGAAATTGAACTTAAATGAATACCAAGAAAGGGTAGTTCGTCGATAAGCATTAGAATTTGACTTGGTGGCGTATCAGGAACATTCGAGTGCATGTTACGTTCAAACACATGTAAGTAAACCAGTTTCGAATTATACAATTATTTCATTTGTGCCATAATTTGTCATTGTTATTGCTATGTATCTATCTTTGGATTTCTATTCTGTTTGAGTTGTCTGAGGCAAATTGAGTCAACGGTGATCCTTGAAAGGAGTAGTCATCTAAAGTAATATGATAGAGTCGTAACTTTAGGATGCACTGCACTGGTTATTGGTTCTATACGGGGTGAGAGTTCTTAACTAGATTACTAGAAAGTCTCTTATCCGTATGGATTTAAAGCTTGTTAGGTGTTGACCACGTCCTAGAATCCGGTCTCATAGGGTATCCCTTAAATCAACGATAGTTTGGTCTGACTACTTGCGCCTCTTTGCTTTGATTCTTGGACACTCACCTTTCGATTACTCATTGATTTATTTACAATCTTGCTTATTCATGCGTTCTCTCGTACCTTTCTTTCTATCTCGCATGAATTAGACTAATTATTTATTACAAAATGTTGTATGCATTATGTTTGGCGTTACTTACTTGGACTCGTCTCTCTTGTGTTTGATTGAGTGCAAATTTGCACTTGAGCAAGGGAAATGCTCCACAATTAGGTCATTTGCTTTGAGGATACCGAAACGATTCTCTCTTTGACTGATGTAGGCGTTTCTCGACTTTTGTATTATATATATTTATCACCTTGGGTTTTATGGGATTTGAGAGATCTGAAGGTCACCCAAGAGGGGGGGTGAATTGGGTTACCGAGTAGTTATCGCCTTTTTAAAACTTTATGCACAAATAATAATGATAATGCATACACCAATGATAAATATTAATGTTATGCTATCAAGAAGGGGGTAGAAGAGATGGAAATAAGACACGTGATTTATAGTGGTTCGATCCAACCGATCTACATCCACTACCTAACCTCCCTAAGTTAGGATTTTCAAACCCCACTTATATTATCGATAAGTGTTACACCTTAAGCCAACTAGCTTAGTGAATGCCTAGCCTCAACTAGGTCTTTTACACGATGCCTTATCGCAATAAGGTCTTATACAACCACCTAGCCGCAACTAGGATTTTTCCACCTAGCCGCAACTAGGATATATGCCTAGCCTCAACTAGGTCTTCCCTTTCGACTTAGATCCCACTAAGTCTTACAATCAAGATTTGAATAAATACAACGAAATTGCGTTTTACAAAATAAAGCGGTATAAGTTGTTCTCCTCTCACAAGCCAAATATAATCCTAATATGAATCGATGCAAGTAAGACTTTGCCAATTGAGATGCCTTGTAAATTTAAGTTTTATAGGCTAACTCTCAATATTGAAACCAATTAAGAAGCCTATAGATTAAGCTCAACTTGGTTTCAATAAGTGGCTAATTGATGCACAAATAAAAGATGCAATTTTAACTTCAAGTTGTGCAATCAAAACCTCAGATCGCAAATAAGTTTAGATTAAGAACAAGACCCGTTAAGCCAACACAAGCTTGAAACCACAAAATCAAGTATAGATTAAGCACAAGTGATTCAAGTCAATATGGTGCACTATTAGAAAATCACTATTAAGTTCGAACAAATGCACTCAATATTTTGGGTTTATGGAAAATCAAGTTTAAGTGCAAAAACCCTTTAAGTTGTGTTTTACACACACTTCAATGAAACCAACAACAATACATATAGATTAAGCTCAATGTAGTTTCTCCAATTTCACGCACTTTGAAAATCAAGTTTAAGTTCAACTAGTGCAAATTAGTCTTAGGATTTATGATATCAAGATTAAGCTCAAAATCCAAGGACAACTATACTCAAGAACACCACATATGATTTCCAAACAATACTCCAAACAAAAAGTATAGATTAAGCCCAAAAAGAGTAAGAAATCAAGAAATCTTACAACCCCAAGTGTGAAATCCGAAAAATCAGTTTTGAGCAAGAGTTGTAAGCTTTAGAACACTTTCTTTGACCTCACTTGATGTGCATAAGTTCAACTCCAACAATCCCCAAGTGAGTGTGTATGTTGGATCTTCACTTTTCTTGTTAAAACATGAATTTAGACACTTTGTGTGTGTTCTTTTTGCAAGAGAAGTCCCATTTGTGTTTGGGAATGTTCTATATACTTATAGACTAGTTTATGACCGTTGTAGAGGATCCAAAGGTTGAGATTCCATCAAAAATTCAAAATAAAGTGAATTTTTCAACTTTATAAAAAAGCTGTCAGGAATGAAATTAGCGCGCTAATTTTCTGACCTAGCGTGTTAATTCCGTAATTAGCGTGCTAATAAAAATATTAGCGCGCTAATAGTCAGGGGCCTCAAAATAATATTTTTGACCATAGAGTTAATGACCCTTTATCACATATACTAAACATCATATAACATGTCATACATGTTTATTATGTGTCATATAGCCTATTTGGGTGGTCCAAATATTTTTACAAATCTCGAAATGGAAAATCCCTGCCCATTACATACATAGGGACTTTTCTGCAAATATTTTTAATGTTAATCCAAAAGCCGTCTAAACACATACCGGTGCATTCAAAATCGATTCTAATTATTCATACACTTCAAACACATGTTATAAAACTCATTTATATGATTTAAAACATTTTGAAACTCGCTAATTAAAAATCTCAAAATTCAAGACTTTAAGTAATTGAAACTCCAAAATAATGAAATGCATGATTCTAATGCATTTGGCTTATGGAATTGAACTCTTATACCTTACAAATGATGTACATAACTCCATACATGCTATACAGTGCCTTTCTTTGTCTTAAATACTTCTTGAGCTTTTCCGGTGTCTTTTTTTCCACTTCTTTTGAACTTGTAAAGTTTAGCTTCATTTGAACTTGTGAGTCTAACTAAGTTTGTTGTGCTGAAATACTTGACAAACTTGTTAGTACCATTTTACATTATTTGTTGACATCAAAATATCGGGTGAAGTGTAAGTATGAAAACACTTAGTCCAACAATCTCCCCCTTTTTGATGATAACAAACAACGTGAACTTAACAAACAAAAAATGAATATGAAACACATATCAAGTTCTATATTAAGCACGTATCAAGTTCTATTTTTTAAGTTCAACATTTCTCCCCCGTTTGATAACATCAAAAAGTGGGGCATGTAAAGTAATGATGCAAAATCGAGAAATAACATAGGAATGAATCCAATAAATCGAGTTCAAATGCATGCTCCCCCATTTTATAAAAAAGATACAAAATTAGGGCTCCCCTCTTGATATGCATTAAGTCTATGCTCAAGGAAATAATTAAAAATATAGGTTCCCCCTATCAACATGCATGATCAAGTTTATGATACTAATATATTTCTCATTTTAGGTACATGTCTCACAAAAATAGAATGGTTATATACCAACGAAAATGGATATGAAGTCTATCCCTATCAATATCATTCACATTATCTAAAATTCTTCCCCGATACAAAACAATGGCTTTAACACATGACTTTAAAACATAGTGAATGCGAAGTTTGTCTGGTCAGGGGGTATTAGCGCGCTAATTGATGGACCTAGTACGCTAATTGCTAGACCTAGCGCGCTAATAGAAATACTTAGCGCGCTAATTCCTCTCTGGAATTTCGGAATTAAAATTTTTGAGTTTTTGACGCACAACTCCGATTAACCTTAGACTTTATGGACACCTCATTAACATCATATAAAGATGATTAAAACTTTTAAAACATGTGTAGAAGGTCCGATTTATGAGAAATACCTAACTCATGCCATGTCAATGAATTTGGCCTTAAAGTGCTTCGCTACATTGTATTAATTCATCATGGTCCTACATATAATGTATATGAAATGCAATCATGACATCAAAACTAATAATATAAGCACGCTATGTGCATGTGACTAATGCAAGACCTATCATGCTTAACTCTTATACATTAATCTATCATTTTAGCACATTTATGTTCCAAAGTAAATCTAATTCACTCTATGAATCATTGACTTTGGTACCCATACACCTTTGTGTTCCATAACATGTGTATCATAAATATTCTTTTCTACCCATGCAAAATTACCTCTATTAGACCTACTTAGGACACATTTGCTAACATTATGAGATCCATTGCATTTCAAGCATCTCTTAGACTTGGCCAAAAGCTTTCCATAGCTCAATAGGCTTGCACCATAGCCTATGTCTCTCTTGTTGAGTGCACGTCGTTGTACGCCCAACATCATGTCAAACATTTTGGTGCCACTTATGAACTTGGTCACCGTAGTGGTTAAGTCCTCTATTTCTTTTACTAAGCCATTTTTCTCATTTATGGCCAATTCTAAGTCCTGTTGGAGATCATCAATAATCTCATTTTGAAATTCAATCTCACTAATGGCTTTGATTAAACTCTTTTTAAGTTGTTTGGTCTTTTTGACCTCTTTTTCTAATTCATTTTTAAGGTCACGAATAATAAACATATCATCCGATTCATTTACATCATCATGATTAAAAGATGTAGAGTCACTTACCTCACTCCTCACCATAAGACAAAGGATGGCCTTCTCATTTTTTGACTCCTGAGTCCTGAGCTAGATGATGATGATGATTCATGTCTCTTGCTTCTTCTCATGTACTTGTATTCCGATGCTTTATGTCCCGGTTTGCCACACTTATAGCAAATCATCTCGTGTGATTTGCTTGCATTGTTTGCACCTTTGTACATCTTCTTGTACTTGTCTCTTTTGTATGTTGCCTTCTTGAGCTTTCTTGATAGCATGGCCACTTCTTGTTCAATAGATTCACTTTCACTTGAGCTCACATCATCTTCTATTGATAAGTAAGTAGCTTTCAAGGCATGCTCCTTCTTTGACTATTTCTTGGTCGAACCACCAAGTGCTTCCAATCTAGCACGGTCTTTTAGCTCGAATTCATGGACTGTCAATTCTCCACATAGTGTATCAAAAGTGTAATCTCCAAGGTTTGGGCTGATTGAATAGCATACTTCTTCGCATCCCATTCCTTAGGCAAGCCTCTAAGGAACTTGTACACTGAGTTCTCTTGATCATAATGTTTGCTAAGATTTTTGATCTCATTCAAAAGCTTCGTGAACCGAGTGATGGCTGTGGCTATGTCTTCATGGGGCTCCACTCGAAAAGTCTTATAATGTTCTTCAAGAATCCTCAACTTGGTATTCTTGACTTGTTGTGTACCATCATAATGCACTTCAAGTTTTTCCCACACTTCTTTGGCCGTTTGACAAGCACTAACTCGCTTGAATTCGTTTTCACTTAGTGCACAAAACAAATGATTCACGCTTGATCATTTGAGAGCTCAATCTTGATCTCCTCGACGGTGTATTCTTTCAAGGACTTGTTCTATGGAGTGTAGCTATTCTCAATTGCATCCCACAAATGTCTACCTTGTGCTTTAATGTAGAACTTCATTCGAACTTTCCAATGAGAATAGTTTATCCCATCAAAGTAGGAAGGCCGAATGGATGAGTTGCCTTTCCTAAGGCGAGAAAAATCTAGACTTTGCATCCTTGCACAAAAATACTCAAAGATACGTTAGTAACACTTTGAGCAATAACCCGCTTTGATACCAATTGAAGGTCACCCAAGAGGGGGATGAATTGGGTTACCGAGTAGTTATCGCCTTTTTAAAACTTTATGCACAAATAATAATGATAATGCATACACCAATGATAAATATTAATGTTATGCTATCAAGAAGGGGGTAGAAGAGATGGAAATAAGACACGTGATTTATAGTGGTTCGATCCAACTGATCTACATTCACTACCTAACCTCCCTAAGCTAGGATTTTCAAACCCCACTTATATTATCGATAAGTGTTACACCCTAAGCCAACTAGCCTAGTGAATGCCTAGCCTCAACTAGGTCTTTTACACGATGCCTTATCGCAATAAGGTCTTATACAACCACCTAGCCGCAACTAGGATTTCCCCACCTAGACCCACCTAGGATATTTTTCCACCTAGCCGAAACTAGGATATATGCCTAGCCTCAACTAGTTTGACTTAGATCCCACTAAGTCTTACAATCAATATTTGAATAAATACAACGAAATTGCGCTTTACAAGATAAAGCGGTATAAGTTGTTCTCCTCTCACAAGCCAAATATAATCCTAATATGAATCGATGCAAGTGAGACTTTGCCAATTGAGATGTCTTGTAAATTTAAGTTTTATAGGCTAACTCTCAATATTGAAACCAATTAAGAATAGTATAGATTAAGCTCAACTTGGTTTCAATAAGTGGCTAATTGATGCACAAATAAAAGATGTAATTTTAAGTTCAAGTTGTGCAATCAAAATCTCGGATTACAAACAAGTTTAGATTAAGAACAAGACCCTTGTAAATATGTTGTTAAGCCAACACAAGCTTGAAACCACAAAATCAAGTATAGATTAAGCACAAGTGATTCAAGTCAATATGGTGCACTATTAGAAAATCACTATTAAGTTCGAACAAATGCACTCAATATTTTGGGTTTATGGGAAATCAAGTTTAAGTGCAAAAACCCTTTAAGTTGTGTTTTACACACACTTCAATGAAACCAACAACAACATATATAGATTAAGCTAAATGTAGTTTCTCCAATTTCATGTACTTTGAAAATCAAGTTTAAGTTCAACTAGTGCAAATTAGTCTTAGGATTTATGATATCAAGATTAAGCTCAAAATCCAAGGACAACTATACTCAAGAACACCACATATGATTTCCAAATAATACTCCAAACAAAAAGTATAGATTAAGCCCAAAAAGAGTAGGAAATCAAGAAATCTTACAACCCCAAGTGTGAAATCCGAAAAATCAGTTTTGAGCAAGAGTTGTAAGCCTTAGAACACTTCCTTTGACCTCACTTGATGTGCATAAGTTCAGCTCCAACAATCCCCAAGTGAGTGTGTATGTTGGATCTTCGCTTTCTTGCTAAAACATGAATTTAGACACTTTGTGTGTGTTCTTTTTGCAAGAGAAGTCTTATTTGTGTTTGGGAATGTTCTATATACTTATAGACTAGTTTATGACCGTTGTAGAGGATCCAAGTGTTGTGATTCCATAAAAAATTCAAAATAAAGTGAATTTTTCAGCTTTATAAAAAGTCAAGTCAGAATGAAATTAGCGCGCTAATTTTCTCGACCTAGCGTGCTAATTCTGCAATTAGCGTGCTAATAAAAATATTAGCGCGCTTAATAGTCGTGGAGCTCAAAATAATATTTTTGACCATAGAATTAATGACCCTTTATCACATCCGGACCTTACCAAACCTCATATAACATGTCATACATGTTTACTATGGGTCATATAGCCTATTTGGGTGGTTCGAATATTTTTACAAATCTCGAAAATGGAAAATCCCGGCTCCATTACATACATAGGGGCTTTTCTGCAAATATTTTTAATGTTAATCCAAAAGCCGTCTAAACACATATCGGTGCATTCAAATCGATTCTAATTATTCATACACTTCAAACACATGTTATAAAACGCATTTATATGATTTAAAACATTTTGAAACTCGCGGAATTAAAAATCTCAAAATTCAAGACTTTAAGTAATTGAAACTCCAAAAATAATGAAATGCATGATTCTAATGCATTTGGTTTATGGAATTGAACTCTTATACCTTACAAATGATGTACATAACTCCATACATGCTATACGGTGCCTTTCTTTGTCTTAAATACTTCTTGAGCTTTTCCGGTGTCTTTTCTTCCACTTCTTTTGAACTTGTGAAGTTTAGCTTCATTTGAACTTGTGAGTCTAACTAAGTTTGTTGTGCTGAAATACTTGACAAACTTGTTAGTACCATTTCACATTATTTGTTAACATCAAAATATCGGGTGAAGTGTAAGTATGAAAACACTTAGCCAACAAGATCTTGGGACATGTATACGATATGATATTACTCTCATTTGATTTGATATGCTTGATGATGGTATACATGTACGGGATTTCCATACTTTAGGTTGTCCTGACTAATGCCTTGGAGTTCATTTGATTAGTTTGTGATTTTTTATCGCTTCCGTAATACTTTGATAACTCACTAATTTGAATAACTAATTTAAAATGATATAAAAATGCTTAAATAAATGGATAATGGTAAAGAAGACTGACTAGGCTTGCGTTGATTTCGCGAGGTTGGCTCAATGGTGTACGTAAGTCTAGGCCAGGCTGGGCCTAATTTAAGGTAGTGGAACTTGGGCCGTCACAGTTAGTATCAACACCTAAAGTTTTAAGACTTGACTCTTAATTACTTACAACTAGATAAGACATAAAGCCAATTATTATTTGGACAATGGTTGAACTTAGAGTGGAACCCTATGATCCTAACTTAAGACTTAGTTACGAAGTGAGGAGAATTGGAAAAATAAAACTGGACTATATGAGCTATTTGATGTGTTGTATACTACTATTATCGATAGTTATGTCCTGATAGTGAACTCGCTTTCTTTCCAGATCGCGATTGACGATCAACTCGAAACCAACGATAGTAGTTTGGGAGACGTTCATGAACTAGATGATGTGTCCCAACTAGTTGCTTCGCATGGCCAGCAGCTTCAGGAGATCCTCCAACTATTGAGGACCCATGCTACATATTCTCCCTCTACGTCGCCAGCCTCCAAATACACAGTGAAACCACACCCAAGAGGGGGTGAATTAGGTGAACCGAGAGGTTATCGCCTTTTAAAAAATTTAAGCAAGAATCAATAAAAATGCAAACACCAACAATAAATATATATGCTATGATACGAAAAAGATGGTAAAAGAGATGGATATGAGACACAAGATTTATAGTAGTTCAATCCTAATGATATACATCCACTACCTAACCTCCCTAGTTAGGATTTTCAAACCCTCCACTTATACTATCAATAAGTGTTACAACCTAAGCATATAAGTCTAGAATGCCTAAACACAAATTAGGACTTCCCACCTAGTTTCCACTATGGTTTTTGCCTAGCCTTAACTAGGTGTTCCATTGACTTAGATCCTACTAAATCTTACAATCAATATTACATAATCAAGTTGATGAATACAATGAAATGTGCCTTAAAAAGTAAATCAAGAATAAGTCCAATAACTTACAAGCCACCTAGAGCCAAAACACTCCTATGCATGTAAGTATGAATATCGACTAATATGCAAATAAAATCAGTAGGTATATGCAATATTTAGTCAAAAAAATTGACAAGATGATATCGATGAAGTATATGCGGTTTCAAAAACACATGAACAAGTAGTATGCGAAAATCAAGATAAAGACCAAAACTTGATCAAATAATTCTTAGGCATAAAGAGATCAAATATAAGTGTCAAACTTAAGACAAGTTGATCAAGAACAGAGCAAATGATTTCCAAACAAAAATACGAACCAAATGATATAGATTAAGCTCAAAAAGTATAAGAAATCATGAAACCTTACAACCCAAGTATATACTCTGAAAAATTAGATTTGAAGCACTAGTTGTAGACTTTAGAACACCAACTTCAAGTTCTAAATGCAAGCCCTCAAAAGATCCAAGTGAGTGTGTGAACAAAATTGACAAATTTTGGAGCAAACTTGTATTTTAGAGAGTATGTTAGCAAGTGTGGTGTGTTTTGTGTTTTTGGTGATTTTGACGCTTGGTCAAACCACTTATATGCCCATATGACCATTGCTAGTGATCCAAGGGTCTTAAATAATCCCCAAATTAAAATACAAGGTGTAAATCAAAGCTTTAAAAAATATGTCAGAATCCTGCATAGCGCTTTGGGTAGGCGTCTAGAGCGCTGGGTAAGTGTCTAGCGCGCTGGGCAGAAGTTAGAAAAATTTTGACTATTTACTACACAATGCACTGGGTAATCTATCCAAAGACTCGGGTCACCTAGTGCGTTGGCGTAACATTCAAATACACAACTGTAGTGGGCCTGAAAATAATTAATTTGCTAGTTTTCAAAACGACCTCCTAACACCTCTATGACTCTAATAAACCTCTAAAATCACTTTGTACATATTTAGTAAAGTCTATAAAATGTGTCTAGATATCTCGGATGATTTCATAAACCCCGAAAATCAAAAATCCTGGTTTCATGAAAACATGGGGCTTTTCTACAAATATTTTTAATGTCAATCCAAAAGTTGTCTAAACACATACCGTTGCATTCAAAATTAATTCTAACAGTTCATCACCTCAAATACATATTGTAAAGCATGTTTGCAAGATTTAAAACATTTTAAAATCCATGAAATTGAAAATCACAAAGTTCATGATTTTAAGATCTTTAAAAATTGAAAAACATGAAATGCATGATTCTAAGCTCTTTGGCTTGTAAGAAGGGACCTATATATCTTACATGACTTGTACAACTTGTAGTATAAGTTTTTCGGTCCTTATATCCTTGTATGTGCCAAATCTTGAACTTATCAGGCTTCATTTCGATGAGTAGACTTGAACTTGATGTTCCTAACAAGGTTTGATATTCTGAAATACTAAACAAACTTGTTAAAACTATTTCACGTTGTTTGTTGCCATCAAAATCTCGGGTAGGGTGTATATCAAAGACACTTAGTCCAACAATAGGTTAGAGCATTCTGACAGTCCAGGACCCACATGCAGCTACTACAATGTCGACAACACCTGTGATTGATGAGGGGGTTCAGGTTCAAGCTAAGATAGTACCCACATATGCTTGATACATTGGCTGAGGATGTAGCGGCCCTAAAATCCAAAGCTTTCCACGTCGTAGGCCATGGACACACAACCCTACCTATACCGGCCTAGTTATATTCCACGCATACTAGATCATCTCGTCAATCACCTTATAGCTAACTATTCTCAAATTAATATAAAACATTAGCTTATAGACTCGTTTTCATCTCGTTAAACCTTAAACATATTTAACTAAGACCTTAATCAATAAATCATTATATCAATAAACTCAGAAATTATGTGAGAGCATTATTCCTAATGTGGAAAACTTATAAATAACAACCATCATCATATATAACAAATAAGCCACGTCCAAACCTAAACATCAAAAGGACCTCCACAGGTCATAATACATATCCAATATCGCTCAAGTCCCAAAAACCCAACATAAAGCAAAATAATATAAATAAACGTACGAGTAAGGGACAACTAAAATCACAAAAAATCCTCTAGCTTGCCTTTCCTTCTGCTCGTACTGGGGCCTGCATCAGCCATAACACAAAACAAATGACGAGTCCAAAGTGAGTAATCCTAAGGAAATTCATAGAGTAAGATAATATAAACAAATGTTGGAAACAAAAGACTATTAAATAAACATGCGAAAGAACTGAATTAGACAACTGGGAAGAACCCTTGCATGTATATCCAATAGCAGAGAATAATCAAAGTGCGTGCACAATCTAGGTCAGACTAGCATCATAATTCGAAATCCCAGCCAGGCACCGCTAGTTAGTAAGTTCAAACTGACTGAAATCCATGCTGTCTGCTCTGTGACAGCCCCAAATTAAAAAAACAAATCCTAAAAAATTACAACACTTCCAAATCGTCCTCTACGTCATAAAAACCTTTCCCAGCTATTGCAAGCCCGACAAAACCACATTGAAAACTCGATAAAAACTGAAATCCCAACTTCGGTGCGAAACATCTCGACAAAAACTCATGGGATAGGTGTCAAAACGTAGAGAAACGCGTAGGAGTCGGGATCCATCTTAATTCCCGTAGTTGGTCGATCACCGTCGTCGATTCGGCATAGAACCGCGAAACCCATTCCACCAGCCATGTCCTCACGTGGAGAAAGAGAAGTGAGAGAAAATGAGAGAAATGAGAGGAAAGAGAGGTTGATTCACTTATTTATATGTGAGTCTCCATCTTATACCACTTTCGCATCTCGATGCACATCTTACGGTCCACAATCACACTAGCCACCAACCACTTTAATGAAACCAATGAGTGACTCTCCCTCCTTGTTCTTATCCTTATTTTTCCACTAATTGGTTTTCCTCGAGCGTTTCGCGCCCGACATGCACCGCGACTCACCCCATTGCTCGTGAATGGAACTACCAACGACTTGTAAATTTTCAGAATTAATTAATTATTTTATTTTATTTTTCAATCGTCTACCAAGTTCATTTCCTCGACCCGTGTACTCAGAATTTTCCGGCGATGCCTATTCGTCATGTTCTTCAAGGCAAACACCGCCCGCAACTCGTCATCACCGTCCTATCACACAAATACGAGTATACATCGATAGTACACACCATCACACATAAATAATATAAATTTTTTGGTCGTCACAGTCTTCCCTACTAATAAGAATTTCGTCCTCGAAATTAATCTTAAATCAGGCAAAATCTTAATAAAATGCATACATCAGGGAAGTGTTGTCTAACCAATCCCTCTAACCTCACTCACGTAGACCCGTCCAAACGTGAGTAGGTGAAACCAACCTCTATAACTGATAGCACACAACTAACTTAACCAGTCTATGGTCGTCCCGTAAATTACAGATTCATCTAGAATTTTTTTAAAGCAGATATCGATTTTACATAAAATATGTGTACCTAGCACAAAGGCATCTAAGGGTTCCAAATCCATCATATTGCAATACATGGTACTCAACTTGACTTCTCAGACAAAAAACTGACCTAAACAAACCACCGACAGTTTAATATAAATCATAATACTGCACTCCACATCTAGTTCAACTCACAGTCATACTCGAATCTCTAAACATGTGGGTTTAGACACGTCTAAAATTCGTGTAATTATGGTAGTGAGAGAGATCACTTAGCAGACTCATTGAACCCGTAACCACCATATTGCCCACTTAGACCCAAAACAATTGATATCCTACTTAAATTTTCGGACCTACCTATGGTATAGACTCACACCGAGTCCTGACACCTAGCATCCTCCACCACTTTGAAATATTGACCCACCTAGAGTCACTAAACATAACTAGTGATTCTTTCAAAGACACAGACTCACTTAAAGTCAAAATCAACACAATTTACCGGCTCCACTCTTTGAAAGTTGACTCACCTAGAGTCATCAAATATAGCTAAACATATTGATACATTGAAAACTGACTCACCCAAAGTTGTGTAACCTAGAGTACTTTATACAATTGACTCATACAGAGTTGTTTCTAAGATTGACTCACTCGAAGTTGTCTAAACACTGACTCACACAGAGTTGGCTTTGCCCTTGACTCACTTAGAGCCACTTCAAATCCCTGACTCACACAAAGTCACTTTCTACACTTGACTCACTTAGAGTCTATTCAAATCCCAATCTCACCTAGAATCCGTTCTAACTCAGACTCACCTAAAGTCTCCGCAAGTTAGATATAAACTATAGACCCAATAATATAAAATATGCCTAATCGAAAAAATAAATCTTACCCGCCCTCAGGTCTTGCGTCAACTCTTGATTCGAACCTATAACAACATGTGTTTCCTTCTGCACGTGCAAATGAGTACTATCCTGCAACATCCTTGCCGTCAAAAGACAATCATTAGCTATGTGTCCCAGCTGTCTCCAACGATAATACTACCTTTCTCCTCACAATCTATTACCTTTACTCAAGTTACTGTATGGCTGATACTGTCCCGCCTGCACTCCCTGAGCTGATCGCCTAACGACACCGATCGTTAGAGAAAAAGGAACTGCCACCTTATCATCCTTATAATCACCACCATGGATCTTCTCCTGTCTCACCTCAGCTGACACACTGATATTCATATCGAGGGGTATACTCGGCTTATCATCAACCTAAGTAATTGATGCTGCAATAGTAGGAGACAACACTGTGTTATGTGTCCTCAAAAGTCGAAGAATCTCTTCCAACTGATAGCTATGTAACGCGACCAATTGAGATATTTCATCCATCCTTTGCTGAGAATCTTTCGACCTACCACCATTGGACTTTGGTTGATCGACCATTGTAGTCTGCCACAAAAGCGTATCCTCAATCAGATTATAGCTACCGATAGTAGTAATATACAACACATCAAATAACTCATAATCTAGTTTTAAATTTCCCAACTTTCCTCACTCCCCAACTAAGACTTAAGTCAAGATCATAAGGTTCCACTCTAACTTCCACCATTGTCTTAACTTCTGCTAGTTTGTGTCTTAATGGGTTGTGATTTAAATCAAAAGTCGAGTAATTAAAACTTAGGTTCTAATACCAATTGAGACGTTGGTATTAGGTTGATGAATAACCTGCATCTCATCCCTTAGGTTTTACAAACCAAGGGTCTAATACCAACTGAGACGTCCCCAAATTTCATAAAAAAATCCTAAAAATTATGACACTTCTAAATCACCATCTCCATGTCGTAAAACCTTCCCCTCGCTATCGCAATCCCAACAAAACCATGTTGAAAACTCGATAAAAACCAAAACCCCAACTTCGGGTGCGAAACATTGCGACGAAACCTACGAAATAGGTGTCAAAACATGAGAAACGCATAGGGAGTCGGAATCTCACCTCAAATTGCGTAGTTGGTCGATCTCCATAGTCAATCTAGGCTCGAAACCGTCGAAACCCCCACCACCAGCTTGCGCCCTCACATGGAGAGAGAGAAGAGAGAAAAATGAGAGACATGGGAGAAACGAAAGGGTCAGTGAGTCCTCATCTTGACCCACTTCTACATCTCAAGGAATATCGTACGGTCCACAATCACACAAGCCACCAACCACTTTGATGACACCAATGGGTGACTCTCCCCCTTGTTCTTATCCTTATTTGTCCACTAATTGGTTTTCCTTGGGAGTTTCTACTCCCGACATGCACCACGACTCGCCTCGTCGTGTGGGAATGGAACTACCAACGACCTGTAAAATTTTAGAATTAATTAATTATTTTTATTTTATTTTTCAATCGTCCACCAATTTCATTTCCCCGACCCGTGTAACCGTAATTCTTTCGTTGATGCCCATTCATCACATTCTTCAAGGCGAACTCCACTCGCAACTTGACGTCACCATCTTGTCACACAAACACAAGTATATATCGATGGTACACTCCATCACACATAAATAATATAAATTTTCGGGTCATCACACGATCGGTAATCTACAGGAGACCACGGTGCACCGACATATGAATAGGAAAATCAACAAATGTCGACAATCCACCGACATACCACTAGAATACAAGTTATGGCCTAGTGTGCCACAATGCCAACACAATAGAATAAACCTAGCGAGAGTAAACTCAACCGACCATAAATAATTACTAGAAAGTAGAGTAAATGAAAAAACTATACAAGAATTTAAATAATCCAAGCAATAAATGCTAAAATGAATTTAAGTTAGGTTACTACACACCTTAAACTGCGCTCTCCTAACGGCAATATTCAATGCACACTCAAAACACGTGTTAACTACCCGTTAATTCAGCCTAAAACCTAGATTCCCGACAATTCTAATCAATTTCCTAAACCTTGGAAAACATAGTTAAATTTCAAATCCTCAATAAAACACCAATTAAATCATTTAAATAGGTTATAAAAACCCTAGATATACCTACAAAATTTCCAAATTTTATTTAAAATTAACTGTCTGGCACAGTTCAGGATGGCGCTAGAGGCGCCACCATGAAAAGGCTTCCACGGCGTGTCTCACGACATCCAGGGTTCCATGACAGATGCCATCACATTCACACCCGCATATGGCGTCATATAAAGTGTGGGTTGGTGTTTTGTTTCTGGTTTGGATGCCGCAGGTGGCACCATGGCCTTAAATGCCCATGGCGCGTTTGGAGGCGTCCGAGCCAGAGAATATTTTCTGGGGTTTTTGGACATCTTCGGTTCATTGTCGTGGTCCGCACTTATCCAAACTGCTCATACAACATCCAACATACCTTAATCTATCAAAACTCCTTAACGAAAACTGTCTGAGACACAAACCGTGGGTTTTCTCGAGAAAACCGTAAAATCCAATTGAGCTTCATAGCAACCCAATAAATAACAACAGAACCATCACTTGTTTAATCAACTTCACACATTGAAACTATAGCAATACCCAAACTAGTTGGTCTGCTCAACACATACTCCTGGAAACCTCGTCAAAATGTGAGAAATTAGGTCAGAAACGTAGAGAAAGAGATGGAGATCGAAGATCTAACCATTTTGTTGATTTTCTAAACTCCCTTATGTTCCTACCAAGCTTTCAAATTCACAAAAACCTAACCAAAGCTCCCAATTTTCGACCAAGAGTATAACATGAGAGAGAAAAGGTGGTAAGATATGTTTTTCTTGACTTTTATACAAACATTTTCATCAAATGTGACCACCCAATCCCAAAAATGATTTTGATGGCCAAGATGTGGTCAAATGGTCTCCATTTGATGACTTTTGTGTGACTTGTTCTCACACTTAACCTTATTCACAACCATCAAGCCAATTCTCGGGCGTTCCGACACCCATTCTCGAACCGTTTCGACTGTCTAATGCCTACACTCGCATCACTAACATATATATGTCATTTAATATTAATTATTTAGCGTGTTTAACCATTTATTGTGTGTATATTAAGTCCTGGTCTAGTGTACTAACCATTCACCACCCCAGTTCCTATGTCTATACGCTACCTGAGGCGAACTCCCGTTAAACAACCTCGCTCGGCATATACAATATAACACACAACATTGCGATGTAAATAAGCTAATTCGAACAATTACATCACAAATACAACAAAAAGCATACATGAACGAACTGTATACCTATATCGACATTTTTGACCTAACGATGGGTCCACGCGCATCCCAACTGGCATTCACGTCAGTAACCTCATGTCAAATAACAAAAATATTAAGTTTGGGCCATTACAAATCTTCCCAACTAGTGTACATATCGTCCTGAAATTTAAATAAAGTGAAATTCTTATTGGCAAATAGCTGAGGGTATCGACGTCGCATTGTCGACTCGAGCTTCTAGGTAAGTCCCTCAGTTCCGTGATGCTGCCATCACATTAATACTTTTAGGATCTCACTATTCCATAGAGTCTGTATCCTGGAATCAATAATATCCATCACTGCTCGAAGGTCACATCGTGCCAAACCTTAATCTGCTTAACATCAACTATCGCCTCGATCCCGACCTAGCTAGCCTAAGTATAGATACATGAAAAATTGGATGAGCCAGCTAACTGTGATGGTAACTCCAACCTCTAAGCCACAGTGTCGACATGTGACTCGATCCTGAATGGTTTAATAAACCTTGGTGCCATTTTTCCCCTTGATGCCAAACCTCTGACGACCCTTTCAGGGCGAAACCTTCAGATACACCAAGTCACCATTCTCATAGCTTAGACACTCGTGATACCTATGCGCGTACTTATTCTATCTATCCTGAGCTACCTACAATCTTAGTCGAATCTGCATAACCTTCTTTATGTGGTCAATAACAACCTCAGGCCCAATAATCGCCACATCCTCTAAAGTTGCACAACAAACAAAGTGATCTCGTAGGTTTACTATATAATGCCTCAAATGGTGGCATGCCAATTGCTTGATAGCTGTTGTTGTACATAAACTCGCACAACGGCAGATACAAGCCCTAAGCATATCCTCCAAGATTTGAATCAACCTCTTCGATGGACCATCTATCTAAGGATGATATGCCGTACTAAATTGAAGCCTGGTGCCAAACTGCTCCTGAATACTCTCCCAAAGCTTTGATGTCAACATGGGATCCCTATAAAAAATCGATACCAAAGATTTTGTAAAGCCTGACGATTTCTCGTTCGAAGATAATATTCAACTGGGAAATAAATACTTTATAGAAATGGGAATAAAGTGTACAGATTTTGTCAATCTACCAATCACCACCCAAACTACATCGTGACGCCTTGTAGTATGCGGTAAACCATTAACGAAATCCATCGTGATTTACTCCTATTTCCATTGTGGAATGGGCAACAGCTGAAGTAACCCGACTGGTCTCCTGTGCTTGGCCTTAACCTATTGGCATATAAGACATGCTCTGATGTACGAACCCACATCTGCCTTCATCCCTAGCCACTAGAATAAACACCACAAATCATGGTACATCTTGGTCCTGTCAAGATGAATGGCATACCGCGAATAAGGTGCGTCCTCTAGAATGTCCGTCCCATAGCACCCATCTAATGAACCATACCAATCAGGCATCCTAGATCCCGAGCCGTACAACAAGTGAGTAAAATGTTTGTCAGCCCTTTGACACTCAGCGACCCATTTTAGAGACATAGTTGGAATGTCTAACAACAAATCTGCAGCTCAACGATAGCCGTAGTTAAACATATCACTGACGTTGCCTCCAACAATCCATGCTCATATGTCATCTATCGTAGCATAATCTGACTCTCAATGCAACTCCGACTAAACGCATCAGCTACAACATTCACCTTCCCTGCATGGTACTCAATCGTGAATTCGTAGTCCTTCAAAGAACTCGAGCCATCGCTCTCGTCGCATGTTCGATCCCTTTAAGTGAATAAATGCCTTAAGCTCGTGATCCGTGAATCGTACGAAACGCTCTCTCTCGTAGAGATAGTGTCTCTAGGCCTTCAGTGCAAACACGACTTCCGCAAGCTCTAAGTCATGTACCAGATAACTCTCCTCGTAGGGTCTCAATCGCCTAGACAATACACAACTGGGTATCTTTCCTGCATCAACACACATTCCAACCCAGTATCTGAAGCATTAGTGTAAACTGAGAATTCTCTTCTCGCCTCTATTAGTGCTAAAACTGGCTTGGAAGCCAGTTTCCTCTTTAGTTCCCAAAATTCATCATCACACTCCTTAGATTAATCAAACCTGACATCTTTCTTGGTCAACCTCGTCATCGATGCTGCAATCAAAGAGAAATCCTGCATAAACCATCGATAGTAGCCTGCCAGTCCCAAGAAACTATTAATGTCAACAATAGACTCAGGTATCCTCCAAATAATGATAGCTCAAATCTTGTCACCATCAATAGATACCTTGATAACTAATGACTTGTCCAAGAAACTTCATCTCACTCAGCCAAAAATCACACTTTCTTAAGTTAGCATACAACCTGTGCTCTTTTAGTGTCAACAGAACCTCTCTAAGATGTCTCCCGTACTCCATACGAGTCCTTTTGTATATCAAGATGTCATCGATAAACACTATCACATATCAATCTAGAAATGGCCTTAGAACTCTGTGCATCAAGTCCATGAAAATAGCCGACGCATTAGTCAGCTTAAACAACATGACTATAAACTCAAACAAGTCGTAAGCGTAGATCAATCTTTAAGAAAAACTTGGCTCCTGCCAACTAGTCGAATAAATCATCAATCCTAGGAAGTGGTAATGATTCTCAATCGTCACCGATTCGCTTCCTATAGTCTACACACATCCGCATAGAACCATTTTTCTTCTTCACAAAAAGGACTAGAACGCCACAAAGAGACACTGGGATGAATAAAACTGTTCTGCAGCAACTCCTCTAACTGGGTCCTTAACTCCTCATGCTCGGATGCTGACATCTTTTAAAGTCTACTATAAATCTACAGTGTCCCCCGTATCGCTCGATAATGAACTAAACTCGCTCTGGTATGGTAAACCTAATAAATCATAAGGGAAAACCTTAGGAAACTCGCAAATAACTAGGACATCCTCGACACGTATCACTTTCCTCGACTTTGGCTCAACTGCTGTCGTAAATACCTCCATCTCCTGAGTTGTCGCCAAACGACCTTTGGTAATAGGTAAATCTGTTGCGACCCCAGAAAACGTAAACACTAGAATACCTTCAATGTCAAACTTAACGGTCTTACTAAAACAATCAATCTGCGCATGATACAGTGACAACCAATTCATGCCTAATAACGCATCAAACTCTAGGTACTCCAATAATTACTCGTAAATAGGGTGGTAACTGGAGTTCCGCGACCTCTACTATGTAATCCTAGCATATTCGGTTAGCAGCAGCTGCATTAAGGATAAGGTATGTGTCTATTATTTATGTCTGTGACCCTAATTGTCTTACCATATGTCACGCAATAAATGATAGGGTACTACCGAAATCAAACATAACATGCATTAAAGCACCACAAATAAATACCTCCACCAATTGTCGTGTTGCGTTGCATCCCGATCCGTCTGAGCAACTGCATAAGCAATAACATGAGCTCTGTCCCTGGTTTGCTCAATCTGTAGTGGTAGTGGTGGTGATGTCGTAGGACAATCCACCTTGAGATGCCCAACCTCATGGTACTTGAAGCATCATCACCTCTCCTGCCAACCAGTTTATGCCACAACCTGTACCTGACCTTGACCTTTTTGTCTTTTGTCACGGCCTCCCCGATTTTTAATGTGCCGTCGTGGTCGCCAAAGCGCATGCAGTGCAACAACATAAACAACCTGTCTGTCGTCACATCTCTGATGATCATCACGTCGATCTTAGTTACCCTGACGCTCCTAATCAAACTCTCCCTCACCATCAACCTCGCTGATTCTCGTCGTCATCGTTTAATCACGCGCTTCTTTCGTCCTCTACTCAGGCCAGTAAATCTAACCTGACTAATCTGGGTAGACTGAAGCCTCAGGTCTAGCAGTACTCTGCAATAAGTAAGTCTCGTACGCTAATGCTTGTTCATAAGTATCCTTTAACGTAGGACACAATGACACTCGCGATCCTCTCGTTTAGGCCTTTGACGAAGTAGTAAATCTGAAGTCTTTCAGTACCCGCTACATTAATTGCATACTAAATCTGATACCTGATCCTCTCCATATATTCAGAACTAACATATTGCCATGTCTTATCGCCAGAAACTCCTCCCTAAGTCTCAACTGAACTTTCATTGGAATATACCCGTCCAGGAATAGCTGTCTAAACTTTGCCCAAGTCGCAGGCTCTGGATGAATGCCAGTATATGTTGTCCACAAGACAACCACCTCCCCTCTCAAACAAGAATTAGAGAGTTGTGCTTGATCAACCTCCTCAATCTTCAACAGCTTTGTGAAGCTACCTATATGTCAGTAACTAATGCCCAGCCAACTCCGGGTCGCCAATTGTTGGGAAATGTGCCCTAGGTCAATCCATTAATAGTCTTTATGAAAACATTTTAGTTCATAAAATAGAGGATTTCATTTGCTATTTATTATAATTGATTTGCATGTTTATATTATAATAAAATCCATGGGTATTTACAAAAATATCCTAAATGTCCCTAGTCGATTAGTATACTGGGACCTATAATGAATTAAGACTAGTGTGAGTCTTGATTGATGATCATACGATGATCATACGTATAGGAATACGAATCAAGATCATGAGTACTTGTTAGGGAACAAAATACTGTACCGACCCGCTATGAGAACATCACATGGATTAAGTCATAGTTGTTTCTCATAATAGGTATATTTTTTAGTCCTCTGACTTGAGATTACTAGAGACTTCAACATTAGAAATACAGTGATTTGACGCAATCAAACGTTGTCTTTAACCAGATGATTATAAAGGTTGTGATTGGTTACTGTGTAAATAATGTGGTGAAGTTGTGTAATCGAGATATAATTTGTCCCTCTCATATAAAGAGAGATATCCAGTGGATCCCTCGATGTGTTAGCCTATTAAAAGGCCTAGTCTAAGTGAATTGATATTGATCAATGTCACTTAGATGTTTTCAGTCTACCTAGAAATCGAGACTAATACGATTGAACATGTTGGATGACAATTCCATGCCTTATGTTTGATCAAAAGGATATCGTGTGACAAAAGGATGTTATATACACTATTGATTAGGTTGTATCGATTTGATATTCGTACAACTTGGGTAGTCATAATGTCTTGCTAGAGGTTGCTTATGACTTGTATACCAAAATGTATTTTGGTACACTACCAACGTTGTATGAGCCTATTAGGTCGCACACGAGAATGGTTTTGAGAGATTTTAAGATGGATCGAAAACTTAATTTTATATGATAAAATATATGACAGTAAACGTTTTGTAGTGTATTGCACTTATACTTCTTTAAGTAGGGGTATATGTGTAATTTACTTAACCGTCTATATACAAGGGTCGTATAAATAGACACTTTGAGTTAGAATACAAGTACAAGAAAGATTTAAAAAGGGCCGAAACTCTATTTTTATTTTAAGAAATGACTTAGAGATTTTTGGGATGCTCGATCATTTTGGAGAGAAACAAAAAGGTTTGGTATTCTCTTAAAGCTAGCACTTCAAATCTCGGCCGTCGTTCGTGTGTGGACTCCTGATAGAGGGTGTTCGTCGTTGGTAGTGCCTTAGAGATTGATTAATCTTCAGAAAGGTACATTGCAATTGAGGTATGATTAAGTTTTCATAGTTTAAACGTGTTTTAATAGAATCAGATTCGGATCCTATTGGGGTTTTTCTCAAAATTGTTTTGTAATCTCCATCACAAGCGCATGAACCCCAAATCCCAACAAGCTGGTATCGTAGCCTTCGAGTTTGATTTCATTAAACTCATTGCATGTTTTCTTATGATATATGATTGAAAGCATGTTAATAGTTGATGTATATGTGATATACATAAGTTTTCTGTGAGATTTATTATCATGTTTTGTGTATATGATACATATATTCATGATTTAATTGAAATTAGTTTCGTCCATGCTAGTAACCATGTTAGGATTAATTTGAATAATTTTAATGAATTGAGTTTCGTGTTCTATGATCCATGACACCATTAGGTTCGATTGGGATAGTAGTTCATATTCAATTACATGTTTGTGATTATTTGGATGAAGATCGAAATTGCAAATAATTAATTTTTGAAATTATTTATTTATCTTGTTATATCTATTTTGTTATGAAGTTTCTATTTGATAAAGATAGATAACAATTAGATTATGAGATATATGCAAAATCGATTTCATTATCCCTATTGGATAGAGATAAATATGGAGAAGTTTGTTATTGGTGATATGTTAGATTCAAATATTTAAAGTCCTAATCGATTAGGATAAGATGATTAGTTAGATGTGGACCCGAGTTAATTAAAAATGTTTTAATTGACTTAATTTTAGATAAATTAATGGGTAAATTTAGTATAGTAAAATCAGCGAAAAATATGATTTTCTATAGCAAATATCAATTTTCGGAATTGAGATTTGTCTTCTAAAGAAAAAGGGGCGCTGCCCCCTGTTCCCCCATCCGCTGACCGGCCAGTGGGACCACCGTCTAACTAATCCTAGTGCACAGAAATTCTTCTATTAGTGAATAGCATAAAATTTCCTAAATTGTTTAGTGGTTCTACAAATCAATAAAATATATGATATTTCATTGCTTACTTAAAAATCACTAAAACTGAATAAAATCCCTCCATTAAATCTTAAGTCTTGGCCATCCAATTTTAAATACTTATCAAGGCCTCGATCGCACTAATATAGTTTTAGCCATAGTTGGGTGTATTATGTTATCTTGGTGAGATAAGTCAGTAGGAGTTACCTAAATGTTTAAATTGGTCCGACTTAATAAAGCTTTCAAAATAGTTTTGACTTTAGGCATATGATGAGATAAAAACATGCTAAGACATAAGATGTCCCGTATCTCATAAAGTAGCTAAAATTACATAAGATGTAATTGGTAACTCGTTACCTACCTAAATAATCTAGTTCTGTGTTTCATGCCATATATGTCATAGAATTAGGTGAAATATGGATTTAGTCCCCTAAATAAACAAGATGTTTTAGGAGGGTTGTTAATTTAGTGGGAGTCTACTCCTCTATATTAAAATAAACTCGCATAATCTTTATTGTAGTAGATAAATGGCCTCTTCAAGTAACAATAATCCCCTCACATCGCGATCTATCCTCGAGAAGGATAAGCTATCTCGGGACTAACTTTCTTGATCGGTTCGAAACTTGAGAATCGTTCTCAAGCATGAACGCAAGTTGTATGTTCCTGATGCTCCGATCCCTGAGGACCCACCAGCCAATGCTACGAAAGCTGTGAAGGATGCGCATAATAAGCATGTCAACGATTCTACTGATGTTGCATGCATTATGTTAGCAACTATGGTTCCTGAACTTCAGAAGGACATGGAACTAATGGAAGCCTATGACAAGGTTGTAACGCTGAAGGAAATGTTCCAACAGCAAGCTAGGCAAGAAAGGTTCGAGACAATAAGAACCCGCATTCTTGTAAGATGACCGAGGGTGCATCGCTAGTCCTCATGTTCTGAAAATGAAGGGCTATGTTGACCAACTTGATAGACTTGGATTTCCCATAAGCCAAGAGTTGGCTACAGATTTGATCCTAAATTCATTACCAGAGAGTTTCTCATAATTTGTGATGAACTACAATATGAATAATATGGAGAAATCAATTTCAGAGTTGCATTTGATGCTCAAAACTCGCTGAACAAAATATCAAGAAACCCTCTAGTAATGTGTTGATGGTCCAAAAGGGAAAGGGAATGAAGAAGAAAGGCAAAGGCAAGGCTAAAGTTGCCAAGGCTATCGCCGCACTGTCGCAAAGCCTCGTGGAACAAGTCAAGCCCCACTGTCCTCGCTTCAAAGCACCAAAAGGAAAAGGAAGGAAATTGTCATTTCGCCATGCACCCGACATTGGTTCGTAAATTACAAACTCTATCTGGAAGATCTAAAGAAGAAAAGTGGGTAGTGTGACTACCACCTCGTATTTATGTTATTGAAATTAATTTATCTACTAGTGATTCCTGGGTATTGGATACAGATGTGGATCTCACATTTGTATAAATGTGCAGGGACTCACCGTAAGTAGAAAGTTGAAGAAAGGAGAAGTCATCCTCCGCGTAGGGAATGGAGCAAGAGTTGCTGCCATGGCTGTTGGATCATATGACTTAGTCTTATCTAGTGGACTTATTTTAACTTTAAATAATTGTTATTATGTGCACCTTGAGCGTAAAAACATCATTTCTGTTTCATGTTTGGATATGGATGGTTTTGATTTTATTATTGCGAATAATAGATGTTCAATTTCTCGTAAAGGCATTATTTATGCAAATGCTGATTTGTGTGATGGTCTTTATATTCTAAGCATGAAAAACTCTACTAATACTCCGCCTTTAACATAAATACAAAGAGATTCAAGTTAAATGATTTGAATCAAACCGATCTTTGGTATTGTCGTCTTGGCCACATAAATTAGAAATGCATAACGAAGCTCCATAAAGATGGACTTTTAGATTCATTTGATTTGGAATCATATGAAACATGCGTATCTTGTTTACTAGGCAAGATGACTAAAAGTCCCTTTACTGGACATAGTGAAAGGGCAAGTGATTTATTAGGTCTAATGCATACTGGTGTATGCGGTCCTATAAACACAATGGCTAGAGGAGGTTATCGCATTTCATTACATTTATCGATGATTTCAAAGCAGATATGGTTATTGATAAATCAAAAGATTTATAGGATTTTATAGTCTATTTTAATATAGTTTAGTGTTAAAGTTTATAAAATATATATCTCATTATATTTACTTTTGATTTTTAGGTGAAACGGAGTGCACTGGTTGATTCGGGGCAAAAAATACTCAAAATAGAGTATTTACTTGCAAGATTCTGGATACCGGGAGAGTTAGTCTTAAAATTTACACCGACAATGGGGTAATTAGAGTCGCAAGCTGCCACATGTCGTTGCGTATTCGCCAAGCCACGTCTTATAGGCTAGTTCAACTAATAGAGAGAGCGCCACGTCAGATGTCAAGGGTTAGCGCGCCGCCAATCCATAATCGCCACGTCATCTATCACAAATAGCCTCCTCTCTCCACCTTGTCGATCCGTCGGATGCGCGCGTGTGTCGTCTCCCGTATTTTTGGTAAGAATCGCACGACTCCTTCTCGCCTCTCAATCCGCCACGTGTCGTCGCCACCCCTCTCACGCACGTCACCGCCTCTCTTCTCCTCCAATCACGTTGCGCTACGTCGCCCGGCCAACGTACTTCATCCAATCATATTCTCGACACGTCGCCAATGGTAGAAAACTAGCCAATAAGCACCCGCCACGTGTCAAGGACGAAAATACACCCAAGAACGCTTTTCTCTCTCTGCAGAGACCAATTCCTAGTACTTTTACACATTAGGTCCTTGGGTATATATAGAACATCTATTATTCATTAGAAAAACTTTTTGCATTATTTTTATTTGGAGTTTTATGAAGAGTGTGTCTAGCTAATCAAGCCATTGCCTAGGTTGGAGGTGAAGCAAGTCGATTATGGATTCATGGCATAACTTGTGAGATCTTTTAATTTATTATTTAATTTAATTTAATTTCTTTTATTTCATTGTTGTTGATTTTAATGAATATGATTTAAATCTAGGGTATGTATATGGCCATTGCATGCTTTTAGGTGGAAAATCTATAGTTAATTGACTCATTAGTATCCGTAATTGTACTTTTGGGACGATATTAGTAACAAACATTCACCCAATTGCCGTCAAAACCTTTCTGCTTCTTGAGTGTGCAATAATTGAATCTAGGTTAAATCGAGCGACGCGATCTCGTTATCAAGGATTACTATTCCCATAGAACTTTATTATCATGCTGCAATGTGTTAAATCTTATGGCGTATGTCTAGTGGTTATACATTAATTAGGGAAGTAGTTAGTGGCGATGTCCTAGCTATCGAGATTAGGGAATTAGGAATTTCTCATGATGTCAATTTTCTATAGCTAGTCTAGAAGAATTTGAATTAATAATTATTTTAGGAAAGATTAACGACCATGATATGCCATTGAATCTTGATCTTGTCTTCATGGAACCATAGACCTAGGTGTTTTCCTTCATTGATATTATTCTTGCAATCTTGATTCCTGTTATTTTTATTTTAATTGTTTACTTTAAAACTTCTTTTTAAAAATCCCCATTTTTAGTTAACTTAGAGTGAAACTCAAGTCCTGTGGATTCGACTCCGTATTTACCACCACTACACCCTTGTGGGATTGGTAACTCAATTTCAGGTTATATTTGGCACGCATGACACGTGACCAAATTTTGGCGCCGTTGCCGGGACTTAGTATTTCATTCTAAGCTTAGGTCTCCTTTCTTTTTCTTTTTCTTTTTTCTTAGTTTTATGCTCTCACGACTCACTCTGGCCAAAATCGACGGTTCATCAAGTTACTTTTCGATCCTGAACCGGAGAGTACATTTCATAGGTTGAATAGAGAGACCCAACTTAGGCAACAATAAGGCCAAAATCTTCCAGAAATAGCTGAAAATTGCAAAATCACCATGAGGCATGCTAATCAAGAGCTTCAAGCTCTTTTGGCACAACAACCCATCTGCATTAACTATCCGGATAATGCTGGAAATTTTGAGTTGAGGTCACGATTCATTCATCTCCTACCGTCCTTTCATGGTGGCAAGAATGAAGACCCTGTTACTTTTCTGAAGGAGTTTCAGACTAACTGAAAGTCTATAAAACCCTCTAATGCAGATGAGGATACGGTTAAGCTTAGATCTTTTCTGTTTTGTCTAAAAGACAAAGCCAAAGAATGGCTTTTCTACCTTCCACCTGGCTGCATTAACTCCTAGAATGAGATGACAAATGCATTTTTAAATGAATATTTTCCTAAAGATAGAGTTGCTCAGCTCATTAAGGACATTTGCAAAGATCAAAATGAAGTCTGGTGAATCATTTGGTGAATATTGGGATCGCTATAAGCGATTAATTGCTAGTTGCTCGCAGAATGGCCGCTTGAGAAGGCCATAGCTCGTTTCTTCTATGTTGGCATGTCGCCCATAGAACGACGCATGATTGATAATACGTGTGGGGGTCACATTCGAGATAAAACTCCAGCCCAAATGAAGCAACTGTATGAGGACATCGCTAAGTAGTCACGCCTTTATGGAGATCTTGATGACACTGCTTACCAACGTCTAACTACAGGAAGTGTCTCAAGTTCTACTGACCAGAAAATTGACCAACTGACCTCCATGATGGAGCATCTCCTCTCCTCTGGCAAAGTGCAAGTCAAGGCTTGTGGCATTTGTACTGCCACAAATCATGCAACTGATGAATGCCCTACTCTCTTTGAGGACAATCAACAGGCCAATGCCATGGGTAATTAGTTCTAGGGACAATCTAGAGTCCCATTTAGGAATACATATAATCACGCAATGGCGAGGAGCAACCCAAACTTCAAGCACGGCCTCAAAATCGAACTACTGCACCTTTATCCCGAGAGGTCAACCGTTGCCTACACCCTCCAACCATTCCTCTTCACTTGAGGATATGATGAAAGCTCTTACGGCTGAACAAAGGCATCTTACAAGAGATGTTGCCGAATTTAAGGCCACCACTGAAAAATCCATCAATGCAACCAATTCAACAAATTCCGTAACCTTCAAGTTCGAATAGATCAAATTTCACAAAGAATTGGGACGCATTGAGGATAATGGTAGGTTACCTTCACAATCTTACCCAAACCCTAACGCGAGTGCTAACGCAGCTACACTCGTAAGTGGTAAAGAGCCGGAGGGCCCAAAAGGAACAATGGGTCATCCGATGCCAAAGACCAGCAAATGAGGAAGAGCATGAGTTACTAGTAACCTCGTCTATCCCTAAACAGATGGTAACTACTCAAAAAGAAGCCCCACCCACATTTAAGGTCAAACCTCATTTTCCATAACGACTTATCCTAGACAAGAAAAAGGAGGAAGAGAAAGAAATTCTTAAGACCTTTCGGCGAGTGGAAATCAATATTCCACTCCTCGATGCTCTGAAGCAAGTCCCTAGGTATGCAAAGTTTCTTAAGGAACTATGCACTAACAAAGGGAAACTAAAAGGCAACGGAAAAGTCCAAATGGGAGAAACCGTCATGGCTATCCTACAAAAGAAATTACCTCCTAAATGCAAGGATCCTAGGATGTTCTCAAAGTGCTTGTATTATAGGTGATGTAAGCATTCGTAGGGCTATGTGCGACTTGAGCTTCCATTAATGTCATGCCATTGTCTATTTATGAGACATTGAATGCAGGCCCATTAGAGGAGACTGGTATTGTTATTCAGTTGACAGACCGTTCAGTTGTCAGACCTGTACGTGTTCTTGAGGATGTTCTAGTTCGAGTGAATGAGTTTGTGTTTCCTGCAGATTTCTACGTTGTAGATACGAAGGAGGAACCATTTCCTAATGCTTCGTTAGTGCTACTTGGACGCCCATTCTTGAAGACGGCAAAGACGAAGATAGATGTTGATGATGGATCTCTTACCATGGAGTTCGACGGTGAAGTCATCAAGTTTAACATCTATGATACGATGCGATACCCCAGCTGATGTGTCATCTCGTGGTATGTACCATAGACTGTGTGGACCCACTCATTAAGCAGGCTTTGCTCACGAGTAACGATGATGTGGTGAAAGTAGTGTTAGAGAACAATCTCCACACTACTCATATCCACCAGAGTGTTCTGACCCTTGATACTGATGTCGAGGATGTTGTTTTAGAGATAGATTCATTCCAACCACTGCCCCCAAATGTCTGTTATTTGGAGTTACCCACTACTGACTTTAAACTTTCTCCCTCCTTGGTTAAAGCTCCCACACTTGAGCTGAAGCCACTACCTGAGCACCTAAAGTACATGTTTTTGGGTGAGAATGACACACTCCCTGTGATCATCTCAACCAAAATTACTCATTTAAAGGAAGAAAGACTCCTACGAGTACTCCAGGAGTTTAAACAAAGCTATCAAGTGGACCATAGTGGATATCAAAGGTTTGAGCCCTTCCGCTTGCATGCATCATATATATATGGAAGAGGGGTCAAAACCTACGAGAGAAGCCTAGAGGAGGCTCAATCTGGCTATGATGGATGTCGTAAAGAAGGAGATACTGAAGCTCCTTGATGCTGGCATGATATACCCTATCTTTGATAGTAAATGGGTAAGTCCTGTCCAGTGTGTTCCTAAGAAAACAGAGTCACAAAGTGGTCACCAATTCACATGGTGAGTTGGTTCCAACCCGCATTCAAAATGGATGGCGGGTTTGCATTGACTACAGGAAGTTGAATGCTTCTACCAGGAAGGATCACTTCCCTCTTCCATTCATTGATCAGATGTTGGAGAGATTAGCTGGTCGTTCTCATTATTGTTGTCTTGATTTGCTACTCGGTTTTCACCAGTGATACCGTAGAATGCGCTCAAGACCAAGAAAAGACGACCTTCACTTGTCCGTTTGGCACTTTTGCCTATCGATGCATGCCATTTGGGTTATGCAATGCTCCCGCCACCTTTCAAAGGTGCATGGTGAGTATCTTTTCGATTTTGTTGAGCATTTCATAGAGGTCTTTATGGATGACTTTATTGTTTATGGTGATTCATTCGATAGTTGTCTCATCAATCCGACAAAAGTACTCACAGTGAATCGAGAAGAACTTGGTTCGAAACTATGAAAAGTGTCATTTTATGGTGAATCAAGGTTTTATTTTGGGACACATTGTCTCAAATTGGGGGTGTAGAGGTAGACCAAGCTAAAATCGATGTTATCAAGAAACTTCCCTACCCTACGAATGTGCGAGAGATTAGATCTTTTCTTGGATACGCCGATTTTTATCGTCGTTTCATCAAGGACTTTTCAAAGATTGCACAACCCCTATGTCATCTACTCCAAAAGGACACACCTTTTGAGTTTGACAAGGTATGTAGGAGTGCATTTGATGCACTAAAAACATCACTTACTAGCACACCAAGAATTCAAGCCCCTAATTGGGAGCTTCCATTTGAAATCATGTGCGATGCTAGTAATTATGCAAAGGGGTGCAAGCCTTAGGACAGAGAGTTGGGAGAGCTTCACATGTTATTTACTATGCTTCTCGTACTCTAGACGTGGCTCGATGAACTACACCACTACAGCAGAAGGAGCTCCTTGCCGTTATCTTTGCACTAGAGAAGTTTCGCCTTATCTTCTCGGGTACCAAGGTTATTATTTACTCGATCATGTAGCCTCAAAGTACTGATGAGTAAAAAGGATGCCAAACCTAGGCTCATTCGATGGTTACTCCTATTACAGAGTTTGACATCACAATTAAAGATAAAAGTGGTGCGTAAAATCTAGTCGCATACCATCTCAAACAGATTGAGAATGGTGAACGTCCTACCCCTATAAAAGATGATTTCCCCGATGAGTACATCTATGTTGTCATGGAGGATCTTCCCCGGTATGTCGATTTGGTGAACTATATCACCTCTAGTGAGCTATCTCCTCATCTTTCGAAGGCTCGTAAGAATAAACTTAGGAGCGATGCTAAGTATTATATGTGGGATGACCCATACTTATGGAAATTTTGCTCCGATCAGTTATCTAAGCAAGTGTTTCTCAGATCGAGAGTCATTCCATCTTGGCTTTTTGTCACACTTACGCTCGCGGTGGCCACTTCTGGCCCCCGTAGGACGCCTAGGAAAGTTCTTGAAAGTGGGTTTTACTGGCCCACTATTTTTCATGATTCATACATGTTCACCAAGACTTGTCCTAATTGTCAGAAAACTGGTAACCTTAGTCATTGGGACCAAATGCCACTTACCCCGATTCATATTTGTGAGATATTTGATGTATGGGGTATAGACTTCATGGGGCCGTTTCCAGTGTCATTTGGTAATGTTTACATACTTTTGGTAGTAGACTACGTGTCTAAGTGGGTGAAAGCTAAAGCTACCCGCACTAATGATTCTAAAGTGGTTTGTGAATTCCTCAAATCGAGGATTTTTACAACATTTGGTGCCCCGCGTACCCTGATCAGTGATAGAGGCACTCACTTCTATAACCGTATGGTTGAAAGTCTTCTGAGGAGGTACAATGTCACTCATAGAACGTCTACGGCGTATCATCCCAAACGAGTGGCCAGGCAGAGGTTTCTAATAGGGAGATCAAATCTATCTTGGAAAAGATAGAGAATCTTACTCGAAAGGATTGGAGTACACATCTTAAAGATGCGGTCTGGGCTTACCGAACGACGTTTAAAATGCCAATTGGAATGTCCCCTATCGCCTCAGTGTTTGGAAAAGCTTGCCACCTGCCAGTGAGCTCGAGCATAAATCCTACTGGGCTGTGAAACAACTTAATATGAAGCTCGAAGAAGCAGGAAAAGAGAGAAAGCTCACTCTCCAAGAATTGGAGGAAATCAGGAACGACGCATATGAAAATGCGCGAATTTACAAGGAAAAAACCAAAACGTTCCATGATCGCATTCTTTCTAGGAAATCTTTTCGTGTTGGTCAAAAAGTTCTTTTGTTTCAAATCACTTCTTAAGATTTTTGCAGTAAGCCGAGATCGAGGTGGACAGACAAGATGTGGTGATTGCAGCAGTGTATGATCACGGCAGTGCTGGAGATTCGTAGTTTGGAGACCGGTAATGCTCTTAAAGTGAACGGCCACAGTTGAAGATCTTTTATGAAGACTTCCCTAGTCACAATGTAGAGGGCGTATCACTTGAATAACCAAATATGCTGATTGGTAGACTCTGCACTCAAGTCGAGCCAAAGACTTTAAACAAAAGCGCTATCGGGAGGCAGCCCAAATTTTGATAAGTATTATTTAGTTTTTTATTTTTTATTTTTATTTTTTTATGCATGAACTTATATCATTTCTTTCTTCTTATCATTATCATCTTCTTATCACTATCATGGTCTTTCACCATTTTTGTTTGTTTTTTTATGTTTAGACCACTTGACTTGTTTTGAACCTTGAGGACAAGGTTCTAATAAGTTGGGGGTATTTTAGGGATCATGGATAGTGTTGGATGAATTTTCTTGCTAAAGACCACATGTATGATCATTAATTTTTTTAAAATTATGCGGTTGAAGGATGGTAATGATGGTGCTATTATCATTCTCTTATCTTTCCATCTCTTTTTCTTCTGTCATTGATACTTCCATCTTCCATTTCATTTGGATATGATACATTTTCATGCATGCATTTAGTATAGTTTATTAGGAGTAGACATGTGTCTATCTATGTTTGTTCTTGCATTTAGACCTTACATAGTGTCATATGTTGACATATGTTGCATTTAGAGTCACCCGAAACTTTGGTTCATGCCTTTGATTGTGGATGAGTATATTATAATTGTTTTTTGACTTGAAACTCAGGAAAAATTAGGAGAAACATTCAATCAAGCTGTAGCTCAGCATTTTTATGATTTCATGATTAGGGACTTAGTATGATGGTTAAACTTTGTGCTAGATACCAAAATGAGTAGACAAATCAAAATTGTGCAAGTAATAGTGCTTTAATTCATATTTGAAAATCTCGCTTTAATCATAGTGAAAGTGAGAAGTGGCTAACAGAGTTTTCTTAATATAGAGAGTCCCACAGATTCTCGTAAGAAATGGAGCAAGAAATCTCATGTGTGGGAAAAAGTGAGAAAAACGGTTCATAGAAAATGGAGCAGGGACCGTATTACTTAAAAAAATATTATGGAGAAAAAACTAGAGTATATATATATATATTGAATGAATAAAGGCGAAAGTTTATGAAAACTCATCAAATAAAAAAAGATTTAGCTCGAGTGCTTTCACTAGATTAAGTAAGATTTTAAACTTGCATGTTTGAATGTATAGACCAAGAAAACTCATGAGTAGTTGATGGCCTTTGTTTTGACTACATCTATGTCTTTAAAGTGTGATCTTAACTGTGTTTGGGTCGCGAGACTTGACATATCATAACTCTAAAATTTCTTGAGTGGCTTGTTGCTTGGAGACTATGTAAATCAAAGGAACTCCATGAATTTTGAATTGGGTATAGGTATAGGTATAGATATGGTTTAGGTTTAGGATTAGTTTAGTTAATGCATTAGGAGTCTAGTTTAGTATGTGTTGTCAAATATACATTTGCTTGGTACATGCAAAGTCTTAAGTTTGGGGTTATTTGATAAATCGGTATTTATAGGATTTTATAGTCTATTTTAATATAGTTTAGTGTTAAAGTTTATAAAATATGTCTCATTATATTTACTTTTGGTTTTTAGGTGAAACGGAGTGCACGGTTGATTCGGGTGGAAAAATACTCAAAATAGAGTATTTACTTGCAAGATTCTGATACCGGGAGAGTTAGTCTCGAAATTTACACCGACAATGAGGTAATTAGAGTCGCAAAGCCACATGTCGTAGCGTATTCGCTAAACCACGTCTCACAAAGCCGTCACCAAATGCAGCAGAGAGAGCACCACGTCATATGTCGAGCCGCCAAGACTAATCCGCAATCGCCACGTCATCTCTCACAGCTTTCTTTTCTCCACCATCGATCCGCTCGGATGCGTGCTTGTGTCGTCTCCCGTATTTTCTAGAAGAATCACGTGACTCCTTCCCGCCTCTCAATCCGCCACGTGTCGCTGTTCACCCCTCTCACGCACGTCACTGCCTCTCTTCTCCTCCAATCACGTTGACTTCATCCAATCATATTCCGACACATCAAGAATCGGTAGAGAAAACTAGCCAATTGATAAGTTGGTATTTATAGGATTTTATTGTCTACTTTAGTATAATTTAGTGTGGAAGTTTATAAAATATATATCTAATTATATTTACTTTTAGTTTTTAGGTGAAACGGAGTGCACAGTTGAATATACCGAGGTAGAAAAATACTCAAAATAGAGTATTTATTTGCATTAATCGATATCATGGGAGTTTGTCTCGAAATATACCGTGATAGTGTGATAATTGGGGTGCAAAGATTGCCATGTGTCAATACATTAGTGGTCCAAATAAGCTTTAAATATACACTTTTCAAAGAAGTGCCACGTGTCAACGTGTCATTCGTCCGCATAGCCACGTGTCACTTCCCATTCGCCGAGCCGCACACAAAGAACGTTTTAGCCAATCGCTGCCACCACGTCGTCTGTTCAAAGAACGTCATCACCAACCAGCCATCGCCACGTCATCTCCCATAGTCGCCTCCTCTCTCCACTGCTCGATCTTCCTCGGATGCGTGCTAGTGCCGTTCCCGCATCTTCTACGATTCACGCTAGCTTCTTTCCGCCCTTCTTCTCGCTACGTGTCGCGCTCTCAACCCCTCACAAAGACGTCACCGCTCCACTCTCCTCCAATCCACTCACGCCACGTCGCCCGGCCAAGCCCTCTCCGCTAATCACATTCTCGACACGTCGCAAGCACCAAAATTCACACAATCCGGTTCTCGCCACATGTCCTAGACGCCAAGAAGCACCAAAACAGCTTTTCTCTCTCTCCCATATAACAATTCTTAGTAGTTTTACACATTAGGAATTTAGGTATAAATAGAACATCTATTATTCATTGAAAACTCTCACACACTCTCTCTCGCCTTATTTTTTGAGTAGCCATGTTTGGCTAATCAAGCCATTGCCTAGGCTCTGAGGTGAAGCAAGTCAAGATTATGGATTCATGGCATAACTTGTGAGATCTTTTAATTTATTGTTTAATTTAATTTAATTTCTTCTATTTCTTTGTTGTTAATTTTAATGAATATGGTTTAAACTTAGGGTATGTATGTGGCCAAGCATGCTTTTAGGTGGATAATCTATAGTTAATTGACTCATTAGTATCCGTAATTGTACTTTTGAGACAATATAAGTGACAAACATTCACCCGATTTCCAAAACCTTTCTGCTTTTGAGTGTGCAACAATTGAATCTAGGTTAAATCTGGGAGCGGACGTGATTCTGTTATTCTAGGATTAGTATTCCCATAGAACTTTATTACTACTGCTAATGTGTTAAATCTTATGGCGGATGTCTAGGGTTATACATTAATTAGGGAAGTAGTTATTGGCGGATGTCCTAACTATCGAGATTATGAGATTTAGGAATTTCTCAAGCGATGTCAATTTTCTATAGCTAGTCTAGAAGAACTTGAATTAATAATTGTTTCGGGAAAAATTGACGACCATGATATGCCATTGAATCTTGATCTTGTCTTGTGGAACCATAGACTTAGGTATTTAAATTAATTGTTCGTAGTCGTAGATATTTATTTTAGTTATTTAATTTATTAGTAATTAGATTAATTAATTTAGTTATTTTCTCTAAACCCCCATTTTTTTCTTTCTTTTAGAACCTTAGAAAGACTACCAATCTCTCGTGGATTAACCCTTTGCCACTATCTCAAATAGTTGGTTTAAGAAAATATTTTATTGACGCGTTCGACGCGCGTCACCAATAAGCTCCCGCCATGTGTCAAGGATGAAAATACACCCAAGAACGCTTTTCTCTTTGCAGAGACCAATTCCTAGTAGTTTTACACATTAGACCTCGGGGTATATATAGAACATCTATTATTCATTTGAAAGAACTTTTTGCATTATTTTTATTTTGAGTTTTATGAAGAGTATGTCTAGCTAATCAAGCCATTGCCTAGGTCCTGAGGTGAAGCAAGTCGATTATGGATTCATGGCATAACTTGTGATATCTTTTAATTTATTATTTAATTTAATTTAATATCTTCTATTTCATTGTTGTTGATTTTAATGAATATGATTTAAATTTAGGGTATGTATATGGCCATTGCATGCTTTTAGGTGAAAAATCTATAGTTAATTGACTCATTAGTATCCGTAATTGTACTTTTGGGACAATATAAGTAACAAACATTCACCCGATTGTCGTCAAAACCTCTCAAGCTTTGAGTGTGCAACAATTGAATCTAGGTTAAATCTGGAGCTGACGTGATCCTATTATCTAGGATTAGTATTTCCATATAACTTTATTACCGCTGCTAATGTGTTAAATCTTATGGCGATGTCTAGTGGTTATACATTAATTAGGGAAGTAGTAAGTGGCGATGTCCTAGCTATCGAGATTAGGGGAATTAGAAATTTCTAGCGGATGTCGATTTTCTATAGCTAGTCTTGAAGAATTTGAATTAATAATTATTTTGGGAAAGATTAACGACGATGATATGCCATTGAATCTTGATCTTGTCTCAATGTGGAACCATAGACCTAGGTGTTTTCCTTCATTGATATTATTCTTCCAATCTTGATTCCTCGTTATTTTTATTTTAATTGTTTACTCTAAAACTTCTTTTTAAAAATCCCCATTTTTAGTTAACTTAGAGTGAAACTCAAGTCCTCAGGATTCGACTCCGTATTTATCACCACTACACCCTTGTGGGATTGGTAACTCAATTACGGTCATATTTGGCACGCACGACACGTGACCAGCTTATGTATATCTTATGAAACATAAAGTCAATCATTTGAGATGTTTCAACATTTCAAAATGAAGTGCGTAATCAACTTGGTAAAACTATCAAATCACTTCGATCGATCGAGGTGGCGAATATTTGAGCCAAGAATTTGATAATCATCTTAGAAATTGCGGGATTGTCTCCCAATTGACTCCACCAAAGAACTCCCAATTGTCTTTTCTTAAGATTTGGGGTTGCGAGGCTTACGTAAAGCGACAAGCCTCGTAAAAACTAGCACCTAAATGTGATAAGTGTTTATTTGTGGGTATCCTAAGGAAACAAAAGGATATTACTTTTATAATCTCGCCGAGAACAAAGTGTTTGTTGCTCTTCGCATGGTGCATTTATGGAAAACCAAGCTTATTTCAAAAGACACTAGTGGGAGAGAAATAAATCTTGAAGAAGTTCAAAAATCACAAATAAACACCGAATCGCTACTGGAAGTTCAACAACATTTTGAACCAGTTGAACCTCCGCAAGTGACACAAGGCCCACGTAAATCTGGTAAGGTAAGACATGAGCCAGAGAGATTTGGATTTCTCATTACTGATAGTCGTGATGTGTTGCTTATAGATCAAAATGAGCCCACTACTTATTAGGAGGCTATGTCTGGACCAGACTCAGATAAATGGCTAAGTGCCATGAACTCTGAGATGCAATCTATGTATGATAACCAAGTTTGGAACTTGGTTGATTTACATGAAGGTGGTAAGACCATTGGATGTAAATGGGTTTTCAAGAAGAAAACTGACATGGATGGCAAAGTGTGTACTTTCAAAGCAAGACTTGTAGTAAAAGGTTTCAGGCAGACTCAAAGTGTTGATTATGATGAAACTTTTTCGCTAGTAGCCATGCTTAAATACATATGAATTTTAATTGCCATTGCTGCATATTATGACTATGAGATATGGCAAATGGATGTAAAAACAACATTTCTTAATGGAAAGTTGCTTGAGGACGTGTATATGACACAACCTAAAGGTTTTGTACATCCTGAGAATTCTAAGAAGGTATGCAAGCTTCAAAGATCCATTTATGGATTAAAGCAAGCTTCTCGGAGTTGGAATCTTTGTTTTGATGAAGCAATCAAGGATTTTGGTTTTATTAAGAACGAAGATGAGCCTTATGTATACAAGAAGGTCAGTGGGAGTGTAGTTGTTTTTTTTGGTACTATATGTTGATGATATATTACTCATTGGAAATGAAATCCCAACATTGCAGAGTGTCAAGTCTTGGTTAGGGAAGTGTTTCTCAATGAAAGACTTAGCAGATGCAGCCTATATCCTAAGGATAAGGATCTATAGGGATAGATCTAAAAGGCTAATCTGGCCTAAGTCGAGTGCTTACATAGACAATGTGTCGAATAGGTTCAACTTTGCAAGACTCTAAAAGAGGATTGTTGCCAATGTCTATGGCATAAGTCTCAAGAAGACTCAATGTCCTAAGACAAATGATGAGCGAGACCGTATGAATAAGATTCCATATGCATCTGCTATTGGATCTATCATGTATGCCATGCTATGCATTTGGCCTGGATTTATCATATGCTTGAGCACTACAAGCAGATATCGCCGATCCAAAGTGAGAGTCACCGATAGCAAGAAAGAACATCCTTAAGTACTTAAGAAGACTAAGGAAGTGTTCTTGGTCTATGGAGGTTTTGAAAATAATCTAGTTATAAATGGTTACATAGATGCAAGTTTTCAAACCGATATAGATGATTTTAGATCGCAGCCTGATATGTGTTTACTTTGAATGGGGGCAAGAAGATAGAAAAGTTCAAGCAAGAGTTCATGGCGTATTCTACAACATGTAGTTTAGTATATTGCAAGTCCGATGCAAAGAAAGGAGGCGCTTTGATCAAAAAGTTCATTTCTCAACTAGGTGTGGTTCCAAGTATTGCTAACCCCGTTTGTTTGTATTGTGACAATAACGGGCAATAGCACAGCCAAGGAACCTAGATCACACCACAGATCCAAACATATACTCAGCGCTTTCATCTCATCGTAGAAATTATTGAGAGGGAGGCGAAAGATTTGCAGAGTACCTATCAAGACAACGCATGGATCCATCGACAAAGGCTCTTCCACAAGCGAAACATGATGGTCATGTTAGATCATTAGGCATTAGATGCATGAAGTTGGGAAATGTGCCCTAGGTCAATCCATTAATAGTCTTTATGAATACATTTTAGTTAATAAAATAGAGGATTTCATTTGTCGTTTATTATAATTGATTTGCATGTTTACATTATAATAAGATCCATGGGTATTTACGTAAATATCCTAAATGTCCCTAGTCGATTATTATATCGGGAACTATAATGAATTAAGACTAGTGTGAGTCTTGATTGATGATCATACGATGATCATACGTATAGGAATACGAATCAAGATCATGAGTACTTGTTAGGGAACAAAGTACTGGACCGACCCGCTATGAGAACATCACATGGATTAAGTCATAGTTGTTTCTCATGATAGGTATATTTTTCAGCCTCTGACTTGAGATTACCAGAGACTTCAACATTAGGAATACAGTGATTTGACCCAATCAAACGTTGTCTTTAACCAGACGATTATAAAGGTTGTGATTGGTTACCGTGTGAATAATGTGGTGAAGTTGTGTAATCGAGATAGAATTTGTCCCTCTCATATAAAGAGAGATATCCAAAGTGATCCTCGATGTGTTAGATCGTTAAAAGGCCTAGTCTAAGTGAATTGATATTGATCAATGTCACTTAGATGTTTTCAATACCTACCTAGAAATCGAGACTAGTACGATTGAACATGTTGGATGACAATTCCATGCCTTATGTTTGATCAAAAGGATATCGTGTGACAAAAGGATGTTATATACACTATTGATTAGGTTGTATCGATTTGATATTCGTACAACTCGGGTAGTCATAATGTCTTGCTAGAGGCCGCTTATGACTTGTATACCAAAATGTATTTTGGTACACCGCCAACGTTGTATGAGCCTATTGGGTCGCACACCGAGAATGGTTTTGCGAGATTTTAAGATGGTTCGTAAAAATGAATTTTATATGATAAAATTCATGACGTAAACGTTCTGTAGTGTATTACACTTATACTTCTTTAAGTAGGGGTATATGTGTAATTTACTTAACCGTCTATATACAAGGGTTGTATAAATAGACGCTTTGAGTTAGAATACAAGTACAAAAAGATTTAAAAGGGCCGAAACTCTATTTTCGTTTTAAGAAACGACTTAGAGGTTTTTGGTATGCTCGATCGTTTTGGAGAGAAACAAAAGGTTTGGTATTCTCTCAAAGCTAGCACTTCAAATCTCTACTGCCGTTCATGCGCTGGACTCGCCGATAGAGGGCGTTCATCGTTGGCGCGCGCTTTGAGATCGATTAACTTCTTCGTAAAGGTACATTGCGATTGAGGTATGATTAAGTTTTCATAGTTTAAACGTGTTTTAATGGAATCGATTCTGATCCTATCGGGGTTTTTCTCAAAATTGTTTTGTAATCTCCGTTGCGCATGAACCCCAAAACCCAACAACAACAGTCGCTTTGGCAGTATTAGGTGTGATCACTGCGTCATATCCATTGGTGCAACCACTCGGCATAGTCCTCTTAACCGTAGTCTTTGAATCTCGTTGCCTATGCAAGAACTACACTGTTAATGCTACTTTTTCTCGGTAGGCATGGCCAATATAGTAGTCGCACCGTGGTAGCCACCCTTTCACCCCTAATGTACCCGTGCTCTCCGCCATCTCGTGCTTGCTCGCAACGTGACCCTCAACGATAATGACCGCAGAGTCAACGTCTCCCCAAGGGTATCACGAGTCTCACCGACCTCTAGCTAAGTTATCGCTGAGTAGCGTAGGAGACCGTCCATCCATCTCAATCTGCACCGTAAGACGTGCATCAGATCAACATCAATATATACACATACAATATGTATTATACAATCAAAACATATCACGTGTATAATAGTCTTGAAACTACCCGCATCACTTTACTTCCCAACTAGAACTTTAGTCATCTCTTTTGATTTCCACATCTAAGGTTTATTAAAGTTTATTCTCTTGTTTAACTCAAACCAAGCCCTAGTGTTCTATAAACCTAGGCTTTGATACCAAATCTAGAGGCCCCAAAATTTGAAGCCCACCGAATCGTACGCCATGGACCCCACAACCCTACATATACTTGCCTAGTTATGTTCCACACATACCAAATCATCTGTCAATCACCTTATAGCTAACTATTCTCAAATTAATATAAAGAGTTAGCTTATAGATTCGTTTTCATTTGTTAAACCTTAAACATATTCAACAAAAGGCTTTAATCAAGAAATCATTATATCAATAAATCAGAATTATATGAGAGCATTTTTCTAATGTGAAAAACCCATAAACAACAACCATCATCATATATAACAATCATGTTTAGTCTAAACATCAAAAGGACCTCCACAGGTCATAATACATTCCAATATAGCTTAAGTCCCCAAAACCCAACATAAAGCAAAATAATATAAACAAACGTACAAGTACGTAACACCAAATTACGTAAAATCCTTAGCTTACCTTTCCCTCTACTCATACCGGGTATGCACTCACCATCACAACAAAACAAATGACGAGTTTAGAGTGAATAATTCCAAGGAAATTCATAGAGTAAATAATATAAAAAATGCTGGAATCAAAAGACTATTAAATAAACATGCGTAAGAAAAGAATTAGACAACCGGGAAGGACCATCGCATGTATATCTAATAGCAAGAATAATCAAAGTGCGTGCACGATCTAGGTCGACTAACACCATACTTCGAACTCGCACCTAGGCAATCCGCCATCGAGTAAACCCAAATTGACTAAAATCCCTCGTTGTCCTCTCGCAGCCGCACGTAGACCACGACGCACCGACATGTCAATAAGAAAATTAGCAATGGATTGACAATCCACCAATATACCCTTATAACACAAGTTATGGCCTAGAGTGCCACAATGCCAACACAATAGAATAAACCCTACCAAGTAAACTTAATCGACCTTAAATAAATACCTAAAAGTAGAATAAATGAAACAACCGAACAAGAATTTAAATAATCCAAGTAATAAATACTCAAAGGAATTTCAATAAGTTACTACACACCTCAAACCGCACTCCCTTAACTCCAATATCCAATGCACATTCAAAACACGTGTTAACTATCTCGTCAATTCAAATTTAAAACCTGGATTCCCGATAATTCCAATCAATCTCCTAAACCTTGGAAAACATAATTAAATTCCAAATCCTCGTTAAAACACCCATTAAATCATTTAAATAGGTTATATAAACCCCTAGATATACCCATAGATTTTCAAAATTTTATTTAAAATTTACTATCTGTCATTGTCATAGCTCAGACGCCACTGCAGGCGCCGCCATGAACAAGGCTTCCACGCATACCTCACGCATCCAGGGCGCCAGGATGACAGATGTCGTCACGTTCACACCCCCATGACGTCATATAAAGTGTTAGTTAGTGCTTTGTTTATGGTTTGGATGCCGTAGGTGGTGCCGTGGCCTTAAACGTCCACAACGCGCTTGGCCGTCAAAGTTCAAGCTAGAGAACATTTTCTCGGGGTTTTCGCACTTCCCTCACCATCGCCGCGGTCCGCGCGAATGCAAGCCGCTTGTAAAATATCCAATATACCTTAATCTATCAAAACCCGTTGACAAAAATAGTCCGAGACACAAACCCTAAGTTATCTCAACAAAACTTAAAATCCAATTGAACTTCATAGCAACCCAATCAACAACAACAAAACCATCACTTGTTTCATCAACTTCACACATTGAAACCATAGCAACACCCAAACTAGCTGGTGTGCTCAATACATACTCCAGAAACCTCACAAAACCTCGAGAAATTAAGTCCGAAACGTGAGAGAAATAGATGGGGATTGAAGATCTAACCTTTTTGTCAAATTTCTAAGCTCTCTCCTTGCGTTCTACCAAGCTTTCAAATTCATAAAACCCTAACTAAGGTCCCAATTTTCGTCTAAGTGTATGACATGAGAGAGAAAAGTTGGTAAGATATGGGTTTCTTGACTTTTATACAAAAATTTTCATTAAATGTGACCACCCAATCCCAAGGCTAATTTTGATGGCCAAGATGTGGTCAAAAGGTCGCCATTTGATGACTTATTTGTCTCGATTTGTTCTTTCAATTAATCTTATTCACAACCATCAAGTCAATTCTCTAGTGTTCCAACACCCAAGCCTCGAACCGTTTCAATTGTCCAACGAGTACACTCGCGTCACTAACATATATACGTTATTTAATATTGATTATTTAGCGTATTTAACCATTTATTATGTGTATATTAACCCCGACCTAGTGTACTAACTATTCGCCTCCTTGGTTCCCACGTCTATACGCTACCCGAGGCAAATTCCTATGACACAACCTCGTCAAAGATATACAATATGACACACCACATTGCAATGTAAATAAGCTAATTTGAACAATTACATCGCAAGTACAAAAAAAGCATAAAAGAATGGACTGTATACATATATCGGCGTGCTCTGACCTAATGGTGTCGTCTACGCTCGTCTTAGCTGGCGTCCTTGTCTACAACCACGTGTCAAATAACGATGAATTAAGTTTTAGCATTTATAGAGGATGTACAGAGTACGCCAACTGGTGCAAGCACTAGGGTGACGACTGAGGCGAGATAGTCTCGCGAGTTTCAGTGGCACCATTCAGAGAAGTTTCACGGTGGTACTGTTCTCGAGGAATTTGATATATATAAATATAAGGAGCCACGAGAAGATTCCAGACGTGTTAGCCAAACCAGAGCACATGAGATCGAGCATTTCTTTAGCTTCACTATTCAGAGAAGCTGATGTTTTGTAGTGTAGCATGATAGCTATGAAAAGGGAAACCCGAGGACTGGGATGAGCTCAAAGATAAATTCAGTTAGAAGTACTTTCCTCCTTCGATCCATAAAGTGAAAAAGACTGAGTTTTAGAATATTCGACAGGTTACCGATGAGATAGTGATGCAGTACATAGGCCAATATTTGCAGCTGATGGAGTATGCTAGGGGCATAGTTGATACTGACGCAGAACAGGCCTATTACTTCATGCATGGCCTATTGGAATATATCTAGTTTATGGTGGTGACTACAGCTCCGAGGACGTCACAGGAGGCCTATTAGAGGAGTATGGCCACTAAGACCTTCTTGAGCACGTGCATCAGAGCGTTAGTTGCATTTTTAGCATTGTCAGAGGTCTATTCTAGAGGTAAAAGGAGGAGGAAGAGACCCGATAGTGGAGGTAGAGAGATAAAGCTTAGAATGTTAGATCTATTGTATCTCTACCTCACACAAGCACTATCCGCTCCAAGCACGGAGTTATGCCAACACACTACAACAAGCTTAACACACTCAGTCCTCAAAGATAACAAAATCGTTGAGCTAAGGGCAAGGATAGCAAGGCGCAGGCAATGGTCAGGTGAGGTATGATAGGTCAAAAACATGACCAGTGGATAGGGTTGGGAGTTTTGGCCACTGCGCGTAAATAGGGACGTAGCTTTCGCTTAGATCACAGTTCTCAACGAGCTTGTTATGAATCCGATCGGATAGGTCACTTTATCGCTGCATGTCCATGACTAGGCAAAGTGGCAGCCATAACAAAACTAGGAGTAGGTTTTTGCCATCGCCGCAACAAATCCAACTCGCTACCCATAACCCGATTGAGGGTATGGCTTAACATATTATGTTTTATTCTAGTTCTACTATTTCATTTATTTCTAGTCGTATGGTTGGGAGAGTTGGGGTGAGAGATCCACTATACTAGAGAGACCCTAATCCCTTAGGTCATTTGTCGGAGACAAGATATACCCGAACTTGTTACACAGTGTTAACTATTCCTAGAGATGGGGAGTCACGCCTTACCCGCAAACCTCGAGAGTGTTGGAGTTCCTAGAGTTCATGCTTTGTCGTGGGCGTAATTAGTCGCGTGTATCATGCACAGTGTTCGCCGCTTCAACAAGAAGGTCATATTTCGATTCCCCGGACATCATGATTTCGCTTTGGGGGATTCGTCCCAGCTTTTTGATTACTAGAGGTAGGATAGCTTCTAGCATCGATGTAGAGACATTCGCTAGTGTTTTGTATATGATGAGGAAAGTTGAGACTAGGGTTAGAGGAGGTACTGCATGAATTGAGTTCCTAGACATTTTTCCCCGCAAAGCTACCAAAGTTTACCATCACCTAAGGAGATTAACTTCATCATTGATTTGGTCTCGGGACCAAACCCTATATCAATACCGCACTATATGGCACCGAGTGGAGTTAGAGGAGCCCTGAGATCACAAAGCTTGATGAGTTGCTGGAGTCGGGATTCATTCACCCGAAAGCATGTCACTCCTTAAAGTGGCGTCCGGTCTTCAAGTTTGTTAAGAAAAAGATGGTACTGAGATTGTGTATCAATTTCATGATAGCTCAATAAAAAGGTTATAGTGAAGAAAGTATCCACTTTCTTGCATTAATGACTTGTTTGATCGCCTAACAAAAGTATAGTGGTTCTCAAGCATTGATTTAAGAACTTAGCTAAGGCCACCCAAGAGGGGAGCTGAATTGGCCAATACCGAATAGTTATTGCCTTTTTAAAACTTTATGCATATATAACAATGATAATGCATACACCAACGATAAATATCTATGCCATGCAAGTGAATGGGGTGGAGAGATGGAAATAAGACACACGATATATAAAGGGGTTCGATCCAACCAATCTATGATCTGACTACCTAACCTCCTTGCTAGGATTTCTTTCAACTCCACTTATATTATCAATAAGTGTTACACCCTAAGCCAACTAGCCTAGTTGAATGCCTAGCCTTAACTAGGTCTTTTTACACGATGCCTTATCGCAATAAGTAATGTCTTATACAACCACCTAGTCAGCAACTAGGATTTTTCCACCTGCACTCCACCTTGGATATTTTCCCACCTACGCAACTAGATTTTCCTCTCAACTTATATCCCACTAAGTCTTACAATCAAGATTTGAGTAATATTAATGAAATACACTTTACAAAGTAAAGTCGGACACCAAGTTCAAATACAAGCAAGCCTCCTGCAGCCCCAACTACTCTAATGCATGCTAGTATGAAAACAATTGAGAAATGCAAATAGATAATTAGTTTTATGTAAAACTCAAATATGAAAACCGTTTCAAATAAGTTAATAAGAGCAAATCCAGCTTCAAATCCACCTAAATGCTAAGCTTGATAAAAAACTGCTTAAGTGCAAATCATTTGTCCAAATTAGTCCTAGGGTTTAATAAATCAAGTTTAAGTGTAAAACCCAAGACAAGTGTGTTTAACAAGACAATAAATGATTTCCCAAGTCAATCACACCTGAATATATAATTTAAGCACAAAGTAGTAAAAACTAGAAAATGGACTTTCTTACAACCCCAAGAAGATTACATGGAAAATCAGCTTTAGGTCAGAAAATTCTT